>JAFBJZ010000329.1:375000-608306 GCA_016785225.1 Psettodes erumei
CTCGGTGCATCCACATGAGGGCAGACTTTGCTGCTTTGGCTTCGCGTGGAAATGCAGAGTTCAGCCAAATTTAACACCCACCCTGTATGAAAAAAAAAAATCAGTCAGCACATGTTTTATTTAGATTTTCTATTTTTGATGCGAGCGGAACCCATCTGCCCCGATTATGTTGTGTTTTCGTCAGAATTGTTGTTGTTGTTTTTTAATTTTCTTTTTTTTAAAAAAAAAAATGCCCAAAAGCATCTTGTTTGATATCAAACCGTTCAAAACTGCATATTCTCTGGACGCCTGAGAATATAACCTATTTGTAACATACATGATTTTTTTTTTATTTCAACTCTCTGCATAGTCTGACTGAATGCGTGGTATCTTCTTCCCCACGGCTATTAACATCTGCGAGTCATGTTCAAGTGAAAGGACGAGTTCAACAAAAGGAAAAAAACCAAAAAAAACCAAAACGTTATATATATAATTCTACTCCGTGTCTTTTTTCCATATAATCTCCCATCTTTACCTGAAGGCCACTGAAATCCCTCTCTCTCTCTATATATATATATAATATGCTCCAAATATCGTGACGTCGCGGGGGATCATTATGCGATACCTTTCTTTTTCATTTTTTTATATTATTTAATTTCATTTTTTGCAGTTTTATAAGTGTCATTAATTTGTCGTTTATGTGCGTCCGTGACTTTATTCAGAGCAGAGTTACTTCACCGAAGGACACTGATGTTATTGCAGTTTTACGTGAAAACTGCAGCACCGCCAGTGTCTGTTTTTAGTCTCTCTATCCTTAGGCCTATACGTTGTATTTTTATATAATCTGCGGACCAAGTAGTATTTCCTTACCTTTTTTTTGCGGTGTTTAATATCACCAGCACTTGTGTATATTTTGTGCGTATATGAGTAGTTGGTTTCACACGAGGAATATAGACTACTCCCGTATCATTATTTTTGTTTTTGTTTTTTTGGGTTTGTTTTTTTTGGTGCGTCACACGATGTGTTATCTCTGACCAATTGTCATGAATACAAACATGATTATTAAAACCCCAAAAATGATTTCCCTGTTCTCAGATGTCACAGTCTGATTGGTGATTTTTTTTTTTTGTTTGTTTTCTCCCTTTTCAAATAACTGAATATGGCTAGCTACAGTGTGTGTGTGTGTGTGTGTGTGTGTGTGTGTGTGTGTGTGTGTGTGTGTGTGTGTGTGTGTGTGGGTGTATTTTCTGAGACTGTTCCATAATCGCAGTGAGCATATTAAACAGGCCTGTGTTTTGTTATCTGAATCGTGTGATGTTGAGATGATTTGCATACTGCACGTGTTTATTAATTAAAACCAAATGTGAACATCTTTGGAAGAACCAAGACGATGTCTACACATCCTCTCGCACAACTTTTACGATTATTTTAAACTTGTGGCATTAATACCAAAGACGGATTTTTTTTTTTTTTTTTTTTTGGGGGGGGGGTGACTTGTAGAGACCTGTAGAATCAGTGGCATAACTTCAGCCTGATGGAATTTTTAGTCGGTGCACATTTTCAGGCACAAGATTTTTTTAAATTATTTTTTAATATATATATTTTTCCTCTTCCTCATCAGTCTATCAGGCACAGCCTTTATCTTGCACGGAGTCGCCTTCCTTGTAGACAAAAACAATGGAGCCTCGAGCAAAAATAATCCCTTGGCTGTGTGGTAACACCGACACCTTCTCCTTATTGTGAACTTTGCCTTTGAACGTAACGAAAACAGGCGCAGTTGTGACAAAACGCGAAAGACGGCATTGTCCTTTTTTTAAAAAAAATGATATGTGTAAATAATAAAAGTACAATTTTCTATTTGGATCAAGTGGACTTTTATTGCATCACAGCGAAGCTTTTGCAAAACTGCAGTGCTGGCATCTTGCAGGAAATGTGAAAGGCCGTTGTCCTAATGAACTCGACAGAATTCAACAACACCCCATGCAAATGTGCCCCAGAGTCATACAACCATCCGACCTCCAATAATTCAAATAAGAGCAGTCAGTATTATGTGTAATGTCATCTTCATCGCTTTCTTCCCGATTTCAAGTCCAAAAAAATATTTTTGAGAGTTTAATACATGCTAATGTGAGCTCTGTCGTTGGTGGGCTTGGAATCACGTGAGTGATTAATATAAAGGGTTTTTTTTTATTTAAAAAAAACAACAACATTCGGCTCAGTCGAGCTGGATACATTCTGTAAAGTAGTCTGCAGTTGTCGCCTATGCGCCATGACTGCATTTTACACACACACACACACACACACACACACACACACACACACACACACGAACATCTTCGGTCTCTCACACAAAGAGACAAGTCCTTGGGGCGTTTTACACACAAAAAAACACCTCAGAACCTCGGTGTGTTGCACAGGACCGATCCAAACGTCGGTGCGCGCTCTCTTCTACTTCAAACATCCGAATAGTCTTTTGCGTGGGTTTTACCGAACAACATGTGCAAAGTCCCGCGATGCCCCCGTCGTCTGCACGAGCCCGAGAACCAATTTCAAGTCCGCGTCGTAGGTGTCGCTGTTGACCACGTCTGCAGCCGCAGTGTAACGAGCGTGTGCGAGCGCGAGGGGAGGCTGCGTCTCAAGGCCATTTTCAAATCTCATTGGTGGGCTTGTCATGTGGTCGGGAGGCATCCTGACTCGCACGGAGATTGTTTTTCCTAGATATGTCAGCTTACAAAGGACATCTCTCTCCTCCAAAGAACTTAACCCCCCAAAATGTCCTTCCCCAGTAGCTCTCCTGCGGCCAACACATTTCTGGTGGACTCTCTAATTGGCGCCTGCAGGACGGACAGCTTTTACTCCAACAGCAACATGTACATGCCGTCCGGCTCAGAAATGGGAACTTACGGAATGCAAACCTGTGGACTCCTGCCGTCTTTCGGCAAAAGAGGGGAGGTCAACCACCAAAATATGGGCATGAATGTCCACTCGTACATACCTCAAATAGATAACTGGACTGATCCGAGTAGACCCTGCAGAATAGAGCCGTCCACTCAGATGACAAACTGTTCATTTTCACAGAGCATAAAGGAAGAGAGTACCTGCTGCATGTACTCCGATAAGAGAGTGCAAAAAGTCAGCCTGACAGAAGTGCCCACATACTCTAATGTAATCCCCGAGTCCTGTCCAGTCGATGGTCCCGAGATTCCGGTCCCGGGCTATTTCAGACTGAGCCAAACTTATGCGAACGGGAAGCATCAGGAAAACTACTGCCACGAGTCTCCGAGTCCAAACCCAACATTGATGCAGCTCAGCCGGCTCACCCCGAAACCGCAGTCCTCCTCCTCCTCCACGTCGTCGTCGTCCTCTTCCTCCAATTTTGCAGAGGTGGAAAAGAAAAGCGAGGACGTCCAGCGAGAGCCCGAGACCTCGAGGACTCCGGTCCCCGCCGAAAGCCCGGATCCAAAGTCCGGCTCGGAGGAGAAGAACTGCCCCATGGACGCCTCCGTGTCCAGCCCTGAGTTGCAGCAGAAGGAAGGGAAAGGTGGGTTGGCTACAATGAAAGCTTTTATCTTGTGGCGCTGCGCTGTGAAGGCTCCAGCATCATAAAACCAAGTATAAAACACAAACAACCCTAAAGTCGTAATGTTTAATGAGAGTCTTTCTCAGGTTGCAGTGATGGGCAGCAGTGAATGGTTTTAACATGCAGCATGCAGACTCTGTGTGTCCCCTTGTCCTCAGACATTTCAATTCAAACTCTGGCTATTAAAAAAAAAAGCCTCTCTTACTTTCACAAACGGTTGCTTTATTTTTAGACACATTGCACGGTTGTCAGACAGTAAAAGAAAATTCAGCCTGAGATGCATGCTGGTACTTCTGCCATCTGCTTGCCATATTTGTTGTATAAATTTCAAATTCAAATCACTTTGCATCATTTTGCAAAAAAAAAGGTGCATTTGCAGCTGTGTAGTTTAGTCTGCATGTTTTAGCTAGAGCCTTGCCTTTTGAAATTCAATTTAAAACGGGTAATTTCAACAATTTAATCAGAGATTACATTAATTACACGTTAATGCATTTAGTGTTTTATAAAATGGGTGGATTTTTTGGGGTGGGGTGGGGGGATCATGTTCCAAGCAGTAGATGTATTCCCTGCTGTGCGGTTTGATCAGCTGGGGTTTCATTTCATTTCTCTTTTATTAGTGGTGGCATGTTCGTGACTAATAACATCCTCCTGGATATTATTTATTTTGGGGAGGAGAGGCGAGGGGAAGGGGTTGGTGTGTGTGTGTGTGTGTGTGTGTCGGGGGGGGGGGCGTTTCATATTGTGTTATTTCCCAGAGGTGAGATCTAAAGCAGCAGGTGAAGTGTTGGTTCAAACTGAAGCTGGGAAAAAAAATCCGTCACCGCATGTCATGTCTCTGACCGTCTGATCCGCAATCTCTCGCAGACTGCAAGAGTGACGCGCCGACGAGCAACTGGTTGACGGCGAAAAGTGGGAGAAAGAAGCGGTGCCCTTACACAAAGCACCAGACCTTGGAGTTGGAGAAGGAGTTCCTGTTCAACATGTATCTGACCCGAGAGCGCCGCCTAGAGATCAGCAGGAGCGTCAACCTGACCGACAGGCAGGTCAAGATCTGGTTCCAGAACCGCCGGATGAAACTGAAGAAAATGAACAGAGAGAACCGCATCCGTGAACTCACCTCAAATCTCACCTTTTCGTGAGCTTGTTTATCACTACCGGTTAGCCATCTTTTATTATTATCATTATCATTATTATTAATATTATTATTATTATTATTATTTCTCTCATAGTCAGTTTGATGCTCTGGTGGCATTGGACGTTTATCTTCAATTTCAACGAAACTGTGACTATATATATATATATATATAAATATATATGCCATTTTTAGTACCTTGTGAGGTGTGGTGTACTTGTTTTATTTTATCACAGGGTATAACACATTTTTGGTCTTAAATTATTGGAGAAGTACATTTCTTCCCTCTGCCAGTGGAGCTGTTGTGGAAAGGCGTTCCTTTTTATTTCGGCCATGGAAGCACATTTTTATTGTCGTATATGTAGTGCAACGTTTGTTTTACAGTATAAGTGCAAGCCATTTTGCTCAATCGTGAAACTGTTTCTATATGAGCCTTTCGTTATTCATCTGTGGATTTCCCTGCATGTTTGTGGCATGTATCTTGCAATAAATAGATTGTCAAATAAGCTCGTTTTCTCCCCGTTTGTGCTCTCAAGGTCTCCGGCTCTACCACTGTCTGACGTTTCACATCAGTGTCGAAATCTGAGGTGATACATATATATGTATTTTTTTTTCCTTTTATGCAGGTGCTGTTTTTGATTAAAAAGGTTGCGAGGCGGTGGCAAGGGGCGAGGGGAAAAAATGAAGAAAATTTAGCATTTTCTAAACTGCACCTCGGTGTACGCGAAGAAACGGTATTCCAAATATGCTGACGATATGTGTTTCTAATTTCACTGATTGTTTACAGTTGTGCTCTAACTTCGTCTGACGACAATCCCACAAACTAACCAGCTTCCTTGACTCACTTTTCTGTTTGGAAAAACAGTCGTTAGGTGCTCTTTCAAAGCTATTCCCTGTCTACAAACTGAAATCTGCAGGCTGATAATTTCGAAATTATGCAAAAAAAAAAAAAACCAACAAAAAAACAAGTCGAAATGTCCCAGCCTTCTGTGCCGCTCATTACGTCTGTGCAGCAGAGAGAGGGAGACGTGGGGTCGTGTCATTAAAATAAACACGGCGTTGCTTTTATTTTCAGGCCTGTGTGAAACTAAATTAGGAGTCTAAAGGACGACCAGGGACTCAGTTATGTTCAAGCACAAATTCACAGGCAAGCACCGGCTCTTTCCTTCCTATATGGAGCGACGCAGGCGTCGATAGCCACGTTGCGTTTCTCTTCATTACACAGCATAACTTAATAATTTCTTTTCTTTAATCATTAACGTGGGACTACACATCTTACTATTTCTCTAGACTTTTTTTGGTTCTGAACTCAACAATTTCTCCCACAACAAATCTGCTCCAACTAACAAAACTTCGGTCTATCTTGCTTTTAAGTGACACATTTGAAGACAGCACATACACAGATGGACTTTTCCGCGTCTTTCTTTTTCTTCCCCCCCTATTTTATTGACGGCATGTATAATCACGCTCACCTCATAAAACATTTATTGATACATAAAGACATTATTGCCCTCCTTTGAATGAATACAATCATTTTCACAACTGCCACTTCCTGCTCCACTTTACAAATTAAACCAAACCCCAGAAAAATATGTTTCCTCGCCGAATATTAACAATGGATTCGCCGCATTGTGAACGGAAACGGCGGCTGTTATTTTACAGCATGTTATTGCGTCTATTTTACGAGGACTCAGTCAGTCTATAAACCATTTTACAGGCAATGAGGGTGTCGGGACGGTATTATAAGAGTTTTCTCAAATATTTAAGATGCAGGGAATCCGTCCTTGTGAACTGTGTGTGTGTGTGTGTGTGTGTGTGTGTGTGTGTGTGTGTGTGTGTGTGTTGTGGAGGGAGGGAGGGGAGACTTATTCCTTTTTTGTATTGTTGCAACATCCTGCAGCCACAAGCAGAGAAACAGAAAGGGTAAAGAAAAAATATGCATTTATTTGAGCGACTATTTTCTTCCTCCAGTCACATCTGATGAGGCTTTTTTATCATTTGCGAAATGAAAAGCTAAATTAAACCGGGGGGTTGGGGGGGGTAGAAAAAAGAGAGAGCGCAAGGGCAGGATTGATTTACTCGCTGTATTGGTAAATATGACCACGTGATCCATGTAACCAATCCCTGTAGATGCAGGCCAGCAAAAATACTATGATTGTTCATAGAGGGAAGCTTCCCGTAACAGTGCAACCCTTATTATATGAGTAGGAAGAGATCAAAAATGTCTTCCAGTGGCACTCTCGGCAACTGCTATGTGGATGCTATCATGGGGCAGGAGCCGGAGGATGTGTACGGCGCTCGCTTTATCCAGGCTCCACACACGGTGACCCCGAGGCCGTCAGGTGCCGGGGACAACGCCGATTTCTCCTCTTGCAATTTCGCACCAAAGTCCGCCGTTTTCTCGTCGTCTTGGTCCTCCGTTCACCCGCAAGGGATTTATCATCCGTACGCACCACCACCACCACCACCACCAGTCCCATCTCCCCGCCTCGGACGGCAGATATGTGGGCGTCCGCTCCTGGATGGAACCCATCTCCAACCACGTCTCGTTCGCCGGATTTCACCCGGGGAGTCGGCCGTACGGGACGAAGCCCGAGATCTTGCCCCCGAAAGCCGCGGAGTGCGACGCGCTGGAGGCGGAGGCTCGGCCGATCGCCGGCGACTTCGCGTGCGGAGCGTCCGAGTGTCCCGAAAAAGCCACCAAAGATCACAGTGGGAGCGAGCTTTCGAGCCACGGCGAGCCCAAAGAGGAGAAACAACAACAACTTGACCCAAGTAAGTAAACGGAATAGCCAGTCCTGATTTACAGCCCCGAGAACTGTATGAGCTGGGTGTGTAAAACTGGAGGTTTTACTAACCTATAAAAGTGTCTCGCACTATACCGCGGCTCGGCAAGGGGAAAACCCGCCCTGCACGGGTTATTACAGGGATCCTAAACTTTTTCATGTCACAAGATCCCAAAATAGATACACGTTGCTCCATTTCGATGCGATTTTACCTGAGGGGACGATTTAGGCCTCATTTACCTTCTCCTGACACATCAATAAAAAAAAGCGAAGGGGAAAAACGTGTAATTGAAAATGCTCTAAGTTGTCTAGCAGAATAAACTGCGTTTCTCCTTTTTTGCTTTTGATTCCCTGCATGCACGCCGGTTCCCTTCCCGGGTGCCCGAACCCCACTTTGGAAACCATTTTAAATTCAAGTCGTTTAAGTTAAATTTCCTCATCATCACACGCGCCTTCTCTTCACATGTGTTTCTCCCCCCCTTCCTCCAGACAACCCTGCAGCAAACTGGATTCACGCACGCTCCACGAGGAAGAAGCGATGCCCTTACACAAAGTATCAGACTTTAGAGCTGGAGAAAGAGTTCCTCTATAACATGTATCTGACAAGGGACCGGCGCTACGAGGTCGCCCGCATACTCAGTTTAACCGAGAGACAAGTGAAGATCTGGTTCCAGAACAGGAGGATGAAAATGAAGAAGATGAACAGAGAGAGGGGCGGCAAGGAGCAACTATGAGTCCACCACCGCCACCGCCGCCGCCGCTGCCATTTTCACACATTTTTTGATGTCTGTACCAAGGAAGCCATCTGGACAATTACATTTATTTTTGGTAGGAGCCTCGGTAGCCATTTCCCCCCCAAGTAGTAAATATCAAGTGTCATTTGACCAAATAAGCATCACATGTGCAGGAATCTGGCTTTGTGAGACTGGGACAGACTATAGCCACCTGAAAGTATGTTTTTACCAATTTTTTTTAAAAAACCAAAATTTGGATGTTCATGCAGTTTATCAGATATTTTCAAGACCCTCCCCACCACCACTACCACTTTCTCTCTCTCAGTAGGAAACGTGCCTATGTGTATTGCTTTTATAGATGTTAAGAATTTTGGAGTTGTATATAAAACGTTTTCACAGCTGAACTACTTTGACTGCTGTTTGTGTGCGGACGTTTAGCGTGAGGTGTATTTCAAAACACCCCTGTTTTGTGCCTTCTCAGAAACAAACAAACAAAAAAAAAAATTTAATCTTCAACGTCAATAAATAATATTAATTCTCCTTTAATTGCATCGGGCAGCTTCCTCTGCTTGCTGCTGCCAATGCGTGGCTGTTTGGTTTGGATTTCTCCAAATCAAAAGTTATTCCATCAGGCCTTGTTTACACAAAGACCCCACAGCTGCGTCTCGCAGGCAAATAATACAGCACAAAATCGAACCTCAGCAGTCGAATTTCGTCATTTGCAGCCAACAAAAAAACAAAACCCAGCCCCTTAAGGATGCATATCGCAATTTAACATTTATTTTAAAACACTGGATTTGAAAGATAGAAGAACAAGCAGTAAAGTGTTTACGACTGGAAGAGGTGTTGCGGCGGATTTCCAATTTATTGTCCAACTTGTACGAATAATGACTTTAAAGCAGGAAGAAACGAGGCCCAATAAAGCTATAGAAATGGCTAGACGTCTGGCCTAAATGAGTTTATGGGCCTGGCCAGTAATTACGCTCTCCTTTGAAACCCCCCTTCTCTTTTTCTCGGGCGTTTGCGTCTGTTGCTGACAAACAGAATGTGGACGCTTTTCCACGGGGTGTCTGGTCGATGAATTGTCTTAGAGGAAATCACTGCACCCCCCCAACCCCCACCTTAATGGTCACGTTTATTCATCAACTCCACTTCCCACCGATGGGAAAAAAAACTTAACTTTGACTGGTGTTATACCTTCTGGTGAACTTCTTTTGTCTCAACATGTCTAACCTGACGATGGGTCCCAGTTTAGTTTTACAAGCTGACTCCCGAGAGACGAAATAATATATATATTTTTTATTCTCCTGCAAATAAATTAGTGGTAACATGTTCAACAACAGTAGTCAGGGAAAACGGGGAATAGTTTTAAATTGCCCTCAGTCTGTTTACCTTCACCGGCCCTCGTTTGGAAAAGTGCGCTAGAGGGCGATATTGTTCTTTTAGTCTCAGTTGCAGCACTTTTATTCACAGCTGCAACACGCAGACAACACATGGACCATACCCTACTCCACGGATTCACAGTTATATACAAAAAACGTGTTGTTGAAAGACCAAATATACTGTATGTCTCCGAACATAGCTTATAAAAAGCACGAGGGTCGGGTTTAAGGCAACAATAATAAAACTATTTCCGGCACGAGGCTGTTATTAGGAGAAAAAACCAGCTGAAAATCCAACACTCCCAAATCGTTTTTAATCGCCCGTATTGCAGATGTTTCTGTGCAAATTCATTATGAAAATGTCGTGATAATTTCGATGATCCATCCCCATAATTTTTTGTTACCTTAATTTTTCTATCTTGGCCACATCTCCCCCCGAAAAAAATAAGATATTTGCATCTCAATGGGACTTCCTGGTTATGTCAAGGTATTTTAAAATGAAAAAGAAAATGTTCAGACCCCCGAATTTCAGCGCAATGTCATACAAACAGCCCATCCGAATCAGCACAGAGAATGAATAGTTACAGAAGCGAAGGAGCCGTTCACCAATCACCGTCTGCAGATAGAAAAACAACTGAATTTAACTCCAGCGCAAGCCTCCAAGCTGTCCCCTAATTCAATGGCCTCTGCGTCCAATTGATTTAAGAGGCTATTTTGAAGTGGTTTGCTGTTGTCCGCGTCTTTGTACAGTTATGTCATGAAATTATTGATGACAGACTAATATTTCATAGAAACTCACTGGTGGCTCTGGAGTTAGCTAAACATAACAGTAACTCTGTGGTGCTTTTTTTTTTACTATTCAAGTCTGTGGTGAGCACAGAGGTGGTGCTATGTTGGGCCTTAGGAAGGAAACGGCCTATATAAATTTTTCCTGTTTCCAAATGGTACAACCTACTCGATTTTTTTTAAAGCCGGTATAGTGACTTTACTGTGACAGAAACCGTTGAAGCCAATACATATTATTCCATAGAATCCGTATAACTGAAGGTAGGTTTTAGGGAGGTTTGTACCAGAGGCACACGGCCTCTGTCAGCGTTCTGATTTCTGTTATCTGATATGAACACACACACACACACACACACACTGTAGCGCCACTGCTCAGGCACTTAATGCGCATTTATTGGTGTTTACTTGCAGCTGAAAGCAGCTTATGGGCGCAGCTGACGAAAACGCCGCAGTCCGCAGCTTTTTCCGTCTCGGCGCGCAGCGCGCAACCCCTCCCTTCAGCGCGCGTCGCTCCGCGTCCCGGGGAATTACGGTGACCATTACTTCAGTCATCGCCATTGAAAGCGATGATTGTCACGAGGGTTCCAGTTGTTTTAAGCATCCAAACACCGGCAGCCAATGGCGGCGCGCGGAGATGCGAAATGTTGAAGCCATTAGAGAGAATGTTGAGTTGATTATTCGCGTCTTGATCTGACATCTTGATGCATTGGGCTGCACAGTGGCCTGTAATCCAGTCGACTGGCGACCATTAGGCGACTGTCATTGCTGAGGACTTGACCCCGGAGTGACGACGTCTCTGCTCCCTTATTTGAAAATTATATCGCTCCACGATGACACATAACTGGATGAAACATTTTTCTTTAATAATAAGAAAGATGCTTTGTGTGTGTGTGTGTGTGTGTGGGGGGGGGGGGGTGTCTGTCAGTGTCTCCATTTCCATGCAATCGTTCTCGCTGTGCAGTTACACACGGGTCATGTGTCTCTCTCGCTCTCCATACTTCACTCTCGCCTTTCGCTGCAGTCACGTTACGCCCTGAGATGCTTTGTTGCTCCGGACCCGCACGCTTTGTCCTGCGTTATTTCCGCCAGGGCCGCATATAGGCCAACATGTAATGAGCAGCGCGTCGCGGATTGGGAACACAATCCCCAATTCCCCCCCTCAACGTCGTGGGCCATTTCTGGAGCAGTGTTGAAAAAAATGCGTGTAAGGAACAATATGTCTGCTGTGTGTGTGTGTGTGTGTGTGTGTGTGTGTGTGTGTTTGCAAATAGCATCACTCCGTCACACCTACAGTGCAGTATTTGTAGTTACTAATATCCATATTAGGTTCAGTCAAACGTTGTTTAACGTTTAAATATTTAGCTTTTCTTTTACAATTTGAAAGTTTAGAAGAAAATGCAATCTTCTCAGTGATTCTGCATTTTCCCCTTTCAGTATAAAAGTGATGCTGCTGTGATACATTCTTTAAAAGTAAAGTATAAGGCTGGTGAATTTGAATAAAGGCCAAGACGATGCTTTGTTGGTAAGAAAACTGAAATATTGTATGATTCGGCTTCAGCTGCAACCTCACACACTGTCTGTAAGGTTGCAGAATCTGACCCTCTCCCACTTTAGTGTAAGAGGTCTTCCATCAGTCTGCTCATTGCACTACAGCGACTTGTGACGTAGCACGTTCCGAAGAACCTGGACGTTCCGCAGCGTGTGTGTATGCGTGTATGAGACACAATCCACAATGTTTAGCCTGTGTCGAACCGTGGAGTGTGTAGGTGCACGGCCTGACCCGGGATCAGGGGCCGAGGGTTAGACCTAGTAACGAATTTATGGTTCACGATATTCAATCAAATCTGGTGCACAATCAGTCACTAAAGCTCATAGCCTGCTTGGCAAGAATGACACAAGTGTAAATTATGTATTTGAGCAGATGTTATCTTTACAATGCTTTGATTCTGTGCCAAACTAGGCTACTGTACTAAGAAAAAAAGTATATATATATAGTATATAAGTATCCCACACATGCAGCACTGAAATCATTAGTGCAACTGGCATGATGTGGAAACAACTGCGAACAAAGAAGAAAAGGGAAAGATAAAAACCCACAAAATCGCACTGGAGACATAGCCTGAGGCCAGAAAATACAATTCGAGCTCTGTGATGAAAGTAAACCGTAACATTTGAGCCTAAGTAGATTATGTCACATTACCATAAACTACAGCTATTTTCCTGTCAGGCCCTCCAATTTTTTTAAAGCACATGCCAAATTCGCTTTGGCTGAAAAATCTATATTATTTTCTTTATTTGAAATAATTTTTATACCTCTTTTAAACTAAACATCATTTAAGCACACACAAATGCTAATTTATAGAGTTGGCCGATAGCCTCGGAGGATAGGCTTTGTTTTAAACCTTATTATCAAGCATGCTAATTTTGGCCTCGTATCCTAAAACGGGACAAACCGGCACGGATTCCTGAAAAGCTGCTGCTCGTCCGGTGGCTGCCACGTCTTTATTAGTGTGCAGAGGTGTCTAACAATGCATCTGTGTGCAATAGCCTGCCACAGCTAGTTCTGTCCGAGATCAAACCGCACCCCACCGAACACACACACACACACACACACACACACACACACACACCGGCCCCGTGTTGACAACGTCTAGTTTTCTTTATTATCTTGATTTGATTTGATTTTTTTTTTTTTATTTAATTTTACATTTTTTGTCATTTTGTGTTTTCAGGTTTCATACTATATAAAGGCCTATACTTATTTATTAATTATTATTATTAGACCTGGATTTGTTTCCCCCCCTCTAAGGCCGACCTGAGGGCGATAGACCGGTCTTTGGCTCGCCATCATTCATTTACTGTGGACTGCTCCGGCAGCACATCACTGACACCGCGCTTCCACTGCAAAGCAGCGACTCTCTTTCCATCTGTGACCTCAAATAAAAGGCGGTAGCATCTCACGTTAGAAGAATGAACAGATAAATAGTCCCGTGTCTAAAGCGATGTTAATCCAGATGTGTTTTTCCCCCCAAACGACCTAATCCCAATAGATTACACTGGAATATAGAGTTACAATACTGCCATAGTTGTGTAATGCTACAAATCTCATGCATTACACACACACACACACACACACACACACACACACACACACACACACACAAAAGCTATGAGGCTATAAGACAGGAAACCAGAGCCATAGCCGGACTATAAATCGCACAGTGCTGACTCTGGCATGCCACCAGATGAACGAGAATGAAATGAAACAAATTCCTTCTTTTGCTGCAGAAATATTCACGTGGACCTGGAGAGCACTTGCAGTATTTAGCCTTTAAACCTCGAGGGTCCAAAGAAGGGGGGTAAAAAAAAAAAAAAAAGTCAAACGACATTAGGAATAACAGCAGGCCTGTAAGGGCGCAGAGGGAAGACGACGTATTCGTGCGCAAATGCCTATTTAACATTTTAAAACACATTCTTTCCTCCACAACTTTAATTGTGCACCATCGCGGAGAAGGCCTGCGCCACGATATTAGACGAATTTCGTCGAGGATAACCTGCATTTTCATGCTCCTTTTATATTTACGCATCAACCAGGCCGCTTCCTTAAAAAAACACCGGAGTTCTTTGTTCCTCGTTGGTGCAAAAAGCGTCTGTTCGACGCACAATAATCTCCAATAATTTCTCGTTTTTGTTTTTTAATCAAACATAAGTATGTTCCCTGTCATTCCGATCAAACATGGCACCAGCATGATTTTTCCCCTTATTTTCCTATATTATATATGTTTTACATAAAGCATATTAAATAAACGTTTAATTTTCTGTGTTATTGTAACAAACTGGCTTTAGGTTGAAGACCCCAGCTTTGCACTTTAAGATGCAGGCCTAACATTTGATGGTTTGAGATATAGAAAGAGAGAACAGGGAGGGGGGGGGGGACCCTCTTGGTTTTTGTTTTTTTTGTTTTTCTTCTAGAGGACATGGAGGGGCTTCTGCCATTATGCGCAAAGATGGAGAGAATTGCTGCAGTCGAAATTCCTTTTTGTGAGAGGACAATTTACAACTTGGTAATAGACCTTTTTATGTGCCTCCATCGCCTGTCATTGGATGCCACTGGTCATGTGTGAGAGGCAAACGTCTTCATGGCTCTTTTCCTGATTTCCCAGGCGATTTTTTCCCACTGCATTCTGCGTCTATGGTGTTCAAACCGATACGCCACGGTCGGCTTTCTTAAAAAAAAAAAAAAAAAGAAGGATGAAAAATCCCAGTCATTCGTTTCATAAACGTCCGATCGGCAACTTAACACAGTCCGGCACAGCGCCGCTCATTCTCGTGGATGGACAAGAGGAGCGTTTCAACTTTCTCAGCGTCTGACCTCTTCATACACAGAGCAGCACCGGCTCTTTTTTTATTATTTTGATATCAAAATGCACCGCATAGGTAAACCTCAGAGAAAGAACATGGATTACCTACCGGCTCTAGGTAAGATTTCTGCGCGATAACAGCTTTCTTTTAATTCAGGCTCGCGTGTCTGCATGTAATGTCTGACAGCTTCCTGTTTCATTAGTCATGTAAATGAGCCGATCAGCTCCTGAGGTACTTAGTTGATTTGACACGTTTGTAAGGTGTGTTGAGGGAAATTGTTTTAATACAATACATGCAGAAAAGGTTGATGTTTCGAAACGATTTTTTTTTTAAAAAATGCCTACTATTATACTGTAAGATAAATATTCAGAATAATCAGGTGGCTTCATCAGATTGTTTTGAAATGTTTAATATTGTTTTGGAAGTGTATCCAGTGTGCTTCATGCCTTCTATTTCGACATTATTCTGCAGAAATTTAGCTTGTGTTTGAAGTCATTGGTGTGGGTGTCTGAGAAGTTAAAGCAGTATTTATTATTTTATTACCTTTTTTGGCTGCAGTACGCTTTGGAAAAGAGCTTCCAAAGTGCAACTGCCATTTCTCTTTTACTTTTCACTTTGAACAACAGCTTGTTCGTTTCCCTCTGCCTCTCGCAGAACCCACACCTCTATGATTCTGCGTTTCTTTCGCTTTGCTCTGGCTATATTTGCGCACACCGTCCGCTTGCTGCAATGCTGCACTTTAATCGACGCAGAAACAAATCGTCTTTGCTGTATTCCGCATATGCAAGCCTGCAAGAGGAGAGGGTTGGGGTTTTTTTTTTCATAGCTGTGTTCAGCTGCCTGGAGATGGGGGCCAACTGAACAAAGACAGTATTTCACTGTTGGCTGACAGGCAGCTGCGAAAGTATTTACAGCCTTACTGCAATGCGGCAAAATGGACCCTGGTAGCCAGGCACCAGTGGAAACCTGAGAAAACGAGACAGGATTCACTCCGTGTTGTTACGTTTGAGTCGCTGCACGGCGCTTACATCATTTCTGCGTGTGTTTGTGTGTGTGTGTGTGTAATTAAGTAGAACAATGTCTGACCGCAGGCCCTGCACACATTTATACAGATAGCAGTTTCCATGAATGGATGTGGTTTCCCGCTGCCCCACCACCACCACCCCACCCACCCCCCATTCTTCAAATCCCCTCAGAGATGTAGTCCAGTCATATATTAGACTCCTCTGGATCATTGCTGGTGCTGGCTTTTGTAAAATTATATGTGTTCATATTAAGTTATTTGAAACCGAAAATCTTTTTTTAAATTTACTGAATATATTTAATCTTGATTCGTTTTTCCAATTCAGATAAACAGACGAATTCACTGATTTCTTTTACTTTCCCCAGTCACTATCATGTTAAACCACGAGTTACTTTTTTTTTTTTTTGCTTAATTGATAAATTAACAACGCATACAACGCAAAATCTGCTCAACTTCGCATGGCAGTCAATGATCCTAAGTCAAGAACGACAGTGTTTCAAAAAGCTGAGGGATGATCCTTCTTGTATTTTACAGTTCAATTTGTTTTCAGAACGCAACCAGGTCTTGAATGGAGTCCCATTAGTTTAACTTGCTTTAATAGACCTACACTTAACTGGACACATACAGAAATCACGTCATTTGCATTTAAAAGTGTACATCCTCCTTCCTCTTTGCACATCAGCTGTTTCGTGACGTGTCACCTTTCGTTAAATAACCTGTTTGGATAGATTGCCATTCTCTTTTTTTTATCCCGTGGTCAAGGGGCGGGGGGGAGGCCGTTAAAATGCCAGCAGAAGGCGCTGTTGCCCAACAGTCAGCCGCTCTGCACCCGCTCAGCAGGCCATCGCCGGCGGGCTGCCGAGCGCTGTGATTGGCTGAGACCTGTGGTCACGTGATCTGTTTGATTCGTTTGAAAGGGGCTTTGGAGAACTTGTGTGTAAGATGCACCTTTTTTTCCAGACCGTAGGAGGACACAGTGTGTCATCGCTTTGTGATTCATATCTCTGCATTTGGTGCAGTGTGTGTGTGTGTGTGTGTGTGTGTGTGTGTGTGTGTGTGTATGTTGTATACAATCCCATAGGCAATACCTCATCCTGCTCCCTGTCATGAAGGCAAATAGTTGGCAATGTTTTTTGTTGTGAATTTGTACAGTGGACACTTTATCAGAGACCACTTCAGTTGAATATGTTGCACAGACCGGAGCCTAAGTGACAGCAGCTGTTTGAGTGTCATAACACACACCCTCAAGAGC
The DNA here is from genome assembly GCA_016785225.1 of Psettodes erumei. Taxonomy (NCBI): domain Eukaryota; kingdom Metazoa; phylum Chordata; class Actinopteri; order Pleuronectiformes; family Psettodidae; genus Psettodes; species Psettodes erumei. The sequence continues at coordinate 392,018 of JAFBJZ010000329.1, forward strand.
TTAAAGTGTACCTGACCCCCCCCACCCCCCACCCCCCCCCCATGATGGCAGCGGTGATGATGATGTTCAAGGAAAATTGTCTCTTCGAGAGTAGTTAAAAGCAGTGCTGGGAGAGCAATGAGTAAAAACGACTATTATTTTTTTCCCCAGGCGTAAAATTCCATGCAAGTCATTAAATCGCATAAAAATATGAAAACCTTACATCAGCTAACCAGCAGGGACTGTGCAAGTGCAGCTGCTTCTGTTTTTTTTGTACCCTCAAATCATCTCCAGGGAAATAACTTTTACAATGACATGCATGTAAAAAGAAAAAAAAAAGTGACAAGCCTCTGATTTGATACCCTCCCATTTATCATACCTGCCCCCACAGTGGCAAACCACCAACACCTCAACATCATCAGCCACCCCCCAACGGCTCGCCTCCCCCAGGTTAGCCAGGAAAAGAGAGGAGGAGCGAGAGGGGGGGAAGGCTTTGGGCCGGAAGAATGAATGACATCAGTCTTATTGTGGCAGGTTCACTGGGGAGAGAAATGAATTTTAGCGCAATTCAGTGATGCATGTTGCGTGCAAGTTTTATGTTCGCACTTTGGAGGTCAAATTGCTTCCATAAAAATCAAATAATCCGGTCTGTGCTGTGAGACCAGGAAAAAAAGTGAAATTCTACAACAGGAATAATTTAATATCAATGAAATAATAATTATTAATAGGCAGGCCAGTTTTTATCAGAGTGCCTCGCTGTTGTCTGTTCAAGCACTGCATCACAAGTCCAAATAAAAATAAGAATAAATATATTTAAAATTCTGTTCCAGTGTACTTCTCTTCCCATTTCTGCCATGACAGTTGCAGTACCCCCCCACCTTCCACCCCCCCACCAGCTTCCTCATTTCTACGACTTTCTCCTCACTGCACAGTGCAATCGGCTTTATTGAGTAAGTGCAACTTTGGAGGATTATTTATGGGCCAGCGCGGTGTCGTGAATGGCTGCGAGGAAACACGTGACGCCATTAAAGTTTGTTTTATGGCCTGCGACTTGACAAGCCAAAATATAATTCTCATTGTGTATTAGTAAGGCCGTCCAGATGGGTCGGAATGGCGCTTCAATGGGCAGGAGGCTGCGCCGGGCGGACTCTTTCCTCCAGCGCGGACGCGTTCGCAGCGCGGTGTGCCATGTGTGGCGGCGGGCTCCGCGGTAAGCACCGTTTTATCGCCGCGCTCCGGGTTATGGGCGTGTGATGTCATAACGCATCGCGTTCGGGGCTATACAGTGTCCTGCCTCTAAATGCTGCAACGGTGCGCGCCGCGGGACGGACGCTGACAGCTTCGGATAATGTGCTGCCGCGAGGGGGGGAAAAAAAGTGCGCGTAAACGTCGTCATGCGCTTTTTGGGCTCGGTTTGGCTTTTTAAAAAACCTCGGAGGGGTGTCCCTCGGTGCTTCGCTCTGTGATATCGTTGTGCAGAAGCTGCTGGTGTGATTCTCACGGTTCTGTTACCTCACGTCACTCCAGATCAACCTGTTGATGCCAGATTCATTTTTGTTTCCTCTTTTCAAGATTTTGGTGAATTATTTTCGAGGATTTAATTAAATCCAGTTTAATGCTCAGCTATACACACACGTTCTGTTGTTACGGCTTTTAAACATTCACAATTCGTTTGTGCGACAAGATTATCTCCATTTTTAACCACACTGAAATTTACAAACTCGTTGGGGATGGAAGTAGTCAGGTTAAAACAATAAAAATATGGCTCCCACGCACATTTCGTGGCTGCTGCTTATTCCACCACAGGCCTAAATGCGTTTCCACTGCAGGCCTTTACATTAGTAATTTCGCCTGTCATCGTTTCAGATCCAGACAAACAGAATCTAGCTGTTATTTCGGGAATTTAAGATTTATCTTGTCTTATTGTCAGCCAAACAAACGCTCCGTGGCTGGGGCCGAAAATTAGATTAAGCAGGCCTCATGCTTTCTGTCGCTCCCAAACAATCGGGCGACGCTTTTTCATAGAACGACAAAAAAAAAAGAACTCACATACGTAATAGAAAAAGAGAGTCGAGCTGAGCCGGTCGGCCTTTTCGTTTCACTCGAGCTGCCAGGAAACGCTGACTTTATCATTCTTTTGTTGCGTATCTCGGCTTTGACCCGTCTGAAGGACGAGCAGGGCAAGGTGAAAGACAGGTCAGGCTGTCTCACAAATATTGAAATGTGAAGCGCGAGAACGAATTTTTCCACTTTTTTTTTTTTTTTTTTGCTGACCTGTCTTTTCGCGAATATGTTGTCGGTTAGAGTTTAAAATGAAATATGCAGAGTGGAGATGATCGCCTGTAGCTGTCTTTGTGCCAAAACTCTTTACTTCGTAGGGGGAGGCGTAAAGGCCGTCTTCCCACGTTTTCTGCTTTTCTGTTTTATTCTCACATTTTGAAGGCCTGTAATAAAACTCCCAAGTTTTTAAAAAATGCGTTTCGTGATCCGCAACATCGTGTTCAAGTAAACAACTGCGACCACAATCGGGTAAATAATCGGTGCGTAAAAAAGAATGTTCTTTTGTGTTTATTTCTTCTTATCAAAGTAAACAGGAGTTTCTAGGTCAGGGCCCGAACCTTCTCCGGAAGTGTGGTGTGAGCCCGGACTCCAGTACCCTTTGCTCAAACCAAATTCAAAACGAAAGTCCAAATTTGAGATTCTAATTTCATTCATTTAATCTGACAGTAAAAGCGTCATCTGGATTTAAGGGGATTGCTCGGGACTGTTGTTTGGCTCGTGTGCGTTTGGATGAAACCATATCATTCTCAGTGTTGATTTTCTCTCCTTTTAGAATTTGTTTTGCTGGGGTTTTCTCTTTTTTTGGTCCATTTGGAATATTACAACCCATCTTAAACCATCCCTCCTTGCTTTAATCCCTTTGTAAAGGGGCGCATGAGGAGGGTTTGCTGTGGCCGCCGCGGTGGTTTGGTTAATGGCTGACGAGGAATTGGTAAACTTTTGCACCCTTTGAGCTGTCAACGGGAGCGAAAAATAATTGAACTTTTTGATAAGTTTGTAAATGATTTGGCGTGACCCCCGTGGCCTCTGGCCTCGTCGCTTGGCCAGTGGCGATAAGAGCCGCTTATATTAGCCTGTTATCTGCTGTGTGCCTTCATAGCGTTGATCCGTTATTGGACGAAGGTTTATCTTTGATTGCGAGGCTGGAAACCGATTTGTATTCTTTTTTTGAGAAGGAGATTCTTTTTTGTTATTTCTTTTTTTCCCTCTGTTCGCTGTGAACTTGGACCGTGACTGGGGTAAAGGAGGCCTCCTGCACGCGAACCTGGGCTGACCTGCCTTCGACTGGCTGATACTTCTCGCCCAGTGTCTTCTTCTTGACATTCTGCAGCTGGAAATGACAGGGATGCCCCGAGCAGAGCCCGCAGGCCTACAGTTTTTTTTTTTTTTTTTTTTTTTGGAGAGGCTGCTTAACTGACTTGACACTTTAAGGTGCTGTGTGACCAGCTTTTGTTCCAAGTCAACAACACGAGGGCCATAAAAAACACAGAAACTGAACTGAGGGATACAAACATAAGACAAGGAAGGAAAAGAAATGGCTGCTTCGATGGGAGAAAAACTAGTTCAAAGTTCATACTTGATAAAATGACAGTGAGATATTACTGTAGTTTCTTCTAAGACTTTCTCAGTGGGGGGTTGACCCAATCTTGTTGTGTTGTGCCTGTCATTTCTCTCTCGCTGTGGTAGGTTTTGCTCGGTTTTTTGCGTCCTGTCTGTGGGTACAGTTTGCTTGGCTGCAGTCGTAAAGTGCTGTGTGTGTGTTTGTATGGGGGGGGGGCTGTGGGCTTCGGAGTGGGCAGTGATGGGTCGCCTTCCCGTCGTCTATATATACCCTGTAGAACCGAATCTGTGTGAATGCAACCACGGTCACAGATTCGATTCTAGGGGAGTATATGGTCGATGAAAAAACTTCGATCCATCGACTCGCGCGTATCGGGGCAGCTCGGTGGCCTGACGTGCGGCCGGAGGCCGCGGTGACAGCTTTATGCCTCACGAATGGGAGTGAATCCGACAAACGGCGCATACCTCACGCGAGAGAGCTCCGGGCGTGTTGAAACTCTATAGGGCTCGGAGGAAATCTGACGCACAGTGTTTCATCGTGAAAATAAACCTAATCAAGAAGGGGATTTGTATTTAGTTCAGTACGTTGGAACGAAGCGGGTTTAGGTGGAAGAACCCCGAGCCACACTCCAGCTGTAGCTTCTCTCTCCTGTGGGTCGTTTCTGTCTCTACATTATTGATTCCCAGAGGCTGCTGCTGCTGCCGCTTTTGGCCAATAGGCTCCTGAGACACTGCCTGTGTGTGTGTGTGTGTGTGTGTGTGTGTGTGTGTGTGTGTGTGTGTGTGTGTGTGTGTGTGTGTGTGTGTGTGTGTGTGTGTGTGTGTGTGTGCGTGTGTTTGCGCGTGTGTGTGTGTTTCAAAGGGATGGGCGCAGATGAAGTGATGAGATTCGTGTAACTTTTGGATGACCCCTTCTTGACAAAGACAGTGTCCATCAATTGTCCCCAGTCATTATTCGCTGCTTTTATGCCATGGGGCTTTTTGAATCTTTTGTTGGTTTCTCTGTTGAACAGCGTGCCTTCGAGTTCGACTTTAGAACCTGATACATCCCGATATCTGTTTATAAAACAACCTCAAGCAACTTTTTTTTTAAAATGTTTTTTTTTAACATTTGCGTATATTAAATGTAACACATTGGAGTTTGGACTATTTCTATTTTTTATTTTTATTTTTCCACCGTCACTTTTTTGTTTTTCTTTAAAACGTGCACGCGTATCTTTAATCAGCATCGTACGTTTTCCCTCCACCAGGGTGTAATTTGGATAAATCCTAATTCAGATAAAATTGCTCTTAGTTGTATGTTTACTCGTGTATGGACCAGCATCACCTCCATTGGCCGATCTGGTCACATGGTTCGCTAACTTTATTCAGTTGACACCAAGTAGGAGGGCTTTATGGAGGGAGGAAAAAAAGACAACTCGAGAAAAATTAGTATTTTCTACCTTCAGAAATTAATGGCCATGAGTTCGTATATGGTGAACTCTAAGTATGTGGATCCGAAATTTCCTCCCTGCGAGGAATATTCACAAAATAACTATATACCCGAGCAGGGCTCGGACTACTACAGTCCATCGCAGGACGCAGAGTTTCAGCATCCAGGGATCTACCCACGGTCAAACTACACGGAGCAGCCCTTCAGCTGCAACACTGTGCAGGACTCCACAGTGCAGCCACGGGGTCATGTGCACGAGAGAGCCAGCCACGCGAGCCCCTTTAGCGCACAGACTGAGCAGGGGGGCCCGGTCCAAGTGGCCGGACCCCGGACTTGTGGACAGCAGCAAAACACAAAGAGCCAAAATGGGATACAAGCCAAGCAGCCTGCAGTAGTTTACCCCTGGATGAAGAAAGTCCACGTAACTACTGGTAAGATTTCCCCCTTCTTCTTCTTCTTCTTTTCTTCTTCTTCCTCTTCCTCTTCTTCGTCTTCTTCTTCCTCTCTTATGGACCAACTGAGACCTGCAGTTTAGAAATCATTCAGTGTAATATTTATGGGAGTCTTTGAAAGGCCTCGCCAATTACACAAGTCATAAATTTTTATAGCTCAGGAAATAGGCCGCTAGGTGAGCGCCGGAAAGCTCCTGAAAACACATATTGACCGGTTGTAATGGCGCTTAAATCTGCGGCAAATCTGCTTAAATTCACTTAAAACCCCCCATTATTTCCTGCTCTCTCGTTTGTGGATAGTCTTGAAGTTTGAGCGCCCCGGGTATAGAGAGAGAGAGAGAAAGAGAGAGAGAGGGAGAGAGAGAGGCTTCTCCTGTATTGTTTTTGCCTGCATGCCACATTGGCCACATTTGGTAACTTTCTTTTTTCTTTTGGTTTTGTTTTGTCTCTCAACAGTGAACCCGGATTACACAGGATCCGAGCCCAAACGGTCCAGAACGGCGTACACTCGGCAGCAGGTCCTGGAGCTTGAAAAGGAGTTTCACTTTAACAGGTATCTGACCAGGCGGCGGCGGATCGAGATTGCCCACACTCTTTGTCTCTCCGAGAGGCAGATCAAAATCTGGTTTCAGAACAGGCGGATGAAATGGAAGAAGGATCACAAACTGCCCAACACGAAGGGCAGATCCGCACCGGCCCCCGGCCATCTGCAGAGCATTCAGAAGGATAACCAGACTGATATCACAGCATTATAAAGGGGGGGTATCTTTAGAAATTAACTGTACAAAGGTTGCATCTGACTTTTGCATGGACTGATGTCGTTTTTAGCCATCTTCTCTCCCCCCCCCCTTAATTTAACAAAAATGACCCCAGCAGCGTTGACTCAAGACTGAGTCAGAAAATCAATCAGTCTTTGTAACAGAGAGGTTTGCAAGTTGAACCCTTTCCTCGTTTTAATTTCCTCGAAGAGACACGAATACCCTACATCGAAACTTTTTTTTTTCTTCCCTCCTTCCAATTTTTTTTTGGGACGTTTCAAACCTGAGGACATTTAATGATCAACCTCGGCTGGTTTTCATGGATTTAAACAAAGTGTTTGCCCTCCTCACGTGGATTCACGCTGCTTTAAAGATGAAAACATCTTTATTCAGCTCGGGGGAAGCCCTTCGTTCAAACGAAACACACACTCACAAAAGTTTATTCTAGGGTTATTTTTTTCCTGTTGAAACTTCACATTAAACGCACAATAAATAAATAATAAATATATATACTTGAAGCAAGCATTATTTGCATAAAGGCACGCCAAACACAAGTCGACCTACTTTCCTATACTGCAAAGACAGAGAAAAAAAAAACAAATCCCGCTTAATATTTTTGAGTTACACGTTTGTTTGTGTGTTTTTAACTTATTTTGTACCATAAAGCTTTGAAATTTCCTTAGCCTAAATATTATTCCCAAAAAGCAAGACATTCCTGTGTGCATACTATTCTGAGTGCCCTTATAAATCTCTCCTGACGTCTTTGTAAACAGTGTACATTTTCAGAGGCTCTGCAGTGCCATTTGAAACTCTTACATGAAAGCTCATTTGTTCCTGCATGGATGGCATCGAATTGATTTTGGCTGTTTCTCATCGGAAACAATCAAATCTGGAATATTTAGGATTATAATTGTTTATTTTTCTTGATATGTTTTTGGCGTCTTTATTTATTTGTGTTTTTTTTTTAAAGGAAGAAAAAAACGTGTAAATTTTCGTATGGCACACATACAATTTGAATTAAAAGTATTCGTTACACTTTAATTAATCTAAAATATGTTTGAGCGCTTGTGCATTATTAGCATGGCTTTATGCAAAGTTTTAGTCTTAGTTAATGTGGGGATATGATAGTTCTTTTTTTTTTTTCATTTACACCAGGCCAACCGAGGGGGGCTTTCACGTCACGTTTCAAGACAAGGATTTCTTGTTTTATACCGTCATTGTCCTCGGACAAAAAGAGAGGAGAAAAATAAAAGAGCCACAGAAGCTCTCCCAGTCCGAGGAGGTCTCCTCTCTGCGATCTTTGCGTTGAGAGAGTTGAAAAGGTATTTCAACCGAAGGTCGACAAAGCAGCAGTGGCAGGTTCATCCAGGGGACACATTTCAGCCGCAAGGACTGACCCCAACACCCCTGACCCGCCGGACAAGCAGCATTTTCTCTCCCAGGCGCTGCTCGTCTTGGGTTTTTTTTTTTGGAGGGCTTTTCCACACTTAGAGACCTTAAAGAATTCAAAGTAATAGCCAGTGCGCGAATTCCAGCGTATTTTTTTTTAGTTGTATTTATATCAGCCCCAGAAGGTTCTGATTTGTGCATTTGCCTCCTCATGTCGATATGCAGTCTTTTCTTTTTGGTTTTATTTTTGTACGTGCTTTCTACCTTGTATTGTGCATTGAGATGTGAGAAGTATATTGAAAAAAATAAAGATTTCTACTGATTATGCATTTAAATGTTTACAAAATGCACTTTGTTGCGAGATTTTTTAATTTTTCTTCCTCGAGGAGCGTTTAGATTTTTCGGATATATTTTTTTTTGTTCCCTGACCCACCCGCGCCTTAATGTTTTCTCAGATTGTTTCATATTTATTTTTATGGGGTTATTTGTGTCTTATTCGTTTTACGCCGTTTACAAATGGATCACATTTGGTGAGAAAACAGTTTTTTTCCCAGTGGTAACAAGAATGTGGAGCCATATGGACCTCTCTCTCTCGTTCCCGTTTACAAAACATACACAAATGCACCAAAGCGTGCGCTGCGCGGGCACATTCAACTGTAAAACATGAATGTGTTATTTCTTTCAGAACCAGTAGAGTTTATCTTTTAAAAAAAAAAAAACATGATAATGAACGGGCTTTCTTTTTCCAACGTGTCTTCGCCTTCACTCGTTAGCTCTTTATCAAAAGCAGCGCGTGCTCTGCGCAAAAATCCTCGTAGAAAAATTCTCTGAGACACTTAGCGGACCTTTTCGAGGTGGTTTTGTTGTATGAGAACCGCGTTAGGGTCTCGGGAAAACTTTAACTCCCTTGATGAGTGTCACTTAATTGCCACGGAACTGTTACGTAAAACAAAAATCCAAAAGAACTGGGCTCTTAAGACTCAAAGTGACAAAGAAGAACTTTTTCAGATACGGTTGTGCTGCGCCCAAAACCAGATTAGGGCCTACGCCACACTCGTCAGTGCTGCATTAACATGGAGGCGTACATAATACCGCATTTAGGCATTATATGCCCCCCCCCCCTATACACACACACACACACACACACACACACACACACACACACACACTGTCTTTGCGAGTTATTGAAGATGACCCTCTGCAGCGCTGACCTCCGACCCTCCTCCACATTACAGGATCAGTTCTGATCCAAACAAAAGTGACCATAAACATGACATGTGGGGAGACGATCTGCATTCACACGCAGTGTTCATCCCCAGTGGCCACTGCCTTATCCCCCACCCCCACCACACACACACACACACACACACACACACACATACACACACACTGACCACATGCGGCCCTGCCGACCTGCAAAGGCGTGCGGGGTGTTTTGTGCATGTGCAAAAATACTGGCGTCATACGGATTCGAAAAGAAGCTGAGACAAAGTGATGCCACCAATCCAACATCCTGCCATAAATGATCATAGATGCTGAAGAGAGGATGAGAGGGGAGGAGGTGTGGGTGGGGGTTGTGGTGTGGGTGGGTGAAAATCGCACAACTAACCTACCTAATACACCTTTACTAGTCCCTTTATGTAACTAACTAGTAAGTTCTGTTCTTAATTTATTACCCAGCAGCCATTTAATATGAAACTTAGTTTTTTTCTCAACCCTTGATATTAACATTAATTGAAAATAAATGTATCATAACACAGCCCCCCCCCCTTCCAGCAATTCTCAGGTCAGAGCAGCCTACTACACAACGTGCAGCGTGTAGCCACACTGACCTACATGTCTGAACAGCAATAAATGGGAGCCAAAGGCAGTGCCATTTTCAATGACACTGCACCCAGTGCAGGAATACAACGTCGTTGCTCTCCATCCGGCCATATTTGATTTCCAGCTGGTCTTGCAGAAGCCTCTCCGAGCCAGACAGCCCCCTAAGATATATTAAAGTGCGCTGTCTGCATTCAGAGATATAATCCAGAGACTATACCACTCCGCTCGCCATTCTCGACCACGTGATTGTCTAAATAATTAATGCAGCACGTCCCCCTAGAAACACGGCGTCGTCATTAATCGCGAGGACTCTATCAGACTTGAAAACTGAAGAGATCCCCCAAGAAAATAATATCCGATACCCGGCGCAACCGTAGCCCCGCACTTTAGCAACACATCCGAACCGATGGATGCTTGGGTAGGTAAATATTTCAGCATTTTTCATGTTGCCCGAGCTGGTAAATGACGATATCAAATGTCGTGATATTTGATAAATTGCTCCCTTTAATGTGTGCGCTCTCCGAGCAGGATTGTATAGGCTGTGGCTGGTCGCTGTGTGCATGCCTTTTTTGTTTGAAATATAAATTGTGTTAGAAATGGTAGAATTTTGGAGTTGACTGTTTGCGCGTATGTCTTGCAAAGGATTGATGGGATAGATGGTTAAAAAAGAGAGAGAAAGGACAGTGATATGTATTTATGGATACTCACTCTTGAGTAAACGCTCTTTCGGACACATAGCTCAGTGCCCCCTCCAAAGGGCCCATTAATTCTTTATTCCTAGTTTAATTCAAATTTGACCCCTTTTTTTTTGAAAGGAGCTAAATATTATTTGGGAGAGACAGCAGTGAAATGATGCACTGTTGAGTCTTGTTTGCCAAGCTGAAATGAACATATCGTGATTTATAGTCGAGCTTTTCAGAATAAGACAAATAACAGGTTATTTATCTTTCCTCTTTGCTTTGCGGGACAGTCTATTTCTGCTGCTTTTATTGTTGGAGGGGATGATCTAATTTTGATTTCTTGGAGGTAGTGGAAGTTTGGGCAGGCTGACAGTTCTGCCTCCTTGTAAATCATTCTCAGTAATTCCTGAAAGGGTGCGAGGCTGTTGGGGGGCCGGGCGAAAACTGTAAATCTTTCACTTTTATTACCCTCTGAACATATGCTGCGACGCTACCAGTCCTGCAGCCCTTCTTCTTCTTCTTCTTCTCCCTTCTTCCTTCTTCTTCTCAGCGAAGATTCTCCACCGCTGAAGCAGCCGACGCTCTCACTGCGTCTCCACATCCTTCCTCCTCCAGCCCACTCTGGGTCCATGTCTGTCTGTTTATTTGCTGCTTGTTAAACCGTGCCGTTATTTTTTTTTTAAATCAAAGTTAGATTTTAATTCATTTATCCACTGTGGTTGATGCTGGAAACACAACGCAGGAGGAGACATGGCTCTCCCTCACTCTTTGTGTTTTTCGGCAGAGTGCGAAGACAGACACAACAAACAAAAGACGAGAGCGATGAGGATGTGGTTTATTTGAATACAATCCAATCCCAGTTGGAAGAAGAAGGGGGGAAACGCACATGCCATTTATTCCATAAATCTTTTTTTTTTTAAAACGCACATCCCACATCATCGTAGTATAACTGGGCGACGAGACAGGGAATCGACAGAAAGCAGTATTAGTCTATCACACTCTATTTGACCAACAGAAAAGACGCGTATGCGCTGCGTTATGGGCCCAGTTTGCAGATTTCATTGTGGAAAATCTTGATGGTTTTCTATTTGTGGATAAATGATGTGAAAATCCCCAAAAGGCTGGGAAATTTCATTTTACGCAAACACACCGCCCAGCGTGCTGTAACTGCATTGCCCTATAATAGAGCATGGGGAATATGCAAATCTTTATTATTAATACCCAAACAGAAGCAGAGCTGCTTTTCTGTGTTTAAATGCTGGACTGCGGGCGAGATGTAGCCCACTGATGCTCGCAGTTTCAGGAGGAAGATGAAAAGAAATAGGCGGTGGAACATTTTCACACAGTTGAGGAGGAAATAAACGCCACCCTTTATCAAAATGGATTGGTGAGGTAAGGCTCGGTTGAAGAAGGGAACAATCACGTGAACAAATATGCTTGTATCTTAAGGCAGCGCCTTTTATTTGTCACCATAAAGCTTTCGGAAACACCAAAAAAGGGGGAAAAATTCCTAATCTTAGCTCCAAATTTGCACAGGCCTATCCGTTTCTGCATTCCTGTATATTTCAGTGGGTGATTGATTGCCAGGGTTTTTTTTTTTCTGGAATAAGGATACCTTGTTCGCTTTTTATTGGTAGTTGAATGCGAGTCCTTCCATTCTTTCGGGAATACTGTCTCCGTTGGTATATGGAAATGTCTGAAAAACAGCAAGATCAGGTTTAGGACAGCATTGTCTCCAGACAAAGGGTGAAGGATTTATTCTGGAGGACTGCATGGAAAAGAGCTGAGACTGAGAGGGACGCTGCTTTATGATGAATTGATGCACAGGTAAGCAACTGCGAGGCAGAAAGCCACCTTTAACCACGGGTTAATATAATGCAAGGAAATATATATGATTTATTCCACTCAAGGAGGCGTCGCTCGTTAACGTCGCTCTCGCTCGGCGAGCGTGCGGATATGGAGTCCACGGCCACCTCTTCCAAAGCAAATTCATTTTTTTTCAAATATTATCGACAGATTGAGCCCGAGCTGCCCTGCGCTTTTCCAGCTGATTTCTGCGTTTCGACGAGAACCGGCTCGGAGGAAGAAGTAGGAGAGGAACTTTTTTTTTTTTTTTTCTTTTTTTTTTTTTTTTTTTTGCTCCTCTTGGATCGTAAATCACATTAATTTGTTGTCTTATCGTCACGGTGGCGTTTGCCGTGATTTATGTGGTTTCAGCTGTATGGCTTTGTTAACCTGCAACCTTATATTATACATGAATTCATATTGGATGTTTTAAAGGATTGCCGGGCTGGATAGTCAACAAGGACAAAAGGCAAATCCTTATATTTTCCTTGCTGTCTGGATCCTTCTCCTGTTAACTTGTGTTTGGTTCATTGTGGCTCATGTGAATGTTTTTTCCCTCCCTTTAGGTCTTGTCTTTATGGGAAGAAACGTCAGGCCCGAGTCGCAAAGACAACAAATGTTTATCTATATTTTTTGCATTATTTTAGCAGCAATTTATGTGCACTGCATCTTTATAAACGACAGTCGTGTTTGTGCGTCTTTCACAACTCAGCCTCTGCCGAATTGCTCCAAAATTTTATCCAAAATCAGCCCTGTAGCAAAAGCATTTTTGTGCAAATTAAATAAAAAAGAAATTGCGTATTTTGCGAGCAGTTCGCATTCTCCCTTGGAAAGAAAAACAGACGTTTTTTTAAAAGTCACAAACAAAAAGCGAGTGGAACAGCCTGACATCGCGCCGGACTGTTCGAAGCTGCTGTTAGTTTTCGTGGACGCAACATATATTTCCCCGGCGATAACAACGACTGGCCTCTCGAGGCTGTTCAACCTGAAATATTCGCAGCACTTTTTTTTCTCCTGTGAAGGCATAAAGCAGGAACAAACGAGATAATAACACTCTCCACTCTGAGCCCGGCCCATTGTGCCGGGTAAACTTACCGTAACAACGCGTAGGCGAAAAACACTGCTGTTTGAAAAGGGGACCATGTCTGTTACTAGTAGCTCAGTGTGCTCAGAAACACTCGAGGCGCCGATTATCGACCAGCTTCAACAAATATTCCACATCGAAGGAATCTTTAAATCTCCATCGTCATTTTTAGTTTCAGTTATCCTCAAATACCAGCAAGGGGGAGGAAAAAAATAACCGCAGTGGTTTTCACCCTCAGGGAAAAAAAACAACAACAAACAAAAAATAAATCAAAACTGAAAATTCATTCATTCTCAGGGTTCATATCCACTTTTTTTTTGGCCGTCGCCTGAGCATCCCGTCCTCTGTTTGAGCCACCGCTTGAAAAGCTGCTTTGACTTTAGTTTGAGACTTGGGGTCTTACTTGAAGCCAGAAGTGCTCGTTGTTCATTAAACTTTGACTTTATGCTGAATGACCCAAAGGTCACCTAAAAAAGCTTATGGCTGCTAAATATTTGGCCTGGCTCTTTGTATAAAAGTGCATATGTAAGACTTTTTCACTCTGGAGAAGCTGCAAGCAGAACGTTTTGGAGCAAAATGTCATATATGTTTTCAGTTCAGCCAAATTAAACAGGCCAAAGGCAGGGATTGCTTTGAATTAGATTTCTTTTTTTACTTGAGCTGTTATCATGAAATAAAGCAACTACTATTTTTATTTTATTCTTTTCTTAGATAGTTCAGATAATTGGGTCTAATCTTTATTTCTGGTACAGGCTGTAAAATGCAGTGAATTTGAGCTCCATACTTTGCTGCGATTTCTTGATAAAGAAAAAAAAATCTACCAAGACAATTTCATTTAATTGTATTTCCTTTCCAGGTCGAGGTGAGAGCAGTGATGAATGCGTGAGGGAAATAAAACCGATCTGCGCAGATTTCGGTGAGTAACACTACTTTAATGAAGGGAGTGGACAACGCAGCCCACTGCTAACCAGGTGAAAGGGTGATTTGTTATTAGGCTGCACATTAACGCTCTTAGAGTTTCACAGGAGGCTTAAATCACGAAAACAGACATGAGGGATGACTTTAACTTAACCCGGACGTGTAATTATTTACGCAGGCCAGATTCCCATTTAAATATCTGCAATTTCTTTTTTTTTTTTGTTTGCAGCAGAGCCGCCCGGAAAACCCTAATGAACTAAACATTGCTTATTTTTTTACAATGAGGACAAAAGGAGAAAGATTAAAAAAAAATACACAGTACACGTTTGAAGCCAACGCACATTCTTCTCAAATATAACAGACACAGACCACATGCAAAATATAAAACTTAAAATTAGGAAGAATTTCACCACTCAATCCCACGATTTTCCACGTTTTAACCAGACGCGCCTTCGTCAATATTCCCCGCCTCTGTTTTTAAACCAGCAAAACAAGAAACGACCCAGCTCCAGTCTTTCCCCACGTGTGTGTGTGTGTGTGTGTGTGTGTGTGTGGCTGCAGACTCGCACTCAACCCGGAATGGAGGCATCATTTATAAACCGAGCCTCTCTGTATGGGAGAAGTCGCCGAGTATGAAATTCTTTCCCTTGCCTTCCTCCTACGCGTAGTTTTACACTTCTGAGGGGCTGCGAGTCCCGAGGACTGTTTTGCTTTTCATTCCTCTCCGAGGCCGTTTACAACCATAACATTTGCGGTCATAAATTTTGCCGCGGTCCACACTGACAGGTGCAATTGTTATGCACGGCGCGGGCTGCACCTCCTCAAGCCACCAACATTACAGTACAGGGCCCTTTGATATTTTTGTTTTAGTTAAAATGCTGACATGCTCGCTCTGAGATAGTCGTAAAACAAATGTTGCCGCTATCAGGAATATCCACTGGAATATTGGCCATTTTTTCCACTGGATCTTTTATTATTATTATTACTGATATTATTATTATTGTAAACAATTTGAATGAATGAGACATGAAATTGAAACCGACCAATCAGCCAAAATATATGGGTGAAGCATGAGTAAAGGCTAATGAAATATCATATTTACCTCCCACCCCCAACCACCCACCCACCCAATCTCTCTCTCTCTCCCTCCCTCCCTCTCTCTCTCTTTCTTACACACCCACGCAGAACTATCACCTACATTTCTGATACTAACATTAATAACCAACAGTGGAGTGGCTTCGGTATTCCGCTTCTTCTGTGCGTAATCATGTGATCCAACTGCGTGTGCGCGGCCTTGGTGGGCTATATTTCTGCTACTGGGGAACAATGCATGACGGGCTTTGTCAGGCCTCGTGATTAGTGAAAAGGGTATTGTGTGTGTGTGTCAAACGCTGATTCAGCTTTTTTTCTGAGGGAGTCCTAAAGCCTCCCAGAGGGTCGTTTTTAGCCGCAAGTTAAACTTTAACTGTTTTGTGCCAGGAACGAGTCAAACGGACGGCTCGAATTTGGGGGCTGTGATGCATCACTGTTATAGACAGTGCAGAGACAGTTGGTAATTTTTTTATTTAATAGCTGCTGCAGCTTAAAGCAGCCTGAGTCTGGGGCCGAGCAGAGCGGCTCTCCCGTGAACTGGTTTATTTAAACCTCGAGTATCAATTCATTGGTGTAACGTAAGGAAAGGTGCGTCTACAATGAGTAAAGGCTTCGTTCCTGAGTGTCCCTCTTTTTCTCTTTATAGGTCACAGACTGGAGCGACGTTGGGAAACACCAATCACGTGAATAAACAACATCCATGCCATTGGATAGAGCTGCACTGGCTTATTTGCTTTGAATCCACAAAATGCAGAAAGCAACCTACTACGATAACTCTGGACTTTTTGGAAGCTACACCTACCCCAAACCAGACTCTTACAACTACGGCCCCGCACACCAGTCCTACCCTGCTTCCAACATTGAGAATGACTACCAGGGCTCGGTGTGTCCCATCCAGACCTCTGCTGTCCGGCCACCAACCCTCAAAGACAGTGACCTGAACGGGGACTGCATGCGGCAAAGTGGCAGTCAAAGCAATGGCAGCAGCCAAGCCACGAGCATCGGGGAGCAGCAGGCACCTCCACTGTCCGCATCCTCTCCCAGCTCCAACAGCTCTGCGTCCCAGAAGAAGAAATCCCCATCCAGCAGCGCCTCCGGTGCTGCCACACCAGCCCTCACAAAGCAGATATTCCCCTGGATGAAGGAGACCCGGCAGAACTCAAAGCAGAAGAGCAACAGCTGCTCCACTGCAGGTAGAGATGGAGGTGTGTGCTCGTTGTATATTGTGTATATATACGGGGACAAGGGGTGGCCCAGTGACTAGGCCTTAGTGTGCTTATAGTTTGTGAACTGGTGTTGCTGTGGCTCGTAAGACTCTAAGATGCACATTTGCTCATTTACAGGTGGCGAGGTGAGTGATGAGAAGAGCCCGCCGGGACCAGCCTCCAAGCGGGTCAGAACTGCTTACACCAGCGCGCAACTTGTGGAGCTGGAGAAGGAGTTTCACTTTAACCGCTATCTCTGTCGCCCTCGGAGAGTGGAGATGGCGAATCTGTTGAATCTCACCGAGCGCCAAATAAAGATCTGGTTTCAAAACAGGAGGATGAAATACAAAAAGGACCAGAAGTCCAAAGGGCTCGCGCACTCCCCCCTGGGACACTCCCCGGATAGAAGCCCGCCTCTGAGTGGCCCAAATCACATTGGATACTCTGGCCAGCTCCAAAACGTGAACAGCCTCAGCTATGACGCGCCCTCGCCCCCGTCCTTCGCCAAACCCCAGCAAAACATGTACGGTTTGGCCGCGTACACGGCGCCCTTGGGTGGCTGCATCCCGCAGCAGAAGAGGTACCCGGGCTCCGAGTACGAACACCACGGCATGCAGAGCAACGGCAGCTTTGCCAACGCCAATTTGCAAGGCAGCCCCGTTTACGTGGGTGGGAATTTTGTTGATTCCATGCCAGCCTCGGGCCCCATGTTCAACCTCGGCCATCTCCCCCACCCCTCATCCACCAGCGTGGACTACAGCTGTGCCGCTCAGATCCCAGGAAACCACCACCATGGACCCTGTGATCCCCATCCCACATACACAGACCTCACCTCTCACCAAGCGTCTCAGGGAAGGATTCAGGAAGCGCCTAAACTCACGCATTTGTAATATGTGGTTTCCGTGTGTGCGTGTATGTATGTATGTATGTATGTGTGTGCGTGCGCGTGCGCGTGTGTCTGTACGTGTGTGTGCCAAAATTACGTTGCGCTCTTTTTATTACCTCACTAGTCTAATAACTACACTCCAAGCGAGCCGTGTGTATTATTACAGTATTATTGATATTACTATTAATGCTATTGTGTAATTATTTTCTAAATAATACAGCTTTGTCCATTTCTCTTGAACATTTGGGGATGCGCAGAGGCAGACTAGCCTGGTTGTCAGTTGTTCCCTTCAATTTTTTTGTTTGTTTGTTTGTTTTTTCTCAAGTGCAATGCGCAATTTTTGACTGAATATTCCATGCTGTTACTTGAAGGTAAGTCTTGTAGATCACGGAAGTAGAAGCTCATCATTAGAGAGAAGGACCTTTAGGGGAATTTTCGTCTGTTTGTCAGGATCTCACTTTCCTCACGGGCATCCTATTTATTTATTTTTTACTATGCTGCATAATCTTTCGTACTAGCATATAGCCTATTTATTATTTAATTACTTTTGTATTGCACATTATTTATCGTTTATATGCGAGTATTTATAAGTGTGGTAAAGATTTTTTGTAAGATTGGACAGATCAGTGCACTTGGAAGTGTTGGCAAAACAGGGTTTGGAAAATGCTATGACTCGCAGTGTATTGTGGAAAAAGAGCATTTCTAATTGTAAATCTGGGATAAATGGGGCATTTTATAGTGTATAAATACCACTATATGTCCATGGTTAATCTTGTGTCAAACCTTAAGCAAAACGTAGACTATCGAAGTATCAAATATTATACACACCAGCATGTCATTTTGTGTAGTCCATTGCTATTTTTTATTTGTCGTCCATTGTTATTCAATTCAGTTGGATATCCATAAATTTATCAAACCCTAATGATATTGAAATGTTATATTTTATTGTGTTTAACATTTTGTAAATAAAGTGACTCAAACTTGTCTTTTTTTATGATCAGCGTGTTTTGTTGATTTTTTTTGGTTAAAAAAAAAAAGACAAGGGGGGGGAGGGCTCGCACCATCCACTGGGTGTTATTATTTTTAATTCCTCATTCCGTGGCCAGAGAAACTGTCAGGTCACAGTATGGCGAGGAGGCTTATTGACTCACGGCTCTACTGTACTGTCCAAACAGGGGGAGCCGATCGATAATTAGACACCACGATATCTAAAACTCATCAGACGGCTCTATGCTTCCAATGCAAAGTGCATTTCAGCGGAATAAAGGGCTCTGGAGATTATTGATGTTTTATTGGTGCGGGGGAAGTGAGTCTATGGGCGTATTGCTTCTTCCACATGTCACATCACTTCTTTTTTTTCTTTTATTTTGGACTTGGCCACATGATTACCTTCCTATCTGCTGGGACAAGAGAATGAGCTCGATTTTCCTACAGACTGAAGCCTAATCAGTGGCTGCTCTAATTGATCGGTACACACTGAGGGTGATTTTCAAAATAACTCGCATGCACTGGCGGAGTGGAAGGATAAAAATCAGCCCATAAAACCAGAAGAAGAAATAACACGGCGCTACTGTGACGCTGGAAATGATGCAACGATGGATGGATGGATGCACGTGCGTGTGTGCGCGTGCGCGTACGAGTGTTTGTGTGTGTGTGTGTGTGTGTGCGTGTGGGAGAGAGAGAGAGCAGTTCATCCTTTATTGCTCCTGGAGAGCCATTTCAAAGCTCATTAATCAAAAACTCGTCGCTTTCAGACTCCTCGCTGATCCCTCCTCCTCGTGAACAAAGCATTTGCATTCCGAATCCAAGTAACACGTTTCAAACCGAGCGGCCCCGGTCTTTTAATGGCGGGGGGGAGACTCCTCGAGAACGAGTCTCACCGTTTTCGCGTTTTCCGAGATGATAAATCCTCGGATTTTTAGAGCCTCGCGCCGAGGCAAACGAAGCGCTCGTCACAGAGACGATCAGTGGCCTTAAACGCGCGCAGGTCCCACCAGGCCACGGTGGGTCCCCGACAAAGTTCGGGCCGAACGTGGCCCGGCGCGCGGGCGTTTATCCTCCGTCCTTTAACGACGGCTCTTAAAGATAAACTTCATCTTATTTAATCGTCAAATCCGTCCTGGAGTTTTGGCTGCGAGCTAACACGACGAGCCACAAATCACCTCGGTGCTCAGAGGATGGCGGCCATTTTAACCCCGGGTGAGCTCTTTCTTTCGCCTCCCCCGCTGCCTCTCTCCGCGCTGCGCAACTCATTTACTGAGCCCTTTAAAATACTTTTAATAAAACGGCCATTAAAAATGAATGAACTGATCGGATATTTTCTCTCAGTCTATTTTCCGTGATCTGCATTGTCTGGCATGAACATAGCCGATGAAAATGCCTGGAAAACAATTCAAATATTCAATCTGGGATACATCTCTCTACATGAGAGCTTCTAGTTTCAATTTTGGTATATGTAAATAAAATATTTATTTATTTCGACTGTTGAAGAATCAACAGTCAGCTCAATAATCAAATGCACAATCAACATCGGAAACAATAATGGCCCACATATCACTCCCGAGGCAGCAAATGGAGCGAATGGAGTTTGGGTTTTTCAGCCTGACTGCAAAAATAATATTCAACAATCTGACGTTCAAAGCATAGCTACTTTATTAAACTCAAGGCAAAAGAGAGACGGAAAATAAACGAATGCATGTTGTTTGCAGGCTCCTTTGTCTTTTGGAGGTTTATTTTTGTGCCTGTACCAGAAAGCCGAGTACACGCACTTGTTTTAGACTAACTACACAAACAGTTCGGATTACGTGGACTTTAGATCATCTGTTAAAACTGATTATGAATAGTTCCTAAATTATACGACAGAAAGGTGGGGTGGCTTCCACAAATCAACCGAGGGAGGCTTTGTTGGTGCAGGCAGTGCGGCTGGGGGCTCGTTTTGCGTCCCTGATTGGATAAAAGCAGAGCAGACCACGCCCACTCAGTGGAGGGTAATGTTTACATACGGGGAAGTGGTCCCTACTGCTGTAGGCTAACTACTAATGGGAACAAGAGAAATCTCTTCTTGGGACATCCTAACTGGGGACAACCGCGATTTGAAATTCAAATTTTGGATGTTTGAGGTAGGATATATATATATATATTTCCACCTTAAATCTAAATCCACGTTGACGCCTAAAATGATGGACAGACAGCGTGCAGTATAGGGACGTAGTGTGCTGAGAGATCCTGGCTTTCATTCAAAAGAGTCTGAAGCAGGATAAAAGAGGTGCAGCCACAGCTGCTTGTCGTATTTCTTCTCTTCTCTTCTTTTTTTTTTTGGTACTGGAAGAAACATCCATCCACACTGCACCAAACACGTTGCAATGCTTTAATCGAAGAAAGTTGGTCTGCGCGTCGACGCGACATATCGCGATGGTTCCTCTGTGCGAGTGAGCAGCGTTCATCTTCATCCCAGGAGAGCTTTCATTTATTTATTTATTTATTTTTAGACGCGCTGGCTCGAGAGGCAAGAGGGAGCTGCAGTTGTGAAAACGTTGTAGGGGAAATGAAACTCGGTAAATATAACCTATGCATTTCGTTCTTTTTCCTTTTTCGTTCTTTTACTTTCTTTTTACCCGCTTTCACTCGAATCGCCGAGTTCCATCCCGCTTTACTGCCACCGAAACAAAGTTATTGTGGATTATCGTCGGATCCGGACTGAATTTCTCGACAAAGAGACGAGCGGAAGTGAACAGAGAAAGGATTTCTTTTTTTCCCCATCCTCTCCATCCCAACCAAACCTGGCCGAACCGACATGGCCCGCAGTTTGCACTGGCTTCATAGCTGAAGTGAAGAGTGGCGTGGAGCGGGAAACGTGTCAGAGAGAAGGGGCCTGAAGGTCTGCACCGGTTTTAAACACAGCATCTGTCAGCTCATTTCATTTCTGTAATGGGGAATGGTTTTGTCACTGGACTTCAAAACCGATGAAAACCTGTCACTGTGACGATCTTAAGAACCTACAGTAAAGTGCAGGGCTAAATGTTGTTGTTGACTTTTATGTATATCAGCTGTTGAGCAGCTGATACATTAAAATACCTTAAATACTAGGGATAGACTTGTTTACTTCAAAGTTACTTCAAAATGTTGCTGTCAGTTGTGTAATGGCTGTCCTTTTGAATAAAGGAAAAATGAGTACCTGATTAATCAATGTAGTCTATGTAGCCTTTATGTCTCTGCATGAAAAAGCCATTTAACTATGATAACATGATGCTACCTGGATAAAGTGAGTGCCTTTTGTCATTGTGTCACTTAAAAGTTGCTCGATTAATTCGCAGGTGACCTCATTTGATAATGTATGTATGTTGACAAAAGAAAATAATATTTTTTTTTATCAAATAAAAGACTTAATCTGCCTTGAAATGGTGTGTTTCATTCATTTGATGCTCATTTCATCACCTTTTGTTCTTCTAAAAAACCTTTTAATTTGAATTCTCAAAGTGAGTTCCACCCCCCTCCCCCCCAACAGTGATCCAGACGTCTACACAGTTCACATTCTATATAAAGGGTTTAAATAAATGGTTTTATAGCTCACATTTTGCTTCACTCCATTAAACTGACAGTCAGGGTTTCATTTCTCTCCCCACGCAGTGCTCAGTTTATGGTGATGTTCGGTAATTCTTTGTTATCAGACAAGAAGAGGAAGGGGAAAAAATGATCTGTATCACCCACCCTGACCGTCTGTAAACACCGGCAGAGGATGTGAATGTCGGACGACACCGTTGTCACAAGTCTTTCCCGTTCTCTGGCCTCTGCTGTCGTTAAGGATTCGGCACACTGTGCGTAGGTGAACGAGCAGAGGAGGCAGATGCGCCGTTAGTGGTTGGGGGGTGTTGTTTGCCAGCTCATAAAGTTTACACTGTATTTCTCCTTACGGAAGGCAACAGACTGCACAACCACGGCGAGGTTACATTACATCCATGTGAAAAGCCATTAGTTGTCTTGTTGGTTGCAGACGGCTACATCTGTCCCTCTGCTGATATATTATTAAGGGAGGCGTAAAGCATGTGGAAAGTTTCTCCACTGACAAATGTAAAATCATCACCAAATGCCTCAAATAAAAGTTTGATAAGACCCCCAAATAAGACTGCAGCACAACTGGTCATTTCTGCACAATCCACATCTTGAAGCAGCTACTAAAATCTTTAAAAAACAAAGATTTCCCCTGTCAGCTCTCCCTTGCAACGTGCCCCCACAGCTGACTGAGATGGATTTCCAGCAGAGTGTAGGTGGCCCTTTGTTTTGCGCACTCAGTACGCGGTGCCATAACAGCAGGCTTATGGGTTAATGGGTTAACGCTTTCGATGAGAGGATGCAGAGGAGCACCGAGGAAAGATGAGAACTGACGCGAGACTGAAAACGTGTCTCTCGCGCTCACGTGCGCGTGTGAGTTGTCCGTGGTGATGCTGCAGTGTCTCTGATTCATAAAACATCACAACATTGTCAAAAAAGCTGCAGCCAAACTGCCAAGAATAAGAGCAGCCGAGGAGCCTCCCCGCATTGATCATGCATGTTGTCACAGAAACTGATGCGCGTGGATTTATCGCAGCTCTTATGTGTTAGTGATATTGATATAATTGTAACTATAATAAATGACTCCCTCCTCTGGGTATGATTTAGAGGGCTTGGCCAAAAGGCTCCTCTCCTCCTTCTTCGTGTGAAAGATAGCTCAGTGATGTGAGGAAACCTGAAGTAACCCATACATTACCTCGAGCCTTTGACTACAATGCACTGGTAGTCTATATCAAAAAGTATTAGTGCCTCTACCTTTTTCTGATGCTCATATGGATTTCTTTCACAGCATTTTCTGTATGAAATTATGAGTGAATAAATTGCATCTTCATTTATCTTCGAAAAAAAACCCTTCTGTGCTGACTGCGATACTCAGCTCTCAGCACTTTACATAATTATATTAGTCTTCTGCTACACCACGAAATTGATTGCCCAGGAAAATGAACCTGGCTTTGCTATAAATTACACCTATGGATCATAAGAAATGTGTTATTTTGTTTAAAATAGTACCTAATATAATTAGACCTCTAATTCATGGCAAGCTACAAGTGTGCCTATTACTGTAACAGGGTTTGGAATTTAATCTGTCTGCTGGATAAAGAATGATCCTGTGTGGTTTTCATTTGTAATCCCAGACACATTATTTCAGTAAAATAGTCTATGACTTTTAGATATGAGAGATGGATTGTTGAATGAGTAACCATATTCATAAGTTTCAGGATTAAAGTTAACAATTCATCCATAGAAATAAGTTTCAGCATTCATCCCGCAGCCCGATCTCATCAAACTTTTCTTTTATGTTGATCGGCAGCGCAGAAACTGGAGCCTACTTCACTGGAGGTCTTACCTCTGCTGACGATCCAAGCCAGAGCCACTGGTGTGATGTATGGCAGAAATATTATCTTACTAAAGGAACAGTTTCTGAAGATAAATGATATCTGAATGAAGTAATTTCCTAAATAAAATGGGCACTGTGATTTTCTGCAAATGATACTCAAACGTGTATAAGTACTGCATCTGTTTGGGACTATTAAACTGAAATGACATGTCACCCACGCGTAGGCTCAATTCATTGACAGGTTTTATCCTGATGTGTGGACAATAACAACAATATAGAATATACAGTACAGTAGAGCATCTTAACCTTCAACAGTAAGATTAAACAAGAGTAATTTAAACAGTACAGACTTCAAGTTCATTGTGATGTAGTTTGCCTTATTATTGTATTTTAATCTTAAAAGATGCCTTATACCACAATTAATCTTTGGCCTTAACCTTTCTGCTGACTGTAAATCAACTTCGACAGCTTCTGTGTAACTCAGCAGCCCTACCTTACTTTGTCTTGTTCAGACAGCATTTTTGTGTTTCCATTTGCTTACTATTTAAAGTGAAACATGTTTTTTTTTATTATTATTATTATTAAAATGTACCTTGACAAGGTTCAGACTGATGTTACTTCACCAATTACACTTTCGGTAATCAAATTTCTGGATAACATTTTGGAACAGTCTCCTCAGGTACTCTCTTACTGATACTCAAATCTCAGTTTGCTGAGCTACATTGTGAAGCCACGTGTTTTAAAGTGGCTGAATTCTAAGGCACATTTCCTCCCTCTATTGTTCTCCTTACCTACAGACCTCTGCATTACATTCTGAAACACAGGAGCGCTGTGGCAATGTGCAGGGTTAAGTAATTCTGCACCACTGAGAAAGACATTTGATTTCATTTGTAGCATGTCTTGCAGTGGGTGGAGGTGAGCCCACCTTTGGCTGCGGGAGGAGTGAAGCGGCACACATATCTAGTGTTGGGAGACACAAAATTGACAATGCATTTATCTTTGAATAATGTAAATGTCCCGAGAATACGGTGGCAGCGGTCCTGGAGTGTCCGCCGAGGGCGCAGGGCTGTCAGACTCTGAGCTCTCTGGCCCTGCTGCAGCATAATGTGGCCTCCGGCTCCCCTGGAGCATCCCGCTGCTGTGCTCTGCTCCGCTCTGCCTCAGGCCCACATTCCTGCCTCGGCACACTGCACTAGCTCCCCACTTAATTTACACTCGGGTAGGAGAGGGAGTTAATGCAGAAAAGGCTGCCAAGAAGAATCTTATCTACTCTCCCTCTTTAAAGGCGAGGTAGTCTAGAGCGCAATATATTGAGCAGAGGTGTGGAAGGTGATGGTATTTTTCCAATACATCCTCTCTGCTCATTTGATCTATGATTTGATCGTTATACACACAATGAGATTGGACGTCTCGTGTGACAAGAATACACCTTGTCCAGTGTTTGAATTGCTCCTGTTATCTTAAATAGCTGGCATAACTTAAACGCTTCCATGAATGCCGTGAGTTATTGTGTTTCAAGAAAATGTGCAGCGCGGTGACTAAAACATGTATTGTTTAAAATGGATGGTTCCTGGCAGGCTGACAGTGTTGTTCACTGAAGCAAAGTGCCAGTAAATTGTTTGTCTTCTGCAGTGCTGCCCTATAATTCTTCTGGGAACCAATGGCATTGTGTTTGCCAAAGAGAATAATGATAGATGGGATAAAATCAAACTAAAGGATTTTGGGATGCACTCTGACCATCAGGCATAATCTGCAAGCATTTGTGTCTTCAGAATCGACGCTGGCAACCGTTGTCCTTGTGTCTTCCCTGCATCTTGCCTATTCTGATGTTATAAATGTAATTTAGAGGTGGTGCGATTTGTAAGTAATGATCAATATCATTGCATTTCTCATAAAAACATTCCAGTTTTGAGCTGTTCAGTGGCTGCCCTGATGAATTAGAAAATCGGTACATTAATGCACTGGCAGCTATCTGCTGCATCTGTCCTGGAGTGTATATATGCTGGATGCCACAATGCATGTTATTCTGTATAAAGCGCTGGCTCGTAATGTCTCCAGTTCTCAGGCGCAAATGTAAATGTGCAATCTGCTTGTTCAAGTGTCCTGTTGGCCCAACAACAGGAGCATGTCCCCATCTGTTCTCTCTCTGGAGTGCTCAGACAATACATTTCCCCCCGCCAGACCTTCCCATTTGCTAGAGCAGAGGTTTCCCAGCCATTTCTAAGGTTATGGGGAGGGTAAGTGCCTCTACTGTGTGCTCACAGTTCTCTGATCAGGAACAACTTGGTGCATATTCGAAGGTAGAGTTGGGCTAATTTTTTTTGGGGGGGGGGATGCTGAGTAATATTTAAATTTGCTGTCCTTCGCTTTCAGACCCTTTTGTTGCTGGTGCTGCAGTTCCACGGGACGCGAGCAGCGAAAGACGAGAGTGGCTGTCAGTGGAGTGTGATTTGTTGCAAGCCCAGCCTTGCCAACTGTGAGGCACTGAGGTGTGACCACGGAGATGCCTAACATCTCCAGTTGCCTCAGGGCCAGCCAGTCAATTACACAATACTGTCTACCCTGAGCAATGACATGTGCTCAATAATGGACCAAAGGCAAAGAGGAAACACATCTCAGAACAGTTAACACCAATGGCAACACCATTATTAGAATAGTGTTGGTCAAATACTTTCTCAGTATGTCACATAGTGCTGTGGTTGTGAGTCCATGGTAAGCATCAGTTTGTGATTTTGTGTCTGCGCTGTAATAGACACATAACAATTTAGTTTAAGTTGTGCTTGCATACATATGTATTTATGTTTTTTTTTCAACAGTTTACCACAGAAGAGTTACATTTTGGCTGTTTCTGGACCTAAACTGTTTATGAAGACCATGTGTGGGAAACTCGGAGAGGGTCCTCGTTCAAAGAAAGCTGCCTCCCCTTTGTGAAACGCTTTATCGTGTGGATGCAGATGTGCTTTTTGTTGGAACCTTGCACCTCATCCATTACCCTCGGCCTGCCAGACAGATAGCGGAGAGTGAATCCATTCAGAAGGGCCATGACAGAGCTCGCAGCTCAACTGAACTTTCCATGAACTAGGCTCAACAGCGGGATCCATGCATCAAGGAAAAAAAGAGTAATTTCTCTTTGCTGCTCTGGCCTGTGTTTCATACAGATTGCTACTATCAACACGTCCAGGATCCTCATGTATCAATCTGTCAATCTGATAGTCGTTTGAGCACTGTGTCTGTCTCTGAAGATCCAGTCGACTAGAGATTAAGAGTGAGCTGGGAATTTTGTGACTATCTTGTCTTGTTGGATCAAGATTTCCCTGTGCAGCCTCAGATATATTTCAAAAATGTAGACAGTGGTACACAGTGGTGTCAGTGATTTGGGTAAGATAGTAAAAACAGCTGTGCATTCGCTTTATATTT
This sequence comes from Psettodes erumei, assembly GCA_016785225.1. NCBI lineage: Eukaryota > Metazoa > Chordata > Actinopteri > Pleuronectiformes > Psettodidae > Psettodes > Psettodes erumei. The sequence continues at coordinate 418,985 of JAFBJZ010000329.1, forward strand.
GAACACTGCAGCTAAACGTTTTGTTTTCTTAAAAATATCTAAATGTTCTCTAATGTTCTCATAATGAATTATTCAGTCGATGTCATTTCATTTTAACCCAGAAGAAGAAAATGTTTTCTTTTTGTTCTAGAGAAGATTTGTTGTTCTGCAAGATTATCTAACATATTAAAGGAAAAAAAACCCAATGAAAAAGTATTAGCTCTGCCTTACAGCTTGTATTTCAAAATGCAAATGCTCCTTGTAATGCCACAGAGATGTATCCGAGATGTGTCTTGGTGTACTTTTTATAACAGTTTTGCTGACTAAATGAATATGCTGGTGACGTACGCCCTCATGCAGACTCTTTATGTGTTCACAAAGTACTGTTTCAACTCCAAAAGAAGCACACTGTAAACAGGGGCCCCTTTATTATGAACCGCTCACTGCTAACATAGAGGCTGTTATGTTGATTGTCCTCAAGTGATATTTCATGGCTGAAATTGTGATGTTCTTGCTTTATTAGAAATTGCTCATGTGTGAGAGGAAGATAAAGGAAACTGAAAGGTTGACATTTGGAGTACAAACAAAAAGGCTTTTTTTTTGCCTGCTCACTAATGGTATTGAGACTCTGGCACTATTGACATAGTCCTTGGGTTGCTATATGAAAAGTCAGTGGACACAATTTAATTTCTGTCAGCAGTCAGGCTCCACGGCCACAATGGATTTCTTTTACGCCCCAGCCTCTGACTCACCGAGCATCTGTGTGAGCAGGAAACACAGATGCTGCCGAACGCCGTCCTCTCCTCCATCCACTGCCTCTGCCCTTAAGGTGCATTTCATCCACATAGAAAATGAAGTTATATCTGAACTTCGACCAATAGTCTCGCTAGCCCAGGGGAAAGCACTGTAAGTGGCTCACCTTGGTATGACCAGGCGGCAAAGGCTACACAAGTTAATCAATCTCCTTCTGTTCTACAGAATGGCTAATGACTGCGTATGTAGCGTAACCATCCTCTCCATCTGAAAAGTTTTGCTGACATGAAATGAGCTATTTTTTGAAAAAAGGAAGCCAGAAATGTTGTTCAACCCTACATTTTTCAAGAATTAGGTTATGATATATATAACTTGCTTTATCGATTGCTGCTTCTAGCCTTTGATCCTTACAGCTGTAATATCTTAAACAAGTCAGGAAGTTTCCACATGGTGTTACTGTACATCCTCAAACCTCTTGTCCTGAAGCCACACGTTGAAGGCTGGGGTTATGTTTAGAAGGCTCTCGTGAAGCGCTCTTGTGAAAAATGTGTTGCTGTCAACCTGGATGCAGTAAGTCTTGCAAATGTGACCGTTTCCGATCCTTACTGTGCAGCGTGTAGCAGAGCAGTGTGTCCGTGGCTCTTTTTGCTTATGACCGACTCACAGCACTCTGGTCATGTCTGACTGACAGGAAAATAAATGACATGATTTTCCTCTTGGGAAAAGGCAGACATTAGACTTCTTTACTCAAGGGTTGGAGGAATGTGATTTTCTACTAATGTGGCTCATGTTAAGAGCTTTTCCCCCACAGCGCATTTGTGCACCGAGCGACAGCTCATAATATTTTGTCTCAATGAGCCTTCAGTATATCTCATCCCATGTATTCAGAATCTGACCTGCCTACTTTCAAGCAATGATGCAAAAAGGTTTATCAACAACTTCTCTTTACATAATGCTGCCATAATGAATATATTTTATGAACAATGACTCAAATGACTGCATACGTTGCGAAGGGGGTCTCTTGTAGAGGTAAACCCCCCCCCCCACACACACACACACACCTCTCAGTGTTGTTTACAGGGGTACCAAACAGCTGTTTTCAGTTAAATAGGTCTGATAAAGTCAATGTAGCTGACCAGCATCAAACGACAGACAGATAAAGTCAACAACAAGCTGGTGAACATAGTGGAGCATTGAGCGGCTTAAGAGCCAGATTTCCCCCTCAGGAGTTGGTGAAGAGCAAACCAGAGATAAAAGCAGAGTGAACACTGGACTTGCATTCATCACATAGCCATAAAGGTCCGAGTTAGACAAGAAAAGAGCTGTTGTTCGTTCACGCTGAACACGCCGTAGCTGCCACATTGGAAGAAAGAGCGAAAAGACGTCCGTCGAAGAGAGGGGGGAGGCAAAGTATCATTTGCACAGGATGATAATAGCGCACATTTTCACACTGTATCTCCTTGAAAGCAGTCATAGCTTTGTTAGGGTTGTTAGGTTTGTTCGCAGACCAACGTCAGATAGGTGCGGTGGCACAAACGCTCTCGTGATGCTTTTTATCTGCTTGTAACGCAGCACCTGTGGGCTAACAAGTTCACCACCGTAACTTTATAAGGCAGCGATACTGTGTGTTAGTGTTGCATTTACAGCTTGTTGCAGCTGGCACGTCTGCCCCATCATTGAGTTTTGTTTTTCATTTCCTGCTTTGTTTTGTATTTTCCCTTGTGAGTCTTCTGGTTTTCTGTTTTACTTCCTGTCTTTGTGATTGTCTGCTCCGCCCTGGTGTTCCACCTGTGTCTCATTACCCCTGCCTCCCTTTTGTACATAAGTCTCGGTGTTTGCCTTCATCTTGCTGTCACCTGTGTATTTTGTACATGTGTGTTTGACCAAAATTGTGACGTTTATTGGAGTATTCGGCATCACACTGATGTTAATCACGCTGTTGATGAGCAATCTGTGACCAAAGTATATATGAACTGGAAAAAAACCTATAGTATGCCTGTGGCTGTGGCACTGTGGGGTCTCATTAATGACATGTCGCTGACCTTTTCTCATTCTCATCGTTAATCACAGCACCTGCCAGTGGGATGTTGCCTCACACAACAACCACCCCTGTTTATGCTGTTGTAGTATGAGGTGTCTGTATCTGCAGCCCATTTAGAAACTCACAAATTTATTATCATCCATTAGCTCGCCGCCAGCATTTCCTCCCCCTCTCTGCATCTCCTCCCTGTCCTCAGCGGTGGTGTCCAGCTGGTTGTCACGTGATGTGGGAAAGCAACCTAAGAGATGGTATGCTCTCTCAGATCGTTTGTCTTAATTAAACTTTAATGAAATGTGACTCGCTGTACTATTGTGTCTTGCAGCTCATAAATGAAACATTGTACTTTGTAGCATTACTCACACAGTACTCCATACATTGTTCACTTTAGCCTGCTGCAACAAATGCTGAAGCCATTACAATAGTATAAGAGTTGAATCAATACCTCTGAAAGTAGTAGTGGGTTATCTAATTAAGCTTTGAGCGTCAAGAGATATTTGTTTTTAGGACTGTTGCATTGTGGAAGTCATAAATTATGTATGTTGAGAAATACTGTATGTGTTTCCTCCCGGACTTCCAACAACCACTCTCGCTGCCTTGAATGTGTATCTAAAGGTCACAGAGCAACAGACTGTTTGGTGTTGTATATGTGAAAGGTGAAAACTCACCAGTACTGTCAGTTCTCTTTTATTGTCCTCTCCTTTTCCCTGTTGTCTCTGTAACGTCATGACATGGACACAGATTTTTTTTTTTTTTGCTCATGATTCATTTCCTTGATATAACAACTCCTGCAGACTCTTCTTGAACCCAGTTGGCGCCAGTGATTTCTGTTTACTCCTGATCGATAACTTGGTAAGGAAGCATGCCTTTAAATTTGCTTCATGTGTATCTATATGTACTTTGCCTGTCTGAAGGCACCACTTTTTGTTTGTGCTACCTGCCTGATGGCTGGGGACAGCACAGCTGAGAGCTATAGTTTGTGTAGCGCTTTGTGTAGGTTAGTGGTACTGTCCTGCACTGCAATATGCCATAGAATTTAGTTGGAGCTGTGGGCCTGAAGCACAGAGTAAAAATTAAAGTGGCGAATAGGAGCACATGCTGCATACAAATTAACCTCTAAAATGTAATGTTAGGTAATTATTTAAATATGTAGCCAATTAAATTGTTAAAAAAATAATAATAATAAATAAAAATTTAACCAATTCAACAATCAATAAGCAATTTATAAGGTCATCTTTTTTCTGAAATAAAACAATTTATCTATCTATCATAATACTATACGCCATATGATGCATATACTATCCACCGTGTTATCTAACATTCCAGCAGCACTTTACTTCGGCACTATATTTCCTCAACCGAAGTGCGCACACTGTATTACGCCGCCGATCAAACCGCAGACGCAGTGCGCGGCGTAAGCGCGCAAATGCGTAGGAATGCCGCAGTTCAACGTTGCGGTTCAATGTGTGCGGCGCTGCGTCAGCGCTGATGACGGCATCTCCTTTAGGCGGGCAGCGTTTTACCTGCTTCTCCAAAGTGGGAGCTCACTGACCAAACTCCGCCGCAGGTAATAAAAACACCTCGGCACCTCACGCAAATTTGTTTCTCAGGTGGTGATGACGTGTGTGTTATATAATCTGCGTGGCCCTCGTGGGTGGTCAGTATTTCCTCAAACCGTAAGAGACGTCCTAGCGGTGCATTTAGGTACCACAGGAAACTACAGTATCGTTTTTCTGGTAGATGCACTGTGTCGTCGGTTAATGTATTTTTCACTGATGGAGTAATAAGCAAACGCGTCAAATCATCAAATGCTGAGGGTGAACAGCTGTCAGGGCACTGTGTGGACACATCGAGTGGAACTTTGTTCGACCGGGCTGGTTGTACCATTAAATCGGACAGTATTACGGCCATTACACCGCGTAATATATAGGATTTTAATCTGTTCGTTAAACCTATTCAACAATTTCACATGACAAATTGCAAATGTTTATGGACCAACACTCGCTCACTCACTCACTCACTCGCTCTCACACTTACCGTAGTTTTAAATTCATCGCTGCGACCTGAAGATGATGAATTCTGAGGTGGGAGAACTTTTATGAGGTGCAAATTACAGGTGAGGGTCATTAGGGATGATTAAGGGTGATCTAATGAGTTTAATCCCCAACCTTTGTCTAATATTGGGCTATTACCTTCCCCTCAACTAGCTTTTTAATGTTCTCGCCTCAGAGCCTTTAACGCAAATTAGCTAAACTTAACCCGACCCCAATATCTCTGTGTTCTTTAATTTGCAGGTGACACCGCTTCAACGAAAATAGCTGTGCACAGTAGCTGCTAGCTGGTTCAACGGCACCTTTTGTAACATGCGCACAATTACGTAGCTGCCCTCTGTGCAAACTTCGCGGGTATCGCCGGAGGGCTACATTTTCGGGCAATCGAAGCTCCGTGTGCAAACGGCTCCCCGCTGACCCAGCTGCAAATCAACGACGCAGGGCGGGCTCAGCCGCCGCGCTAGATTTCCGGAAACGCACTGCGAGGAGAAGAAGAACTGGGGCTGAGATTTCGGAGGGAGTCGTCTGGGTTGAATGCTTTGCCCGCGAAAGCAGACGCGTCTTCCTTCCTCGTTGCTGAAACGACGCGTCGCGAGGTTAGACATTTTAGGGTGATTGCGATGAATTCAACAGCTAGATGTCTTAAACGGAAGCAGTCATGTAGATACTCGGTGCATCGAGGAGAAGAGTGGAACACCCCTCGGTATGAGGATTTCTAGGATGTACAGAAATATCCTCACATGGCGCAGACGTCGCAGAGACGCCCAGTTAACCTTAACCGTGAGAGTTTGAGGCGCCGGCTCTGCACCTTATCAGTAACATTTATCCCAGAAACAGACAACGAACTGTTGTTCGCGACTTATATGCACATGCTGTACATTCCCAGAATAAGGGAAAATAGACCTAAAGAAGGGGGAAAAAATTCTTCCTCTCCAGCCATGACGGCAAATCATCCGCATTTTATCTGTGTCTGCGCGCAGCTGACTGTCAGCTGTTACGAGTTACTTTAAGATCCGTGGGAGAGACTTTTTTTTTGAAACTAGGATTACAGCACACGACATCTCCCCTCTCTGCTGATACCGCTGTCATGTTTTCATTTTTTTTTGGACGATGATGAAGAGGAGGGTGGAACCGAAAGTCAGCCCTCGCGTCCGTCCTCTTTGAGTTTCTTTGCCGGCACGTGATGAACTGGGTGGAGATCCTCCCTTTTGAAGCTCGGCGGTCGGGCACGGCGGCCGCGGAAGGGACCCCGGGCGCCGCCGCCCGCTCCCGTTCGCCGCGTTCACTTTCAGGAAGGGCGAAGGGTAGAGCCGCCGGAACGATGAAACACGGTTACCCATTGTTTTTAAGGGGCGCCAGCGTGCGTTCGCATTTCTCTTTAACTCCGAGCGCGGGGGGAAATTATAATTAATCTGTTAATGACAGTCGGGGCTGTCACAAGCTCGGGGAGTGTATAATAAATTGCTGTAATAAAAATTAAGATTGCATGCATCATTGAGGCCTTCAGAGGGTTTGTTTAATGTAGTTACAAAAATGGTAGCAGCTGATGTGGCGTCCACTGCTCTACCAGGAGAACGCTAATTTTTGAGTGACACTTAACCTGCTGTAGCTCAACCACGGCTGAGGGAGGTGAGGGGAAGCCTAATGAGTTTTTCCTTCGTCCCATTTTGGGAACCACTGAACTGGATGGCCTGGTTTGTTTCCGAAAGGCAAGAAAAAAACCCCCATAAAAACTTGCATTGTTCATGGGAAATTAATTATACCCGCTGAAAAGCTACCCAATTCCAAATTCAAGTAAAAGAATTCATTGTGGTCTGCCGCTCCGGACAGTGAATGATTGGTCATTGTTTCTGAGGGCGCAAACTTTAGACAAATCACCGCATGCTCTGAAAAGTCACGCGAGGGTTAAAGGTCGAGTTGTCCACTTGTTCTTCCTCCCCTGAGCTGGGACATGAAGGAGGCCGCGTCGTCCGCAACGCGCTCGACGTGACCGCAGAGTGGACTTCCTCCTCCTTTGAGGAGAGACAAAGCCTCCTCTGTGGCGGACGGGGTCCCATTAGAGGGGAGCCCTCGACTTCTGCCCTCCGGAAGGAGCAAAAGAGCAGAAACCTCGGGCGGCGTCTGCGCGATAGAGGATTAATCGTTTGGGCTGGCGCACTCCTGGCGTTAGGGCCGCCCGACAAAGATGCGCCTTCTTGCATCTTTTTTGAAATCCCCGCGTTTGTGCGCGCCCTCCTCTCCGATCCGCCGCTGCGCAGCGCAGATGTCGACCGGCCGGTTTCCCCGTTGAGTCACCTGGGCCGGCCTCACCTCTTCTGGCCGTTTTCAACCACAAGCATTTGTCAAGGAGGAGACGTGGAACCTTATCTTCGGTTGTCTTGTTTGGGACACAAGGGGCCTCGTTTGGGGTTCAGCCCGCAGGGCGAGCGGCTCGATTGCACTTGTAGCCTGACACCAGTTGACACGACTTATTGCCCAGGTCACCCTACAAAAACATTGCTCCCTCTCCGAGCGAAGCAGCCGAACAATGGAGATATTTTCGTCGACAGACGGCCCGTGGGTGCTCCGACCGAGACTGAGCTCACTCGGCTGCGTGTCGCGGCGAGCTTTAAAGCCGTAACATCCTTCCTGTCCCTGTTCAACTTAAGACGACTTCTGTTTTGTCTCAAAGATGGGTCGTCACTCGGTTAATCCGCAGAGGTAGCCGGATGACGAAATAAGAATGTTCTTTGTCTTTAACAGAAAAAGGCATCGACAGAATACACGAACAAAAGCGTTTTGATTTGAAATACCTGCTACAGCCGAAGCCGGGGGTTTTACAGAGCTGCAACCAGGAGTCTGGCTGAAACATAAAGCCTGTGAGCTGAGTTTAATAGGGCCTCGGTGGAAGCTAGACTGCGGCGGCGGCGGCGGCAGCCTCCTCCGCTGCGATTCATCTCTATTGTTTTGCTGGTTTGTTACCTTTCTCTCGGCGAGCCTATTGCTCCCGCGGCTCCCACAACAATTATCACCCGCTTGTCTCCCGGCTTGTCTGATCGCACCCCGCCGTCGCTCTCGGGGCCCCCTCGCCCGCCCTCCTCCCCCATCCTCGCTCTCGCCTTCGCCGCCGCGGCCATGTGTAAAAACTGCCATGCGCCACCTACCAGCCGTGAAAGATAATTACGGAGCGAAACGAGCGACGGGCTTAATATTCCAAATTAAGTGAAACTTAATAATACTTGCTTAAATCCCGGCGGTGATTAATGGCTGGGGGAGGACGTGGCGCGGACGTTATGGACGTCCAGGTTAGCCGCTTTGCCTGACGGGTAAACAAAGCATTCTTTTTTCTTTTTTTTTTTTGTTTTAATCCTGAACATTAGCAGCTATGAAAATAAACATTAACCGCCACTGCAGGGGAGGAAAAATAATATGGATGCACATTATGGTATCTGTCCTAATTCACTTTTTCCGTAAAAGCCGACGCGAGAAGCGGACGGGCATCGTACCCCAAAGCAGCCAGCGCCACCCCAATGGACCGTCCACTTTTTCATACATTTGGGGGGGAAAATATAATCATTCTTTTTAATTACTGCACCTAGGCACTGTATTAAAATTCTAATTCACCTCATCCACCTCGATTGATCTGTTCACAGTGGGTGGCCGTGGCGAAATGCACTGTATAATATTCATGCCGGTACGCCTTGGTTGTGCTGCGTGTCAGAAGCCATCTTGCAGCGAATCCCTCACCCACCTTGGAGCGCAGCCTGTGGAACTGATGAGGTGAAGAGCATTGCTCTGCGGCTCCATGCTAGTAATCACGGGACTGAAGAAACACATACATCATCCGCCACACAGGTTGGCATGGCGAGTGAAAAGCCTTCACATCACGTAAGATGTTGGACAAATGATGGCCATACGTGTGTTTGTCTCCTCACAGATGGCTGTGCATCTTCAGTCAGGAAAAAAAAGCTGAGCCTGGCACTTATTCCCCTCCCCCAATCCACTCCTCTTGCTCCCTCTTCCTCTCTCCCTCCATCAGTCTTTTGTAGCATGTCCTTTTTTTTTTTTTTTTTTTTTTGCCTCTCCTCTGCAGGAGGTTTGATATTGGCAACGCAGTTAGTGCCCTCCACGGAAATAACAATGGAAAAAATGACATAAATTATTTGCCAATTGTTTGACACATGCAGGGCATTGTCCTTGCTATAATCATCAGCACTCTGTCACCTGAAGGTATGAGCGGTGCCACTGCTGCTTTGTGTCTCGCTGCTAAGCCTCGTGGGCCGTGCGGGGCTCCTGCTCTCTTTTCTTTTTTTCAATAAAAAGCATGCGACGCGCGGCTCCCTCCAAACGCCGACCAGGGAGGATGGTGGAAATGGATTGCAGGGCTTCTGCGTTTGTCATTTGCAAAACAAAAGAAACCCCTCAAAACATTAGGGTTATTCCAGTATTTAAGCAAATATGGTAAATGGTCTAACGGTGACGCATTATGGGGATGATCGACATGTGTTTTTGCTCATCCTCTTCAAGGAGCAGCCAGTTTGCACTGCTTGAGCTCACGTTTGTGGCAGTGTCTACGTCCTGGTGTCGTTGAGGTACCAGTCAATATTTAATATTGCGAGCTCCTGAGGGATGGCTGCAGATGATAATAAAGAATAAAAACAGCTTTTAATGGTTGTTTACATGTCATTTTTCTCTGCTGCGGCTTCTTCCAGGAAGCCGGCGGCGGCGGCGGTCGCCTTCTAAGCAGCGCCGCATCTTCAGAGCAGGCCGGACGCCACAGGGGACCCGCCGGGGGACTAGCTGGCTAGCATGCTAACCTCAGCAGGCGCAAAGGCGTGAGGAGTGAAACGCCGGCGTAGCTGGGAGACAGCTCTCGTGAGTAAAACAATGAGCTGCGAGATTTGCACCTGTTAGATCTAACGTTGGCTATGTAGCAATGGCAAAAATAATCTCACACACCCCCTTTAAATCATCAAATCTCCATAAATATCCTAAAAAGCTATTTTAATCAAAATTCTAAAACATATTGTACGTCATGGTTAACTCGCTGCAAGGAACAATTATTACTGGCCGCAGATTCCGCGGAGTCGATAATTAAACGACACTGGCGGCGGAGAGTGCCCCTGGACGGTTCGAATACCACGCTTCACGCCCGGCAGAGAGAAGCCGCAATCGCGTCAGACGCGTCGAGAGCAGCGGCGGTTTCCAGTTGTATTTCCCGGGGCGAGGAAATTATACTCGGCAGTCTGTGCGATTCCATTAACACGAGGGCGAGCGAGAGGCTCCGAGAGAAAACAATGTTAGTTCACTTGCAGGATTGTTTGGTTTATTTCCAGCGAGCTTCCCCGACGTCAGTATGAAACGTGTTTTAGTTAGCCCATTTAAAAAAAAAACCAAAAACAAAAGCCGCCGCTATTAAATTTTGCAGCTCGTACGCAGCGCCGGATCTCCGAGCGGCCCCGGCACGCTGCTTGCGTGGTGCACAACGTATCGTAGCGCGTGCGAATATGAGATGTAGTGCCGGATCGATACGTGATTTAGCGCGATGAAGAATGATGTGCGGCCCAGAGCGGAGGGGGGGGGGAAGGAAAAAAAAATGCGACGGGGGAGACGAAAGCGGTCGCTCCTCGTGAAAAATGCTCATTATCAATGGGGGAGGTGTTTTGTCGCGATGTAATGAGATACTGTCATGCTGTGGCACAGTGCAGAACAAGCAGAGCCACCCCTATGCAGCCTGTACCATTCTATAATGTCCTTGCCCTTGATCACTTCCCGCTGCCTTCAATTGCACCGAAACCCATTATAAATTAATCACCTCGTCTTGCAATTTGCATAAAACACACACGCGTGCGCGCACACACACTTCCATTCACCTCTATCTATGAACTGGATTAGGAGAAACTGCATTAAATGGCAGATTTAAAGAAGAGGAAGGCGATCTGCAGCGAGAGGAAATAATTCGGCGGCGGCGGCGGCGGCACAATTCCTGTGAGTGGTATAATTAATGCGTGCCTTGCAACCACACGTGGGGAGCAGCTCGCCGCATTTGGGAACAGCAAGAGGGAAACTTCACGTTCCCCCCCTTTTTTTTTTAGCTTTCCGTAATTTCCTCCAAGCGATACCATTTGGCCGCGGCGTATTTTACGTCCTGACGATTCTCGGCACGCGGGATCCTCCGTGTTTGTTTTGGCCGCACAAGGCAGCGAGACGTGCACCTGCTCACTCAAATTATAACAGATTTGCCCCGGAGTGAGGAGGTAATCAGCTATCTTGGAAACGCCTGGCGATTACTCAGACGACGAGGAGCCAGTCACGACAATAAACTTAACTGGGAGACTGAAGATTGATCGCAGAGTTCTCATTTAGACAAACACGACTTTGAGAAAAAGGCAATTCATCTGATCTGTCCTGCTGCATTTTTCCCCGTGAATCAGCAAAAAAACAGAGAGGCCATCCCCGGCTTAGATCAGGGAGGGGGGGAGAATGGAAGAAAAAGAAAAAAAAAAGCATAAATCATGCAATTACTTTGTCAAAACAACATCTGATCTTTGCGCTCACACTTTTGTTTACCTACGAGTGTGAGCAGTCCCGACTTTGCGCTCTGCTTAGATGTTCCCTAATTAATCTAGTTTCGCACTCCCCGCACGCTCCCCTGAATCATCAGCGAAACGTGAACTTAGCAGCCAAAACAAGATTTAGTTGCATTCACACATTTCGAAGCCAGTTCATGGGAATTATAATCTAACGCACAGTGCAACATTTTAATCTTTGTTTTTTAAAATTCTTTTACTGGCGTTACCGATGAACTGGCCTCTGTGTCCCCTTTGAGGGCAGCGTACTGGGGGAAAAAGAAGAAAAAAAAAAAGGGAGAAAGTCATACGCGGTTCAATTATGTAACAATCCGGCTGCGTGACGGACGCCGGGCTCGTCGGGCCGCCCGCCCGGCGATCCGGTTTGGCAGCGAGGAGTCCGTATTAACAACACAACAGTAGTTATTCTCCCGGTGCTTTTCCTAAATGTCACAGTTTGCATTTGTCAGATTGCAATGTATCACTTAGAGGGGGGTGATGGGAAAGCCTCCAAGAGCAACCTTGAATGGCAGCCAGTCGGCACGGGAGCCAATGGCCCTCCCGTTTTCCCTCTGCCTCGCTGCGCCGCCACGCGCGCCACGGTATATTTAAACGCACGCCGACACACCGAGAGGAGGAGAAATAGCACCTGACCCCTCGAAAACCGATACCCTCGCAAGCAAGGGAGAGGGGAAATTGTTTAATGAAGATGGATCACGGTGATGGCTTTACATTTCATTTCTTAACAGCGGGCATACGGCTTTATTACAGCCAGCCCTCACCTTTGTCCTCTCCCTCTCAGACGAGGCACTCAGGAGGCTCTGTGTACTCGCTTTAGTTTTGGTTTTAGTGCCTTTTGGGGGAGGTATGTGTGTCTGTGCGCATCTGTGTGTGTGTGTGTGTGGTGTCTGTTGCCTCCTGAATGTAAAAGAAAAAAATCCGCTTGCGCTGTAGAACTTGCTTAGCTGGCTAGTCAACGGGGAAATGTTGACAATTCAGCCCAGTTCCATCTGGCCACATTCTTCCTGGTCTAGCTGCTCTGTGAGGTCTCCTGTGAAATGATGTCCTCTATCAGCACTGAATGTCACAAGCCCCACACCATTATTGCAGAATAGGATCCCCGCAGACTGCACGGAAGGAAGGGATTCGACATTTCTTTTGTGCCTTGCTCCAACCGCTCCCTCCTCCTCCTCCTCCTCCTCCTCCTCCCTCCCGCACAACCGGAGGAGAAAAAGGCTCTGTGCAGGAGTGGCATTTTTAATGGCACGGGACGCACCTCCAGTGGAATCCATGAATGGATGTAAGCTCTGTGAGGGTGCTGGCGGCGATTCACGATACGTGCTCATCGAGGACGAAGGTGTTTATATTAAACACGGCCATATTGGGCGACGCTTTCAGACAGTTTTCCCTGAAGGCGTCCGTAGCGTTTGTACAGAAAACGCGGGGTGTAGTGGTTGGTTGGCTCGACACAGTGTGGGGCTTCTGTTCGCGTCCCCCTTCTCCTGCGAACAGCTTGGTTTCTCCTCACCGAGACGGCGGCCGTTCCTTTAAACTTCGATGAAGTAGCCGCCGTAACCCAAATCAAGCCTTCTCTCTCATCGTCTCTTGCTTCCTCGTTCAGTGTGTTCACTGGTAAACAGCCCCTGAAACAGATTCTGATGTCACATCGCCCGCCTGCCCACTGAGGACCTTTTTTTAAAATACCTCAGCGCCCCACAGAGTGAGGGCGGAAGGGCTACATCCATGCAGCGTAAACCCCTTAAGGCGAGAGACTACAGTCGGATCAGCTTGTAGCAGACTCTGACCCGGCTGAACTTGGATCATCCCCAGTCGTCACGAGCTCCTGTGTCATCAGGTTCAACCAGTTTAAAAAAGGGGTCACGTAAAAGGAACCAGCTGTATTGCGCTATAAATAGCCGCCGCTTCGCTATGACTGCTATGTGTTTGGGATCGGCTAAGGGGCCGTTCCAGAAGCACGCCGAGTTCTCCCCGGGATGGGCTTCCGTGTTTTTAAAACCGTCTCCCAGTTTTTTGCTTTTAATTTAGATCCGGGCGCATAGCCTGCCGACGCTTTAAATTCTTCCGCGAGCACGGCAGAGTGGGCTCAATCGCACCCGCGATGGGCTCATTTGCGATGGTGCAGCAGTCAGCGCGCCTCTGAACCCAGGACCAAAGGCCAAGGGCTCAAATGAATGACGCGCCCCCTCAGGCCAAAAAAGTCTGAACCTTCCCTCACCTCGGATGACGGCGCAACGCATCGGTGGGGCAGCGTGTCACTGAAGCTGAGCATGCCAGAAGTTGCGCTGAATATTTTCACCTGGCGGAGATATTTCGGTCCACTTATGGCACCGAACGTTCTCAAAACTCAATTCAGTGTCACGGGTAATTCATTTTCTTGGCCGGCGAGATGGAGACAGACGTGGAGGTGCGGTTGTTCCTTTGTAGAGGAGCTAGCATATTTTTAAATGGAAGTTAACAGAAGTTTCAGTCAACAAAGATTAAAAAAAACCCCAAAACCCTCTGAACTTGCTCCGGTCGTGAACTAAGGGGAGCGATTCGTCTGCAATAACAAAGATATACGAGTCTGGCAGTACGTAGCTCGCTAGTCTTAATTAGGTAGCCGCCATCGAATGGGAATTGTATCACCATGTTGGTAAGTGTACCACAACATGTTCGCCCCTAACCTTACGCATTTATGAATCTCGGTATTAACGGGGACATAGAATACTTAGAGGAATAATTAATGCGGGGCTAAATTGAGTTTGAAAAGCCTGCGGTTTACCGTGTCATTGGTGCACGCCGTCAGCCAATTGCAGCGGCTGAGGGATCGGGAGGGTCATTGTGTAATGTCCGTGCGATGAGTGGTGCCGCTTTACGACTTCCATTTGCTCCGGCGCGGGCAGCCTTCCCACCGGTCCTCGCTAATGACCCCCCCCTCTCTTAATGCCGCGTGGAAGAGCAGGGGAGGGGTAATGCGAGGGGAGATAGGGGAGCCACTTGGGCAAAAATTAAAACGCGATAATTGATAATATTCCGATGTAGCCGAACCGAGTTGCTCCATATCCCCGTTCGAGAGGATTATCAATGAATAATTAATGAAAACATTAGCATTAGTAATTGAAAGGCGCGCGCGGCGGATGTCGGGGCCGCAGAGTGCGGAGGTGGCGGCCGAAGCGCGGGCCGCAAACGCTGACCGCGTGAGGGCGGGTGGGAGAATGTGTCCGGCTCGCGTGGAAGTTCTCCACCGGCGACGAATTGGGTTTTGTTTCCGCTTTTGCGAATTAAAGGCACCAGCGTTTGTTTGTGACATCAAACGCTGCACGCGCTCGACGTACGTATATAACGTACCATTTATATAACTTTATTGCACCCTTTTAACCTACGCACCATTGGCGGCATGCTTCGCTTTTCCTTTTATCGTGAAGTTAAGGGGTTAATCTGTGTTGGGGCAAGTATTCACATCTGTTACTTTTGGGATAGTGGTAATGCGCGCACTTGGTTGCCGCTTTATTATGAATACCTAGCTAAAACTCAATCTCTTTGGGTTGTAGCCTACCTCAGCAATCTGGTAATCGATAACGTGCTTGAATGGAGGCGCTTCATTTTACCACAGGGGTCGACAGTTGTCCAGCCTTGGCTGCAGATGCGCTGGAGGAGTCCTCAGAGTCAACCCGCAGTGTCACGGCGCTGCGGGCCCCTAATGGCGTCGTGCTCGGGAAGCGAGATAATTGCAGGAAGCGAGCGACCCGGCTAAATCACGCCGGTCTCGGGGAGGCGAGGGGCAGCAAGCTGGGACGGGTTGTTTTTTTTTTTTCTTTTTGCCCCACGACGCCTATAAGTGCATTTCCTTTACCGTGCCCCCGCCGCTCCGGCCGTCCCTCATATCAGAGATGCTCTGTTTATGTTTGGAAATCGATTGTTATTGTGCATGATGGATGAGCTGCTGGCAGACCTGCCCTCTCTTTGGAGTGGAGTCAGAGGTGGCCCCCCAGCTTTAATGGATAGCTTGTCGGCTCCGAAAAACCGAATGTCCAACTGCGCTGCGACATCAAATTTACAGCCGGGTGGAGGGTGGCGTTAGCTTATTGATATGTCATGATATTTACAGTGAACGCGAAACACGGCGCGCCGTGTGACACAGTGGCCCCCCCCCCGGCTCTCGGCCCGCTCTCAGAGGGGATGTATTTCATTTCACGCCTTGTAAAGTTCCCCCCGTCTCGAACCTGCAGATGCGAGATGTAAAACTGCGGGGACGGGAGAGCGTATGTTGCGACACGGCGATTCCGTCACACGCCGCGATTGCCGTCGCTCAGACGTCACCTTATTAGACGGTGAAGTTCGCGGCGCGTAATAGGCGGGTTATTAGGAGCTGGAGTGCCTTTTAATGGAGCCACTGGTGCTTCTGCCTTCAGATAGTGTGGGAAGTATAAGACAGATAGGTGGCCTAGATTAGATAAAGCTGTGTGTGTGTGTGTGTGTGTGTCTTCCCAGTGTTATCCAAATAGGGGGGGAGCCCAGCAATAGCCGTCGTCTGAACGTACACTTTCATCCTGGTGCTTTTTCTTGCCTCCAGCGATGGGAGTGGATGACCTTTTACTGTCAACTTCCAACATGACAAATTGCAGAGGCTGGATGACCGTGTTTTTTAGGAATGCAAGAGTTCACCGCCTGGTCAGGCCGCTCGCAGGGCAGCGGACCCCGACGATGGAGACAGATGTATTAATTGATAGATAATAGTCGTGGATGTGCCGACTGGGGGGTGGGGGTGGGGGTGGGGGGGCTCCGTGCTTCCAGGGCCAGAAACGCCATAGCCGGGCGAGCCCTCGGAGGCTTTTCGCCGCTCCCGTCCCCACAGGGGCCCGCGCAGAAACTAGATCACCCAGCACCCAGCAGCGGGGCGGGCGGCTCCCGAGGTGAACCTCCGCGGCCGGCGCTCCCCGCGGCTCTGTCTGAACGCGAAGACAAAATGAGGTGCGACCGACTCCGGTGCCCCCGCTCGCGTGCTCGCGGTGAAAAGCTAAGAGGGTGCGCGTGACACGTTCTTGGCGAGCGATTCTGGAGGCGGCTCGCAAGGGCCCTCGCTCGGCGCGCGTGATGTCAGCGCCCGGGCTTAATTGGGGATCAGCTGCGCCAAACGGCAGCGAGAGCTTTTGCTTTCTGACCTCATCGCGGCCGAACCGCGCCATCCACCCAGCCCACTCTCTCGCAACCGCATCAGTCACCGGCCTGTCAGCTCGCGCAAACAGCCAGTAAGTATTTACTCTGCTGAGCAGGCAGCAGGCAGGCGGTGCCGCGCCCCGTCCGCCGAGGGGCCCGGCCTTCGCGAGACGTGCACCTGATGCTTACCTAACTCCCCGCGCCTCCTGCCAATAGCTGCGGTGAGGTCATTGATTCGTTTAGTGCCGACCGGCGCTGGCAAGTGTATGATCAGGGTCATTCCTAAGACACAGTGAGGGCTTTTGTTCCCCTCGTCAGATGTGCAGCCATGTGGAAATCATTACATATTTACTCGCAGTGTTCATTCTGTCCCACGCAGATTGGATCATTACATATTCCTCATTTGTTCAATGACACCACTGTATTATGCAAATGCTCATTGTAATGGCTTTAGTCCCGTAGACCAAATATTACCGGCGTAGTTATCGCATATTGCAGTGTAGCCAACAGTTAGTGAGCTGAGAAAATGAAACAGAAATTGCCCGACATCCCATCCACATTTACGGGACTGAGCATTCTGCTTTGTGTTGGGGGGGAATAAAAAAAATAGAGATCACTTCATCCCCGGGGTTTTGAAACCCTCATAAACAATCACACGGCTTTCCCCGCAAGCAGAAATTCGCGCGGCTGTGATATTAACTCAGGTTCTTTTGGGCTTCGGTACAGTTATTTCTAAGAATTAATTACGCCCGGCTGAATGCAGCAAGCGTTCGGCGCGTTAAACATAAGCGCTCATTTTATTTTACTCGTGGCTTGAACGCGAACGGCTCTGCATCGAACGCGGCAAAAGACGAGGCCCGTCTTTTTTTTTTTGGTTTTTGTTCTAAAAAGCCAAATTAAGCATTTACTGTAAATAAAACATCATAAAAATACACATTTCCAAGCACAGGCTGAATGCACATCTGTTTGCTATTTTCACCGTTCAGCTGGAAAGACACAGTCCTGGATGCTTTGGGGGGGGGGGGGGGGGGGGGGGCTCACTGTGGCAATATCACTGAAGGCTACCTAGATTCATGGCTACTCCTTCAATAAAATAAACAGCCAATAAAACATCAGACTGGGGGGGGCTCCCCTGACAGCACTTCGACATCATTACACTTTCAACAGGCTTTCATTGAAAACTTGAACGTACGTTCGAGCGTTCACGATCGCTCGCAGTCGCAGCGCGTGGGTCCAGGCAAGGTTTTCTTTTATTTTTTATGGCCGCCCACTTAATATGGCATACCTCCGTGCCCGCGCTCAAAGCGCCGCCCAGCTCAGCGAGCGCCGGCGTCTTGCGGGAGGATCTGGGGCCGATTTGCGCTTGCCGCTGCCTACGTGAGCTCCGCTTCCACCTAATCACTCTGCCTCAGCGCCGGTAGCCGCGGAGCACATGGGGCACATGCGTTTTCCGACCGCAGCGGGGGCCTTCCGCCGTCATCGGAGGAGGAATTACATTACAAGAATTAAAAAAAAAATCATAATAATATTATCACGCGACGATAGAAGATTATGAGAGGAAAATACGCTCATTAACCGGAAAAAAAAAGAAACATTAAAATGTAATTACGAAAATTACGCCTAAATAAAGTGTATGGCTGTTTCCATTATGGAAATATTTAATAGCACCAGTGAGTGTTTTGAAATCTATACCATTTTTAATATGCAACACCTTTCGAACTATGAGCACTGGAAACGCCATCAGTTTCTCTGAGGTTAATCCCATTGACCTTTTGCTGTTACTACAGTATTTAACCCGGTGTGTATACAAGGATCTTCGAGAGGATTACGGAGGTCTTTAACGGGGGATTAGCCAAATCCTCATGTTGTCTGTCTCGAATTCTATTGCACCAGGGGATTAGACCATCAACGGTAGCTGAAGGCGGCCGGGGGCGAGAGGGCGAAGTTTTAAGACGCGCAGCTTCCTTCGTTCTAATTGGACTTAAATGGCTCGCGCGTTGTAAAATCAAAGCGCTGTGTGCCACTTCTCTCCCCCCCCGGGAATCGCTGAGGCGTGGGAAGGCGTGAACGACGTCGCGAGCCGAAAGGCCACTTTTCTCTCTCCGCGCTTCAAACTCTTGAGGGTTGGATCTGGCCGGTTGAAGTCTGTAATTACAAGCTGATGACAGGTTTTCGCATTCCGTCAGTGTGTGGTCTGTTTTGTGTGTGTGTGTGTGTGTGTGTGTGTCCTCCTCACACGCAGAGGTGATGCCAGGCTCCCCCTATAGGATACCAGAGGTACTTCAAGCACTACTGTCAGGGCTGCAGCCAAAAAAAAAAAGCTGATTTTTTAATTTATTCATTGGTCATTCCTTTTTTTGGTCTTATTTATTCATAGCGACTTTCATCTCATATTATGTGTTGTTTCGGTGCAGAGCTGCAGTTTTTCATGTTCAGTTTTTGGTGAAACCTTGCATCACCACCTCGTCTGTATTGATGAAAGGCGATGCGACAGATAGGTGCCCGTACAACGCGGTGTGATGCAGCGTCGCAGGCCGCAAGCCTCCGAAGTGGCCGCGAGGTCGAGCGCCTCTCTGAAACGCTTCCCCGCAGCAGGTGTAGCTGACAAACTGACGGCTGGGTGTACGTCTCACGAGGGCCGCGACCCGGAACGACACCATCAGGAGAAGAGACGATGTCGATTGCTGCAACCGATCAAGACAAAAGCTAAAAGTCTGCATATTAGAATCCACAGGAGTTATGCTGGACGTCACGAGAACTGTGTCGGCCTCGCATCACAGCCGACGGTGGCTCTTTGTCCACAGCAGGGCCCGGAGGTGTAACCCGCATCGCGGCCCTTTCGTTGTTTGCTCCTCCAGAAACACAAATAACTCAATTTGTTTGCGGCTTACGTTTTTTTTTTTCTTCTTCTTTTTTTCCGGGGGCATCCCGCTCGTTGAGCGACGCTCGCGGAATTTCAGCGAGGGGCTTCACAGTGAGCCTGAGCAGAGACGCTGGGGAGGCTGACAGCGCTAATGGCTATAAAGATAAGTGGAAGAATGTTGACGCTCGGGGAAGCCACAGGCAATGGAAGAGGATGAAAGAGAGAGTTCACCACTTAGACCGCTCCCTCACACTGGGGGGACACAACGACTATTTATCAGCTCTCGCGCCTCAAATTACCGCCTTTTAAATGCTGCTCGTGACGGAGAATAAATAAAGCTGACTCAGACAATCCCATAAACCAACATTATATCGCATCATGTCTGTAGATGTTTCTTGGCCACCTGCCTGCTGCTTGACTGAGGATCCGCAGAAACGTCAAGGCATAAATAAGCCCGGAGAAGACAGCGATCGCCGCCTGTTGAGAAATGAGATGTTGCGATTGGCACTGTCTGCTCGCTCTTCTTCTCTCCCTCTGTCTTTTATCTGTCTTTTCTCTGCCCTCGTCTCTCTCTCCCCACCCCCCCCTCCATCTGCCTCTCTCTGAGGCGCAGCCAAAGTAAACACCATGTTCAGCGCTCTCAATCACAGGATCTCTCAGAGGAAGGGGTGGTGGTGGTGGTGTTGGTGGTGGTGGGGTGGTGCCCTGGCACGGCGCTGGTGGCCCGGGCCCGGGGACTGGGTAGAGGAAGTAGGCCGCTGCCTCAGAAACGTTCTGTCACTGCAGCGCCAAACCCGGGGAATTCGCATCTATCAGAGCGTGCGCTCGCATACTTAAGTGCTCCGTACTTGACATAAATATTTGCATGACACGGGCTCTGACACGGGAGATGCTATCATAAGTCATACAAACTCATCGTAGCCCCATTACAGGCAGCACTCGCGGTGACCACCGAGACAGACAGTGGCTAAGTAGAGAATAATGGCCGGCTCCCGGCCCGGCAGCAGCTACAGTTACAGAGACATGGGATCATTCTGTCACCACGTTTTTAAACAAAATGTCATCCCGGCTATTAGATTGTCATTTTTAGCGGGCTCCGTCACGGCCCCGCGAAAACCTCCACTGACAGATAGTCCCCCCCCCCTCCGCTGCTGCGTGCCTCACGGCAGTTATGCGCCTGTGCTTTTTCCCACGTACTTCAACCTTTGCCCGACTGCGACGCACATCACTCTCGATCGGGCCTGCGTGCAGCGGCACGGGGGAAGAGTCGGGTTATTTTTGTTCCACAAGAGCGCGCCGGGGGCCGGGTTCATCCGTCGTCGGCTACTGTATTCGAGAGGAAGCCCCGGCTTTCGCGCAGCGCAGGGGCCGGTTTCACGTCCGCGCGAGCATTTCCTTCATTTGGTACAAAAAAAAAAAAGACCCGCGCTTCGTGACAACATCTCTGGCTTGTTTTCCCCCGCTCAGCCTGCTCCTCTGATTCCAACTGTGTGTTACAGATCGCTTTGGCTGGGAACCAACGCAGTTTGCCAAGCAGGTTATCCCGCTGTGCTCTTAAACATAAATCTGCTGCTAAATAGTAACTCCAAGACATGCAGACAAGTTGGTCTAAGTAGCCTGAATGGGGGAGAAAAAGAAACAAAAATCACTTATGGGATGTTGGCTTGGTGTAAGGGGGCAAAGTAGATGGAGAAATGTTTCCCAACATGCATGTAAATCTCCAACGCGCCTTTAATCTCAGTGTGAGTCTCTTCGCCGTTTGTGTCGCACGTCGCGAGGGTTCATTTTATCGCCTCGAGTCTGGAAGTCCCTAAATCTCCGAAAACGGCATTTCTGGACGAGCGGACCTCGCGAAAGTGACGCAGCCGCGATGGCGGCGAAGATTATTTGCATGCGTTCGCGCCGCGACTCCGTGGAGAATGATCACTGTCATCCCGGAACAATGGCGCTGATTTATGAAATATGACAATACCGGGACATTCATGATTATTGATTGGTATTGTTAGCGGCCTTAAAAGAGCCATATGTCTTCATCTTCGCCAATGACACACGTATAACAAATAAGTTTGCCGCGCCGCGCGAGCCCAAAACCCAAAGGCAACATTTTAGGGTTTTCGGATACACACCACGGGGTGACTTCATTACATCGCGTGTCACGTCATTATGGTGAGATTCTTGCATGAATTAGCAAAATAAATGAATATAAACCTTTTGCCTGACAAGCACATCCATAAAGGAACAGGAGGGAAGAGTTTATTATTGAAATCCAAACGCGTTACTTATTAGACAGGTGCGCGCTTTATTGCGGCGTAATAAATACAATGTCGCGATAGGCGTCCGGCTCGGGCGGCGCAGCTCGGCGAGAGAGGAGCGCGGCGCGCGGTTCCGGGGGCCCCCATGCGTCTTAGTCAAGCGCCGTTCCTCTCGGAAAATATGTTTATGAAAATAATCCGCTCTGTGTTTGTCGCGCGTTGTCACGGGCAGGGGAGGATGTCGCTTTGCTCTCAAGGTTGGGCGAAGTTGCTCTCAGATGAATGGCTGTTTGAGACGGCGCTCGTATGTCAATGTTTACCCCATTAGTGACAGCTCCGAGGCAGTAGGCCACTTAATATTGTCTGTGTAGCCCCTGACTGTCCCCCACCCTCCCCCCCACCCTTGCACGCCGGTTCAAAAGTTCAGCCTGCTTCCTCAAGGGTCTCATCGCATTCTCGCCACATCTTGATTTTCAAAGCTTTCACGGAGAGACTCGACCTGTCAGGAGAGATACCGCAGGGAGAAAAAAAAAAGACAACAACAGAAAAAAAAAAAAACCCGATGATGGAACACAGGTTTGGAGCCAGGCCCCCGTCAGGCCGGCACACCCACTGCCTGGCTCTCTGGTTTTTCGGAGGCCTGGACGGCGGAGCTCATATTAAAGCGTGCGCGGCGGTCCAGGGGCCGCGGCCCGCCTGCATCCAGCCACAGCAGCGATTGATTGTCCTGGAAACTGATGAAGCTCGGGCACAATTAGATTGCAAGGCAGCGCCGTGAGGTGAGAGAGAGCGCCCGGCCTGCCGCGCTCCTGATTGATGGTAAAATAATAACCGCCGCGTATTAACCGTGGAGTTCACCGCCGGGTTAAGGTGGGCCAAAAAAAAAAAAAAAAAAATTGCCGCTCTTATTAGATTCCGATAGGACTCGCGATGCAAAGAGATTATTTGCCGCGGCGGCGGTGGACAGTCGGCGAGGTGGCTCCCCTGCGGCACGTCGCCGTCGCGCCCGTATCTACAGGAGAGCTCTGAGTCGGGGGGGCACTGGGTCAGGAGTCACGCCGGGACATGAGCGAATGTTCTTCTGACATCCTAGTCTCCCAAAACAGATGTGGAGCTTATTCAAATACAATCACTCACGCCGAAGGTCACGCCGGGTCCCGTTATGTTTCACTGTTTCCTCATATCTCCTGCACTGCATCAATGTCCGCTCAACGGTTCATCATGTTACCGGACCTCAAGATGAATATCCTCTTTCCCGCGCACGTCACGGAGGCCGAAACCGGCCGGCGCGCGGCCACATCATAAAATACGAGCGAAGGAATGCGCTGCTCGCGGACGGAGGTGGTTTCGCCGGGCAATCTATCCGCGGTTTAGATAAGGACTACGGAGGCCAAACAGTCACGCTGCAAAAACGCATTTTTCCTCGAAGAGCGTTTTCCTCAACGTGTGGTTACAAAACAACCCCCACCCCCCTGCTCAAAGTGTGTAATCCTTGCCGGTCATTTGTTAGCCGCCGCGGCTCCCACGCGGAAGGCGCGGCCGCCGGTGGAGCGGCCGGGGCGTGCGGGGAGGTGAGAGCTCGTACTCGCGTATCGGAGCTCAGGGATTCGCGCTCATTTATCTCCATTGCTCGCACGCGGTGTCTAGTAATAAAGGCTCAAGTGAAACCGGTGTTTATCATTGGAATGACAACATCTCCCAGATGCTGCAGGAGAAAGCTCCAACAAACAGATAACGCATTACAATAACAGGCCCCTTACTCCGCCGAGAATCCAATTAGGGGAGCCCTACATCATGATAATCAAGCGGAGGTGGACTGGTTCATTTAGACCGGGCGGATAACAGAGCGCAGGGAGGTCTGGTCCGGGGGAGCCGGGGTTAGTTGTGTTAAAACCTGCCGCATACATCAGCGGCCATCTACTGTGGGAAGCTTTACCCCCTAGTGGCCCGGCTGAGGAACGCAGCCTGAGCTGCTTCATCTTAATGCACATAATCTGAAACGGCCTATGCAACTGAGTTAACGCCCGGGGATAGCTGGGGGACCTTAGCGTCCTTCGGGTGGTTCTGAGGACAGTTGTTAGGGAGCGCGTGCTTGTCTTGATATGCCGCCGTGTGCGAGGATGTTCGTGCGTCAGGATCTTGGGGTTACGTCGTCGTGTCGTCGTGAAGCGGCTGCGATCCGCTGCTTTCCGGACGCTCAGCATTTCGCAGGGCCCTCGGTGGGGGGGTCAGATGGGTGGGGTGCTGGTGGTTGTGGTGGGGCGGGGGCATATGACTGGGCTAGTCACATCCCCTCGGCGCCCTTATGTCTCTCTCTCTCTCTCCCGCCGGCGTCCCGCTCCGCGTTCGTTTTCGCAGCGCCTCAGAGGCGGCGAGCGCGGAGCAGGTGCGCGTGTCGCCCGCAAGGGCAAAACGGACGGCCCCGCGCACCTTCCTCAGCAAAGCTCCGCGCTGACATAATAACTCACCACCCACCCGGCGCGCGCCGCGCTCGGGCCCCCGCCGCTAACATTTACACGGCCGCGTCGTGATTTATCGGCGCTGCGGCGATTCTTTGTGCGAGGATGTGCGATATGCGCCAACGTGCGAAAGATGGTGATCGCCTACGCTGACATGTCAGGTGTTTGTCTCTTTATGGCGGCATATATATACAGATATGCTTTTTTTTTTTTTTTAAATGTTTTACACACGGCAAAAGATTTTTTGTGCATATTTTATATAAAAAAAAGAGGAGATGAAATGTGAGCTAATATCTGAATAATAATATCAGAGGCGTTTTTGTCACTCAGCACGTTCAGTTCAAAATGATATAAATACAGTAAAATCGGGAAGCTAAATATATTGTTTACGTTATAATGCCTCCGGTCAGATTATACATATCATCTGTGCATTTGTTTATCTTTATATGCATCTCTTCATGCACTCGGTTGCTCTTTGCACTGTCCGGGTAGATGCTCAGCTGCATTTCGTTGCGCAGGAAATGACCGTGCGCGACGACACGCTCGGGCTGGATCCGATCAAATCTGAGACACGTGACTTGTGAAATTTGCGCAAATACTGTTGCTGTACTGAGGTAGAAATGGGAGTGAAACTGGCTGCTCAGAGTCACGGTGAGTGTACTTATACATGCAATATGAAGCTGACTACTCAACAAGGGATTTATATTTATATTTTTCTCTCTACATACACAAAAAATACCCATCTTTCAATTACAAATACAAAATCAATTGTAAATTAGGAGGGAGCAAAAATTGAATGAGGACTGTATCGGATGACTAAAAAAATAAAGAGAAAGAAAGCATGTCTTGTGTAATTTACGCTCAGGCCTCATGCGAGCGGCCTGCGTCGGCCGGCTTCTCTCTGGCTGCGGGCAAAGCGGCGCATTGTTTTGTGACGAGCGCGAGCGCTGACCCCCCCGCCCTCCCCGGTGGCCCCCGCAACCTCCCTCCCCCCCCGGAGAGTTCACAGGAGGGTCAGATGAGTCCTTGTGGCCCTGCAGACACACTGTGTTGATGGAAACTCCACCCCCAACCCCTAACCCCCAACCACTCTGCAAGTCTGTCCGTCCGTTTGTCCCAGTCAGACGCAAACAGAACGCAAAACACAAGCAGGCCGAAACAAAACCCTGGTCACATGACGGTGAGCATGACACAGAGGAGACCGTGTTTGGTCATTGGTTTGTGTGGAAAATGTGTCAACACAAAAAGATGCATATTCAGCACGTCTCCTAACAGACTCTGCTGATCAAAAATGGATCGACAGATGAGACGATCGATACAACGCGTGGCGGAGCGACTTAGATCTCAACTCATCTGCATGCATTTAAAGAAAAACAGAAAAAAATGAGGACCGGTTGTGCGTTCGCACAGTGATCGATGACGCCCGCTCATTGTGAGCGTCACGTCGAGGCTTCGGGGGGGGCGTCAGCCACCGGGACGGATTCCACGCGCTTTAACCATGCTCCGCGGCTTCAGGCGCGGCCGATGCCGAACGAGGGGGGGGTTTGACGCTCATCACATGAGGCATCACATGCCGCTAGGCAGAACATCTAGCATGTCCTGCGCGCGAGATACGCCGGCCGCAACACGGAGATCGTTTTCGTTTCGAGGGGGAAGCCATTAATACCCGGGGATGTCCCGGACCCCGCCGATTCCGGCATGCAAATGGTCCTCGCGCGAGCGCCGAGCGTGGCGGAGGGCCGCGGGAGCGTCCGCGACACCTTGTTTGGGGATCAGATTAGGGGCCCGTGTCATTTCATGCCGGAGATGATGATAATGGCCGCCGCTGCCGAGATGACTGTTGACATCATTACTCATGTGCACCGCCGCACGCATCAATCTTCACATGCTACGCAGACGCTCCTGAGGTGAATGAATTTTTCACTTTGGAGTTCAGAGCGGGGTCACGCAGGCACGTCCCCTCACATATGAGCAGAGCACAGCAGGTAAACCAAAGGACTTACACCACTCATTTTTCTTGTCTCCACCCCCCACACAACACCCACGGTGTCAGGTTACTTGGGCTTTCGTCTAAGTCTTCCACTCAGCGGACTGATATCTTACTGTACGTGGTTTTTCTGGGGCCTTTCTGATCTACGGTACAGATGTATGACGCTATCGAGTCCTGTGCCATGCTGGTTTAACATAACGCGCGTGGAAAATTGTCAGCTGGCCCGAAGCATTGTACCATTCAACGCGGAAGTTTGCGCGGAGCCCCCTTATAACCGCCTGGGTACATCCTTCTTGAGTTCACAGATCTTGAGCCTTTTTAAACCGCGAGCGGCGCAGTGGTAACACTACCCCGGAACCCTGCGGCGTTAATGCCACGCTCTACCTACTGGGCTTTACAGGAAAAGCAGCGCTAATCCCCGGGCAAAAGATCAGGCCTCCACGTATGTAGCGGCGGATCAGCCTGTGAGATCCGCTTCCCCCCCCTCCCCGGAGGCCTGGAAATCCACAAGGGCAACAGCGGATGTGGATGCGGCGGCGTATCGGGTTTGAAACAGAGGCGCGCTCGGGCGTCAGGTGGCGTGAAGGTGCGAGAAAGGCAGGAATTTACCCTCCTAAACTGCGCGCTGTCATCTTTACAAAGTACGTTCAAGGGGTGTGAAAGGGATCATTAGTCGCGCGGCAGCGGAAGCAGCCGCGTTGTCAGCTACCTGCTATTTACTTCCCCTCATTACTGTATGCTGGCTGGCGCTGGTGGGAGTGTCAACATCATTAACATGACTGTCATTAGTCCTGTCCCACACTGCATGGAGAAGTTAGTCCCGGGGAGAAAAATGAAGCGTCTTTTCACCAGCGGTGCTGCCGCTGCGCCGGGAACACCTCCATTCGGTCGGACGTCATGCAGGAGGTGACGGGAGAAACGGGAACGGCGAACCCGAACGTCACCTCTGGCTGAAGAGGCGTCATCCGCGCAGCTTATGACATCTGAGAGGGAAAACGTGAAAATGCGGAACGATCCAGGACGATGCATGAGGATGAGCAGGGGAGAGGCTCGCAGTGCGACAGACTTTGTGAAATTTGATGCGTGTGCGACAGCTGAATTAATAACTCCAACAATTTTTTTATAATATTCGCTAATGCTGATGCGACTGTACTAAACAAACAAAAACACATCCTCATTTTGTCCATATTTGAATAAGCCCTATTATGACAACAGGAGCTCGTGCCTCGACTATTAATATCACTCGAACTAATGACAGAATAAAATAAAGTGATGAAACCACAATCGTCTCTAATCTCCGGATTGCATGTCCGCTGTTGCGTTCACCCCCGGCGTCTCAGTTTGAATTGGCACCTACAGCAGGATTAAAACAAACAGACCCCCCCCCCCCACACACACACACACACACACACACACACCTTGTCATCTGCCTGACTTGGCTGGATGTTATTGTAGCCAACTTCAAGGCCTCAGCAGCAGCTGCAATCACTTATGGCAGTCTGCCCTCAGCGCTCAGCCCCTTCATGCCCCCATCTAGTTTCCCATCAGCCTTGAGGGGGTTGGAGCTCCTCGCACTCAGTTTCAACCCTCCCGCTCTCCGCCTTGCCTCGCGCTCGACCTCCCCGACCTCTGCAGAGGTGACCGGGGAGGTGGGACCGCGGAGGTGGGACAGCGGAGGCGGCGCACGGCCCCGCTGCCGGAGCCGTTCGAAGCGGACCCGCATACCGCTGTTTTCCGCGCTCCTCTCGAAAGGAGGCCGGAGCCCAGAGTGGGCCGGGCTCTCGGAGGCGGCGTCGCCGCCCAATGGCAGCGGCGGGAGCGCTGTGTGGCTCGACTGATTTACGGCGCATCATTAAGTCAGCGCATTCCTTCTCCCCGTGGCCCAGGTGGCCGTGGGGCCCGAGGCCCAGGCTCGCAGGAGCGGAGCGGGTCTGTCTCTCTCTGTGGAGCACAGCACAGCCGAGGGGAGCGGCGCAGAACGCGGAGGAGCAGCTGCGGACCAGCCAATCCAGCCCCACGCCGCGCCACATCCCCTCCACGACAGGAAGCCCTGCGCGCAAAAAACGTCTCGGCGTTCCTCTCTGTCCAGGCAGGATACGCGTCGCCTCGTTCACCAGCCCGCCGTCGCAGTTTCTTTCAGCGTCGGCGGCGCGGTGGCTGAGACAAAGATTAAGAACCCCCCAAATCTTAAGCGTGTAATGACCTGCACAACAGTTAGTCGCGTGCCATTTCAAATTCTGAATTGTAAAGGCGAGCCATCGCGCAGGTCGTCTCGCTGAGGGAAACGCATTGGCTGGTTCCCGTGACAAACATTCATTTTCCCGAGGATTTATGCCTTCTGTGTTACATGTTGTAATTAGTAATTTACACCCGAGCGAATGAATGATCTGCCAAACGCAGTCTCTCTCTTCTTCTTCTTTTTTTTTTTTTTTCATGGCCGACACCTCAGCAGTCCCAAACAACTGAGGGTGGCATGAGTCATGAGAGATTTTTGGAGCTGCTTTGCCCTCTAGTGGTGACGCGCAGTGTCAAGAGTCCACGGAAGACTTGAACCACCACCCCTCCCTCACCACCACCACCTCCCTCACCACCACCACCACCACCCCACCCCACCCCACCCACCTCCTCCACCTCCTCCTCCGACACAGCGCCAGGCAGCCCCTGCATGCACTGCAGCCCGCCGCAGCCCCTCTTTGAACACGCAATAAGACAACTCGTCAATCGGCGCAGGATTTTTACATCAACAGCTTTGTAATTTTTTGCAGACTGACGGTAAAAGGAATTAGCTGTTGGGGATTTCAGCACTTTATGAAACTTTACAAGCAGACTTTAATATTTACAAGGCTATTAAAAGGCCCTGGCAGGCCCTTCAGCTCTGACCTACGCATTAGTGACATACTGGGGTTTATGTTGGGGAAAGAGGCGGCTTACAGAGGCTGGCTGTACAACTGTTTGATTTATCAGTTTTATGGTTTGTTATATAACTTCAATATATACACGTGTCAGTGAAGAGGGAAGTCGAGCAGCGGACGGGACTCTGCACCGTCTCCCAAAATCATGATCAAACGGCATCTATTTGTCAGTGAAGTGTGTGGGTTTTTTTTACTACAGCATGTGTGATCATTTTTCATTTTTCATCTTTATGTGTGTGTGTGTGTGTAAGAGAGAGAGAGAGACACACACACAAAGGGTGATCTTTTATTGACTATCAACTATGAGTTCATTAAGGAGGAGGACTACCTTGTGGTTGTCCCAGGTCTCTTGGAAATAGAAACAGTGCGGTGAGGAGTTACTTCCTGCATGCTGCTGTGTGTGTGTGTGTGTGTGTGTGTGTGTGTGTGCATGTGCGCACGGCCCCTCAGAAAATTGGCGCCGGCGTCGGGTGAAAAGCTCCTCGCCCTTCCCCAGCTGACAGCGGTAAGGCGAGACGGACAGCGTGCCATTCGCCGCGCGGCTGACTCCGGTCTTGACCTGGCCAACCGGACGGGCCTGACTCTCAGCTCTGGCTTATCTCGCTGGCACGACATTGGTCACTTCACACCCAGGCAGCTCTATCGGCCGCGTTTTGTGCTGGCTCGCCGAAACGGAGGCGTTTCAGCTGGCTTGGCGCGACGCGATCGCTGCAGCGGGAGCGCGGCTGTCGGTCTCCCCGACGGGTCAGGCGTCGTTAAAACACATAACGCGTTTATTTGTTTTTTCTCGGGAGGAGACGGAGCCGCTCCACATTAAACCCAGATTATGATAGCGTCACTCAAGTACCAGTGGAGTATATACAGACGGACCGCTTTGTTAAGTGCGCCTGTCAAAACTAACACCAATCCAGTGCAACCGCCAAGCCATAAATCCCACCTTTACAAAGACATGTTGAGTTTTGATTGAGACTGTCAGATACAGTAGGTGTTAGTTTAACTATATGTTTATTGTTGAGGTTGCGGGCAGCTGAAATGTGTTTTCTATCTAGTTGCTGCACTGGGCGCGCACGGGCCGCCGCAAGTTTTTAACAGATGGCACTTAAGTGAAAATATGTAAGCAGGGGCTTTCACAAATCACAAGTTACCGTCTTGTAGCGGTTCGGAACGCATGCACGCACGCAATGGCTTGCTATTTAGCGGCCGAGCTAATGACGCTCCGAGCCGGTTCTGTCGAAACGTTCCGCGTGTGATCGGTCGTTGCAGGCCTTTCGCCTTCATCGCAGAACCCGGCAACATAAGAGAAAGCGCTGCCCCGCGGCGCTCCTGACATTATTAAAGACATAACCTCCTCCCACCTGCTTCCTGCAGCGACCTGAGCGATCAGATGAGCAAAATGAGTCTGCAGTGAACGACCAATTAAAACGAAAACCAAAAAAAAGCACTTTGAAACGCACGTAACACCTCCACGCAAAGCCCCCGCCTCGTCTGCTGACACGGCAAGCCTACGCCCGTCGCACAAAACGAACGCCCTCTGCCCAATAGGAAAGCAATTTCGCAATGCATCACTTTAAGTGAGTGGACCTCTGTGCCGCAACCGGTGTCTCTTAACCTTTCCTTCATTTGTCTTGTCTTGTTATGAGCTCTCAGGAACAACAGCAGCGTCCCCTCGCCGTCAAGTCGCTCAGCCGGGCCCGACACGCGCGGGGACGAAGGAGTGGGCGTCGCGGTCGGACGTTGTCGCGTTGCTCCCCGCCGCGTGGGCCCCCGGCGCTCTGGCCCGTGCGCCTCTTCCTGTTGTCGGGGCGGCGTCATTAGCGCGTTTGAGACGAGGGGCTAATAAAGAATAAGTTACTGCGACTTTCGCTGCGCTCTTGATTTACCGCCGCCACCTCTCTGCGGCGCACAAACATCAAACACTCGATTTCAACACAGAGCTGATAAGGAAACGTTATCTCGGTGCGGAGGAGGCTGTGACCTCCCCTCCGGCTCGTAAGGGGGTTGCGGGGAAAATGTTTTTGCAGCATTGTCCAGCGTTGCCACCTTCTGGGAGCCAAGCGCGGCCATTAACGGCGCGCTCACCACAGCTGCAGCGCGTGAGGTGAAAATGAGCACATGGCGCTGAGAGCAGAATGGCAGCGCATGCCTTGGTTTCATTTCAGTATTTTTTTTTTTTGTAAGTGCTTTGTCTGGGGAGTGCAGCTTTTCCACTTGCACAGGACATCATCACTCTTGCTCAACAACCTGACACATTTTTTGGTGGGATTGTCGCCACAAGAAGGAAGTTGTAAAACGGAGAGGCTCCCAGTGCAGGAAACCTCCTTTCATTGTGGATAATGTCACCTTGAAAACATGGTGGTCCTCAGCAGGCCCCTGTGTGGACGGGGGGGGGGGGGGCTGACCAGGACACTCTCCTTGTGTACATCCACGTCAGAAGACGGCGTGCCGCTCACCGCGAGACAAACCGATCACAAAGCGGGCAAAGAAACCTCGGTCTGGTCTTGACGGGGTTTGCGAAGCGACATGTTCCAAGATTGGCAGGTTTCATTTTTTAGGACTTGTTTATGCGTTGTGCTTATTCGCTCTCGCTCCCTGGACGCTGTGGTAACTCCAGCCCTTCATTAAGCCTTATTACGCACACCACTCACTCAGCATCTGGCTTGGGGCTCCCCGAATGGCTCATTTGCCGTTGGCTTTTTTTTGTTTTTTATTGCAGTCATATAGTTGGAGTTGTAAATGCCTGTGTGGCTGCTGTATTGTTTTCTGTCGTGGTGAATCGCACGGCATTGACGGCGTTGAAGTCACGGCCTCGCGTCCCCCCACCCCCACGCGGATCTCTCCACAAGTTACGTTAAAGCTGTTGTCTGCAGGTAGGTTTGTGTTAAAGAAACCCCCTCCCCAAAAAAACAGCAGTGTCATTTTTGAATTATAGCTTTATGAGATGACGCCATCCGCCGCGACAGTATTTAGACTTTCTCGTGGAAGTGGGTTGTTCACTTTAGCCCTTGGCCTGCGATTGGGCGACTGTCAGCGGAGTAAGTGGCACAGAGAGGAGGGATTGGCAGCTCTATAACTCCCTCAGACAGGTTTGTCATCTGTGTCAATGACCCACCAGGGAGCCGGCCCTATTATCAAAACCCAGTGCTGATGGATGACCACAGTTCCAGCTGTTAAGGCACTGTCAGAAACAGGTTCCTCCATGGCCCGTCACCCTGTGTTGTGTGTTTGTGTGTGTGTGTGTGTTTGGTGAGCGGGATGAAAAGCCATGGTCAACCTTGGTCTCACCAGTTTGAGAGCACAGAGCTGCTGCCGCTGCCGTCGTTACGTTACAGGACCAAATCTGCAATGGTGCAGTTTTTGGTCTTTTCGAAGAGGACGTCAAAATATGTGGGGCTTTTTTTTCCCCAGCCTCGCTGAACACGTCTTGGTGCAAATGCTTGGGGAATTTTCAGGAAGTAGCGGTTAGAAATCCTTCACTTGACAATATTCCCATTTCGACTTCCTGCTGTATTTGTGAAAGCGGCTGAACTCTCTGCAGGACGAGAAGTCAGAACTGAGAATTCCAACAGGAAGCGTCGCACAGAAATTAAATAAAATCAGATTTAGGTCACTTGATGAATTCAATTGTTTATTTTAACTGCTAAAGGTGAAAGCGATTAAAACCGAAGGACGCGGCGAGGGTGTTGCGAGCCGCATGTCAAGTGTTACTCCCTGCTCCGCGCTGGCACCTTCATCTCGGGCCTCATTGTTTCATTGTTCTGCCTCGCTTCTTTCAGCAGACGCGGTTCACAGTGGCTCGTGTGTAAACTACAGTACATCGCAGGAAGGAAGAGGGACCTGGCGGTGGGGGTTGGGAGCAGGATCCCAGACCATAAAACCTGGCAACCGCCCTCCTGCATTGTTCAGCCGGTGCTCGGCCCAGTTTCGCCGCTCTCTCCCCGTGCTCTGTGTATCCTGTCCTTTTAGAGGCTGTAAATGTTGCCGTTCATCAGGCAAACGTGAATCCCAAAGCAGGCTGCCTGCCCTGCCTTTGTTCTGGCCATGAGGTTCTCTGGTAGGCAGGAAGAAGGTTGAGCTGAAACAAATAAAAGCAAATAAATAGACCGCGGCAATCGAGGCCTCATGCAGCCCCAGTCGCACAAATATTGGCGTGCACGCAGCATGCGTTACAACGTGATAAGGGCAATAGATAAATAAATACATAAATATGATTTCCGCCTCTCGGCTTGATGTGAACACATCCAAACCTCCTCTTAGAGCACCACCTTGTGGCTGGACCGAGCCGTCTCCTTCACATCCTGGAAAGCATTGCCTGCTGCAGTGTCATATGTCAGCAGAAAGAGACAGTGATTGAAAGTATACATCTCTTTCTATATCTCCATTGATATATAGATAGTATCTCATAGTATTAATAAAACTTCATTTTTTTTGCAGTGGGTTTCTGAAACAAATAGAAAATGCACGCATACACATATATAATGGCTATCTATAATATATATTTTTCTGTCACGCCGTCACAAACTGTTTCCATCGGACCGTGAAAAAGCCGCTCACTGAAGTTACTTTTCCTTAAATGATTTCCCTGTTCTCATGCGTGCCGAGAAACCTTCAACAAGACCGCAGTGGGACCGTATGACTTCTGTGGAATGCAGATGCTTCTCTCTCAGTCTATTTATGTGATTTAAGGCTGTCAGGGAAGCCAAACAGCAGGCCCCAGACAGGAGGCTGGACATGACAATGAAGCCCGAAAGTCCTGCAGGAAGTGCCCCCTCTGCTGGCGGGGCACCGAGGCGGCCGCAGAAATTCAGCCCGGGAGCTTCAGTTGCTTCCCCTCCTTGCCGCGGGTCTCTGTTCTGTGTTAATCTTCGCCGCTGCAGGTTTTCCCTCATAAACATTTTCTTTATTTTTAGGCGTTGTGGGTCGGTTGTCACATTTTTTTCCCCCCCTCGAAAAAATCGATTACAGTGACACATTAACCTTGACGTCTCCGCACATGCCAGTTTTCCCACGCGCGTGTTTACTCGTGCTCCTGCGGTGTCAGTCCCCGTCCTTGTTTCTCTCTTTTGCCGCCATCAGAACTGTAAACACAGGGCAGAGAACAGCCCTGCGATCCCAGCTACAAATAGAAAGCTTGGGCTTTTTTTTTTTTTTTTGCAAAACCGCTGTACACTCACGCACTAAATGCGGCCTTTCTCTGAGATCAGAAGGACTGATGAAGCCTGTCATAATCATTTCTATGCTACATTAACAGAGGCAGCGCCGCAGTTTGCCTTGGCACGGGCAAGTGTTGCTGCACGGCCTCAGGCATTTCTGAACTCCCCTCCCGCCGAAAGCGAAGGGTCAATGTCCGTCCAGTTTAAGAAGTTTCACATCAGGAGCACTTACAGCCGCTTCTTCTTAATAGCTCAGAGTATTTTTTTTCGACGCAAAAAGCAAATATTGTTGTGTTTGGAGCAAGGCGAGACCGCTTTTCTTTTTTCCCCTCCCATCAAACCCAGTAACCCATAAAAAAAATGGAAAAAACCCTGCAAGCCCCTCAAAATGCCAGAATGTTTATTGCAGTGCGTATTTTGTATCCAAGATGTTTTGCTATCTTGGATAACTACATTTTATAGTCTTTATCAGATCAGAGAGCCCACAGGAAACACCCCACCGTTTCCAGGCGCGCGGCCTGTATTTTCAAAATCAATTTCTGTCTCGCAGTCGGTTGCGGTGCCACTGAAGTCATCAGGGTCACGCACCTCCCCTCCATAGTCGTTTGCCAGCCGCTCCCAGCTGAAAAATGGAGCTTTCTGGACCGGAGGGGTATATGAACAGAGATAGCTTGACACAACCATTTGTTTGGCTCAGGTGAATACAGCCGGACAGCATACACAGTCCCCGCTCCGCGGCGGGGCTTGCACTATGGCCAGATCCTTCTGGACACTCATTCCTCAAAGGCGATCCGAGAGCTCGGCCCGGCTGCCGCGCCGCACTGTATGTGAGAAAAGACACAGCCGCTCGCTGCTGGGGTGGAACTTTTAATGGCCTGAGAGTGCACGGTGGGAGTTGGCGGCAGAGAGCTTTTCTCGTGGAAATTAGTCAAATGAAGTGACGGCGGTTACGTGCATCGTCTGTCTGTTTGGTCACACAAAGTGGTCCTGCAATGATGACAATCGCAAAAGGAAAGCCGGCTCAGTGAGATAGATGAAAATTCGATGGCTGTTGTTTTGCACCACAGGTGTCAAATAGCCAGTGGAAGTACACAGATCCCTTTCGCTAAAGTGAAAGCAACAAAAATCTTTTAAAAAGTCCAAAAAGACACAGGCTTTGTGACACTATGTTCACAGCATCACCTCCACTTTGTCTTCTAAAGAAGTCTGTGTTAAAATGATTGATCCATTCACCTCAATAAACAAGGTTCTACTGTCCCAGTAAAAAAAAAAAAAGAAAAAAGGAAAGAAAATACCGCACCAGGTATAAATCTGCGAATTTCAGGAGCAAGAATGGCCACGGGGATAAATCTAATCGATAATGAATAGCAACGCCGCAGCCAGGTTCTGCTGGTTAATTATGTCATCCCTGCACGGATTAATCACGTTGCGCTCTTCGCTGAGCGTGTCCCGCGCCTTCACATAAAGACTGTAACTCTCAAGTCGCTGGCGTTTCACGCCGTTCGTGGCGGCACACAGGTGCGAACGGGGAAAACAGCCAAGCAACGCCGTAATGAATTTGAAGCTGTGGCCGATTCAGTATTAGTCTTGGGGTGGGGTGGTGGGGAAGAGGGGGCGGGGAGTGGTTGCTGCTTGGGCCCCGCAGGAAATGAATTGCCCTTTATTTAACATTACAAATTACAGGTGACCCGCGGCGAGCGGAGCTGTGAGTTTGAGTGCTGCGACAAATAGATTGAAGGGGGGGGGCAATGATTCCCTCCCCGATTCCTGTTGTGTACCTGCGAGAGATTAGATGACAGGGGATATTAGGAAATAATGTGTGATTTCCACCGTGATAAGCGTAACGCGGTTAAGAAGCAATGAATATGTCCGTTTTTGTCACCATTAAATCCAATTAGCTATTAGATTGCATTACATTGATTCGTCGCGTAGCAGACTGTCACGTTGACGGCGCGGGCTGAAGGCTAATGAGGCTATGAGGTTAGCGCTGCTGTTGTGAATTCGCCGGGGTCACGGCGCTCGGGCGCGAACGCTCCGGGCCCGGGGGGCCAACCGTCACCCTCGTCGGGGCGTCCCGCACGCCCGTGGTGGGGCGTAAACTCCTGGCTTTTCGCCAGTGAGTTATAACCAAACTCAGTGCCGCACTGTGGCGTCCCATCGACAGCGCAGAGGCCGAGTTGCGCAGCGAACTGCGTCCACGTCGCGTCGAGAGATAACCCCCCCTCCCCGGCCGACGGATCGAGGCGAGCGGGCTCAAACCCGAGCTTCGCGCCGTCTCCGGCTCCCTCTCCGGCCGGCGACTTGGCCCGTTGAGTAATGAAGTGTTGGAGTTCAGTAATGAGACTGTTTACAGGGCGTGCTTGTTTCACATGAATCAAGCCCAGTGTGTGGTTAGATAAATACCAGCTTGGCCCCCGCGCGAGGCCAGTCGAAAACCTTCTCCTCTGCTCAGGAAATGGCAGCCAAATTCCTGTGGAATGAATGAAGAGGAAATCTGCGAGTGGCAGCCGACCACGAGATCGCTCTGAAAAGGGAGAGGGTGGAAAAGCCGTGGCCCTTCCTCTGGCGTGGACCCGGGCCAGGGCTCACTAGGTGAGACTGATGGAATAATAATACACATCCTGAGTGTTCTTTTCATTAGCAGCACGGTTTCATGTTTTTCATCATCCTGCTGAGAGAAATGTAGAGACCCTTATTTCTGAGCTGGACAAATTACCCCTTCCCCTCTGGGAGATGCAGCTGCATTCAATATCGCGTATGTGTGTCTGTGTGTGTGTGTGTTTCTGTGTCAGTGCCTTTTAGGTCGGGCTTGCGGCTGGATACGGGGATTTCCTGTGGAAATAATAATTAACCGCAACATGCGCGCGGGGCCAGCGGTAAACGCGTGGCCCTCTCGCTAAATATTGTCGTTTGCAAGCCACCAGCCAACCCGGATTAATCCCATTTCCGACGCGAGACGCCGACGCCGACGCGAAAGCGCGCCTCCATTAGGGCGCGAGGGGCGTTCGTTTAAATCCATTACCTCAATCTGACAGTCGTGCAAATCTATCAGTCCGGGCCGTTTGAACCGAACTGACAGCGCGGCCATCCATATTTAGAACGCATTATCCCTGCTTCGTATTAGCCCTTAACCAAAGCAATCCCTCCATTAACTCCACCTGCAAACACCTCACATCCCAAGTGACCTATTTTCTCCAATTACAAATGCCATTACTCTGCACTTCCCTTCCACGCCGGCCGTCAGCAGACGTCCAGATTGGAGGCGATTTCACAGAAACCCCTCTGACGGCTACATTAGTGCACATTTTTCCGCACTTATTTCAGAGCGCGGGGGAGAAGAGTTACAGCGCCTCTCAAATGAAACGGGCTTGAGTGATAAATCTCGCGCGCTAATGCACACGCTCGAGAATTTTTGACTGTAAATAAAGTCATGGGAGACATGCTGTACTTACATGGGGAGAGCCTAGAGGAAATGGCCACCCCCCCCACCCCACCCCCCATTTGAAAGAACACATGGGTGTGTATGTCTGCAGCCAATCAGGATGCATGTTGAGAATGCCCCTGGTTTTTTTTTTGTTTTTTTCTTCCTCTTGGAGTCCCCCACCGAGGCCTCATTGGCCTTTTCTGCACTCTGGTGTGTGCTGTAATGTAACGCAGTATTTCACAAGTCATGACCTAACCATCCCCGACTCATGTTGATGAAAATAATCGCTTGTTAGGCGCGTTGTTTATGTCAGCTCCCGCCAAAAAAACAAAAAAAAAACAAGCTATGATCGCCTCTTCAACAATAAAGCAGAGCAGAACAAGCCGCTGTGTGAATATTTGTCAGATAGCTGGGATGACAGTTCATCCCGGGTCAATATATAGCTTTTCATCACGATCATCAAAGTGTCATCCATCTCCCCTGCGCAAACACTGGTGACACCTTAATTGCCTCTGATAATACATTCATCCTGTCAGGACGTGGCGGCGATCAAGGCGTCGCCGCGGCAGCCGTCGATGTCTGCATCTCAATCTGTGCTCCGCCGCTGCTCGATGGCACAGAGAGGCACCTCCGAGGGACGGTCGGCGCGCGCTTTACCTCCCGTTTTTCTCTTTATTCTTTTTTTCGCTGATGCAAGCTGCTCGTTTCTTCCCCCCGACCGTCAGATCTCGCACGAAGTCCAAGCTGCGGTTCCGGCGTGACGCCCGTTTGATGAATGGCGCACATGCACGGACCCCGGACTGACAGCGGATCTCTGAGGCCGATATCGAGCTATTAACAGCTGAAATAATACAACTAGGGAGGAGCACACATTCACAAACCGTGCATAGCCCTTCAAATGATCAATAATTAGGGTTATTTGTAAAGTTTACGCAACAAAGAACCTGCGATACAACGTATTTAACACGTGCTACTGCCTCTGTGAGACGTTCACTCTGAATTTTCTGGCAGTTAAACTCCAAAGATCTGCTGGCTGGAGATGTATTGACTATTTAGATTAGCTTTCACTGGAGTGGAAACCACCTTCACGCAGACCATCAAGTGCTAATTGGCTTGGAATGGAGCGAAGGTATCAATGAACAGATTCCAGATGACACCGCAGTGATGGAAACGTCCTTTAAGTAAATGTAGCAGTCGGCTCCGGCGCGCCGCGCCGCGCTTCATCTGCTCGGGACGTCTGATTACGCAAGCAGCGAGTGCCAGCCCAAGCACAGAGATGGAGCAGCGCTCGCCTTAATGAAGTGCAGTGCGGCGGCGGGGTCCGTGCGGAAGTTATGCGCCCGGCCCCATAATACAGTGCGCGGGGGGAAGGCGTGCGAGGCGGCGGCGCTGGCGGCGGCGTCCCAGTGGGATGCGGTACAGATGGAGCAATTAAAGGCGAGCCACAACAATTGTCTTTCCCTATTGGTCAGGCCTATTGGAGAAGGGGCAGGAACAATGCGTCCCGTTTAGAATATTTTCGCCGAAGTTCGCAGGCTACACTGTAACTCGCCGCAGGAGGACAGATGATGTGAGGGTGCAACGAAAATCATCAGCGACGCGGCCCTTTTCGGGGATTTTCGCAATTTGCTGTTAAGTGCCGCTGTTGGTTTCGGTTCAGACCTGCTCAATATGTACAAAAACCAAGTCGTAATGAATGCATTGTTATCATAATACATAGTAAGCTTTTGCTCCTCAGCCATTCGCTGATTTACAAAAGCCAGAACTCTGCACTGGCCGTACGCTCAGGATTTATGCATGTTGCAAAAGAGGACGCCCTTGCTCCCTTTTGAAAATCCGACCCGCCCGCCGCGGCGCCCTCAAATCGGCTCCTCAGTCTCCTCGGCTCAGTGGGAGAGGGACGACAGCAGGAGGGGAGTTGCTGGGAATCGTATTTTCTCTCCCATCATGGGGTCTTCCCTCGACTCGCCGTGCTCTGTAGGTGTCAGGAAACCGAGACGAGGTTGATGATATCGGGCTCTAATTAATACCGAAATTAAATTTCATCCACTCTGCATCCTCCCCGATTCGATTATTTTTGCTTTTGATTAACGTCGTAAAGAAGCATCTTCTCCGTGTGAAATGATTTAAACCGTTTACCGGCTGCGCGTCGGCCACTGAAAATAGACTAAAGAAGAGTTCACCTTTTAAGGACACAGTCTCGTGTCCTCTCTCAGCCAACCTCGCCCGTCCTGTAGCCCAGCTGAACAAGTCAATTCTCTCTCGCCGTTTTCTCTCACAACTAGTACAGTTATTAGTTGGAACAGAGTGAGTTACCTGTCTGGTGTTTTGTGGTGGAGCTGTGTATGTGTGTGTGTGTGTGTGTGCTGCAGCAGGAACGCAGATGGCTCTCGCACCAGACACACGGCGCCATCCCTACATTATGGTAATTAAAAAAAAAGAGAGAGAGAGACCTGGTGTGCAGAGACAGAGAGTTACCTGCCTGGCTGTACCAGTACAGGTGAGGGCCGTTTGGTCCAGGGTGTAACCGGGCCCTCCTTGAACCCTTTCCTGTACTGGGAC
This sequence comes from Psettodes erumei, assembly GCA_016785225.1. NCBI lineage: Eukaryota > Metazoa > Chordata > Actinopteri > Pleuronectiformes > Psettodidae > Psettodes > Psettodes erumei. The sequence continues at coordinate 459,123 of JAFBJZ010000329.1, forward strand.
GTCTGTTATGATGAGCAGCCAGACAGATAGCTTTCCCTTCTCTAAACTTGGAGGGGGTGGGGGTGGGGGGGGTCGCCTTTGACATCCCACAGTGCGTTGTAAATTCAAAGGCAGCCGGTGGGCCCCGCGGTCGTTTTCTGTCTTCTAGAAACCTAAGATATTTCCACAAACCGGGCCGAGGTAAATTGCTTTCTTGCTTGTCCGTACAGTAAATATAAAGTTACGGCCAGAGACGTTTCATCGTGGCTTTTCGCCTTTGAAGGAAAAGGGGCACGACAACGTGAACCAAAATGTAAGGACAGCACGTGGTTTCTCCAGTGCCGCCGGCTGTCGCTTCGTATTTACCGCGCAAGGATGACAGCGGCATCAACCCTCTCATCTAACTCACAGCGAACGGTAATGTTTCCCAAAATGACACACTACTCCATTGGTTTACTCTCCTGCGGCGCGGTCTGACATTACTAAGAAGCAACTTGCGGCTGTTTTTTTTTGTTGTTGTTGTTGAGCACAAGCTCGCGGGCAAAATGTGGCGGTCGCAGGTGGGGTTGAAAATGCCGACGAACGTAGTTCCCGATTAAATTGTAAAGACCGCTGCAGTATGCATGCCACGATGGCATTCTAAGATGCAGACAAAGAACATAGCGTAAAAAAGTTGCAACAGAGACGACAGAGGCTGCACCAGATTTCGCAGCTGAGATATAGATCACGGTTTGACAAATGATTATGATGATTTTGATATTTCCCGCCGACAATTCTACTTTTTCATTTCCTGGTAAATTGTCTCAGTTCCAGTCCTGTCTTGGCGGGCTTCTCTCCCAGTCCCGTCTCCGCTCTGTGGTTTTATTAAAGCTAACATTTGTCAGCAGGAAGATGGTTGATATGCAAAGTGCGGAGCGGCGCGCACCTCACGCTTTAGTAATTCTGGCTGTTTGAGAAATGAGATATGAGGAATGCCCCTGCTACGACACAACAGATAAGAGACATGAGTAATGTTCAGAAGATTTTGGCGTTATTACTCTTTATTCTGTGCGTGTGTGTGTGTGTGTGTGTGTGTGTGTGTTTTTGTTTGTTTGTTTTTTTTATTTGCACCTGAGTATGTTTTGAAGAATGATGCCACCAGACATTGTGAAAGCATGTTATTAACAATTTAAAAGCAATTCCACTGCTTGAATAAGGATTTTATAAGAATATTGGACAGAAGTTTTTTTTTTTGTTTTTTTTGCTTGTGGAATACGCACTGAGAAATTGTTACGGTGCTCGATGATGGATCTACTGTGTGCATTTTTTTGTTGGCCATAGAAATTTAATAATCTCAAAATTTAAATGAAAAAGCGGAGCTTCCTGAATTGCGATAGATGATGTTCAGCGCCGTGTTCAGCAGAGTGTGAATTCATTTGCCGCATTCGGCCGCAACATTAATGAACAATTACTTCTCACAAATCTGCCCCATTCATACTTTTGCCGTCTGTCACGCGGCGTAATTGCGGCCCGAATGGGAACGTAGTCGGGGTTGTCACGTGACTCGGCGGAAACGAAATTAACCGAACACCTTCTCGCGCGTGCGTGGTGAGATGAATCCCGCAGGACTCATTGTTTCTAGATTCCCAGAGCTATTACTTTCCATTTTTTTCACATTCAATTTGTTTCTGAGGAATAATTAAAACGTTTAGGCTCTTCAGCGAAGAAAAAAGAAAAAACTTGCTTCGATTTCTCATAAACGTATCGTAAGTTGTGTCTCAGACATGTAGGACGCCATGCTAGTCTGCGGTAGCAGTTTGCCTCCTCAATTATTGTGTATCATAGATTTTATTAACTCAAAGGGGCAGATCTTTTTTTTCTCCCCTGATTTTGTCATCAGACCTGATCTCTGATACAATAAGGCGCAAAAACGGCATGGCTGGAAAAAGCAAGGCCGTTTCTCCGAATATAATTTTCTGCCGGCGAGATGAAGCGAAAGGGCCATGCTGTGTGAGGAAATTGTTCTGCTAAGTGACTCTTCCCCTCGCATTGCCGAGCGGCGTCTCTCCGTATAAATGGCCGTCCAGGCTATTTGTCAGGAGCACGCATCAATCTTGGCGCGTATCGCCACAGAGCCAGGAGGCGAGTCGGCGTAGGCTGCCGCCACCAGTCAGAAATGTGTTGAGCTTGTCTCCTCGGGCCGTCCTCGCCCCTGTACGGCGTGCAGACGCACAAAGCTGTGGCCGCCGTTCTGAAGACTGGTCACTTTCATTAGAGAAGTCATTAAAGGAATTACAGGAGCCTGGTCATAGATTTTTTTTTCTCCCCCTCCCCTTTGATTATTGTACTTGGATTTGGCTCTATTCATCAAGCATATAACTGAAAAGCTGCAGCAGGTGTTGCAAAAAAAAAAAAAAAAGAAGAAAGAAACGTGTGACTGTGTGTGAGACAGGGATGCGGGTCTTTTTGCACCGCTCTTCTTTTGCATCTCGCTGCTTCCTTTGTGGCCTCCCTAATTACATCAGGGAGAAACATGAATCCATGTATGAAGAGGAATGACTAAACAAGATTTGGTCGTGAGGCTGCGCCCAGTAAGGTTAGATTTTCCCCCAAAGCAGACTGCTTTCTTCAGCGAGATGCTGAACGCGTTTGTCAGGCATCAGCCCCTTCCACCTCGTCCCGAAGGTGCTCCCTTGGGTTAAGATCATCGGAGCCGCGCAGAGCATCCTCAGCGGACACCCAGTTGTCATGGAAACGCAGACGCTCTGCTCCTCTCGCCACTTTATGGGGTCGGGGAGTTATTGTTTTTTTTTTTTCCGGGAAATTAGCCTTTGGGGCGGATGGATTTGTTACAGAAGTTATTTCACGATGACTTTTAGGAGGAATTTTCTTTGTTTTGAACGTTTCAGATAAAACGTGATCGAATTAATCTGGTTCCACTGGGACCAGAGCCAGGCATCAGGCATCATTCATAGGAATACCTTCACCTTCCAACAGGGAGCTTGATGGGGGAGTTTGAGAAATGTGACATGTTAAAAATGAAAATGAAACGTCTACTACTAATAATACTGAATATTATTGTCATATCACGGGATATCCATCTTGGAATAGCTGATGGAGGGCAGTATTTTCTCCAACAGTCTTTTATTCTTTAAGAACAGTCTTAATCTGATTTTGACTCCCACTTTGAGACTTAGAGCCAAAAAACCTTATGAGATGAGACGTTTCTCAAATCTTCCCGCATTCGCTGCACGCTCTGTCAAAATACAAAAACATACGACTCCTTCTTCAGCGTAGTTATTTAGTTTTTTTTTTTTTTTTAAAGGTTTTGTCGTGATAATAATCAGTTATCATAAAAGTGGCATATCCATATGTGGATTTCCAGCGGTTTCCCTCCCTTCCATCCATTTTTCATGCTTACACTGTCATGACCTAGAAGAGAGCTCGCGTTCAGGGGGATGTTTCTGATCCTCGTGTCCTGAGCTGTGGAATAATGTAAGAGCACTGGTGTGTTGCTGCTGCGGCTGGGGGAGCGTGTTGCCATAAAATATTAACGACTTGGAAGCCCGGCCACATGACAAGATGAATGTAATTGGCCCTCGCAGCTCTATCTGTGCATGTTAATGAGATGGGATGGTATTTAAATCAGTCGCGCCCCAGACAGTGTGGCTGCAGTCTGGAAAACCACAAACAAAGATGCGGTGAGGGAGCAGGGATGCAGCGAGCTAGATACAGAAAATGTCACTTATTATTCGGCGTTGGTGACCTGGCACCACCGCCTCCTCCCCCCCCCCCGCCTTACTGTTGTTTTCTGTTTGTTTGAGCAGAAAATTGTTTGCAGCTCAGCCGCCGTACGACTTTTGATCGAAATTAGCAGGAAGTAGCGCAGAGGTAGATTTGTGTTTTTCCTCAGGACGTCTGGTCTCACGGGCAGGAGTTGCCGAGACAAAAAAGCCGGGCGTAAAGCCGAGACAAAGGTGTGCACCTGCGCCCAGCACCTGTCCTGCCCGAGCCGGGGGTCGAGCCCCGGCTGTCATTAGCCGTCTGGAACAAAGCTGTAGCCCCCTCAAACAAAATGTGACCACCTCAGGAGAAAACACAGGCCGGCGGCGGCTGTAAACAGCAGCTTCAGTCTGCGCGCCCAGGGGGATGGACTCTGGAAATGCACCAGGCAGCAATAATATAACCTAAATCTTAGAGGGAAAGAAGGCGGAGAAGAAATGAAGCCCAGTGTAAATGTGGATGAGAGGCTCCCTGCGTTGTGCTTGAGTTTGCAAAGCCTCTCAGATATCTGGAAAATGGAATGAATTACAAAAAAAAAAAAGTCAGCAGATGGAAAACCGTGTCACTTTACTTTCATTATCCTGACAACTTTTACCTTTAACGCGACGGCGCCGTGGCCATCCTCCCTGGCACCTCGTGAAACCGCGCTCACGCCCTTCGCTGCAGTCACGTGACGCGAGGTGGACAAAGGTGTGCGATGTATCATAGCCCCAGACCGAAAAAATCCTGACATGTGTGTGTGTGTGTGTGTCTGCGTGTGCACACTGGGAGAGAGACCTGACGCCAAAGGGTGGGGGAAGTGCAGGAGGCAGGAGGACAGATGGTCTCCCTCATGGTGGCTGAAATAAAAGAGGGAATTAGAGGACTCCAAGGTGTACACTCTGACGGCAATTACAGCAAATAGATTGGAAGTGGACCTCCAGGCACCCAGGGAGGCAGCTCTGTGGGGGAGAGCTCCACCTCGCCGCATCTGGCTCGTACAACCCACCCCCAACCCCACCCCCCCAAAACCAGCCGAGACAAAACCGCACACACCCTGTCTCTCCTCTGGCTGACGTAGACCCTCGCTGACCATTAGCATACCACTGTATATCAGAGCAAGTGTTAGAACATTAAAAAAAAACAGAAAATAAACTTCACGCGTGCTGCAGAGTTTGAAATGGATTTCTATATTACCATTTTTCTCGGTTTGGATATGTGGCTGAAGGATTTGCAAAACCAATTTCAGACATCCCTGGGAGCTGTTTTGGTTAGTTATTCTGCTGCCTGCAGGAGTTTGAAAACAGTCAATTATTTTTGTCTTGCTTGCTTCCGCCCATTGATTCTCAAACGATTTTCACTGCCCCTCCAAGTAAGGATATGCAGCAATTGAATTAAATAAGCCCACCCAATCAATATAAAATACGTAACACATCCACGCTTCTCTTTCATAGCCTGTGGAGACCGGGAATTCATTGCAGATGAAAAATGCAAACAAACTGAACGATACTTTTCGAGAGCTATGAAAGCTGTTATGAAGTTTATTGATGGCCATCAAATATGTTGAATGTAAAATATTTAGTGCGTCCCTTCTGCGAAGAGCTCGTGCACGGAATCGCAAACAGAGCGCGGGTCTGTCTTTCTCCGAAGCCGTTCAGAGCGGTACAGGGATCAGCAGATTCCATTAGCCCTGCCCCGTGGCTGAATGAGTGAAATACCATTTAGAGAATAAGTGTCTCTAACCCCAAAACCTTCTGTTCCCATCAATGCATAAATGATAAAGACGCAGCCTAATGAAACAAAAGCCTCCCTGCCAAAGTCGGGCCATAAAAGTAACATTTGGGTGAGGAGGACCTTAAGCTTTTTCATTAGCCTCAGAAAAGTGTCTTTACTGAGACTCCCACACTCTGCGGTGCCAGTGCAAATAAAACACACAGGAGACAGCAGTGATAAAAACTTTAAGTGATTTCGACTGCATCACTTTATACTTCGGAGTCGCTCCGCAGCAGCCGAAATCAACGATCGAAGGTAATATGTTTTATGTGAAGATGACTGGATTGGAGGCAGAAGAGCAGAACACGGCTACTGTGGATGTTGGTCAGAGCCGTCCCCCATCAGCAGCTTTGTGTGTTTCCATGAAGATTTACACACCCGGCTTAAAACAAAATGAGAAATCTGCCTTGTATTGTATACAATGTAAATAAGGCCGACTTTTGGCCTATGAATTATGGCCTCCAGAACTGGCTGCTTTCCCTTGTTGCATAAATTCATGAACAGTAAATCACCGGCTTCTGAAAAAAAAGAAAAGCAAAAAAAACAAAACAAAAAAAGGGGAAAAGAAACCAATATATAGAAGATAATTAAGCGGCAAGTATATGTAACCAATCAAATTATTTGGTATGAGTTGAGTTATTTTTAGCCGCATTAGAAGAAGCTGCAGAGGAAAAAAACTCCAGGAGCGAAATCAACTTGTGCGACTTGTGGACCTGCGAGAGCAAACCCCCGGAGGTGCAGCGTGCTTGAAGCCCCTTGGCCTCCCTGCCATCTCTCAGAGGAGAGGCGGTAGAAGGGAAAAGGTGTGACTTGACTGAATGACGGTGAATGACTGTGAATGACGCGCACTCCAAATCGGCGAATACGGTCAGCGGCGGTCTTGAATAATCGGGGAGCGAGTGGAGAGGGATCTTCGTTTCTTTTCCCATCTTTATTTGAAGTTCAGAAATTTCCTAGGGTGAAAAAGAGCCGGCGGCCACGAGTCAAGAGTGCGCCATATGGCGTTTCGCTTGTGACTGTCAGCCCTACTGTAAATGTTGCGTATGTCACTTTGCCCCTAATATCTCCATGTCCTTCTTACTTCAAATAGGAAAAGCACCAAACAAGAATGTACACATCGTTATAGCAAAAACAAAATCTCCTTTCTTATTTCAACTAAGGGAGCCCCTCCCCCTCTTAGATAACTACTTTTCCACTTTCCGGCAATTTGTAGCACACGTAATGTGTTTTTAGAGCTGGAGTCATCTCAGGAGCACCTGCAGCAGCTTCTAGACGCGCAGAGAATGAAAAACATCAGATCTTTCAAGTGTGTTTGCGTTGGAGCGGAGGGTCTGAGAATCGCAGCGAGGAGGTCTGTTGAAACTCAGCCTGGACACGTGCGCTCGTAAATCACGGACAGTGATCCTCCAAACAAATGCGAAATGTAAACGTGCGCCGAAATCGGGGGAAAAAAAGCACACAAAACTGTAACGTCTCAAAAACGCTTTGGCGCGTTTCCGTTGACGGCGGGTCAGCCACCCAACTGATCACAGCAAATAAGTAAACGAGTGAGCGCGTCAGCCGTCAACAGGCGGATGATGATTCAACACCGCACAGAATCTCTCCGCACGGGCGCTGCAGTGGTGTCTGCATGTTTTATCTGCACACTGCAACTTTTGCCTGTCTGTATTGTGTCTGCAGGTTGAGTTGGACCCCATCACTGCCGAGAACAAGCAGCAGCTGCGGGAACCCCCCCCCCCAGCCCGGCAGAGCAAACATATTCTGGTAATTATGATACTCAAACAAAAACATGCTTTTGCTATGGCTCAAATGGCCCCATCTATTTCACTGTGATTCACAAATTAAATGAAAGCTAAATTTCCCTGGCCGGAGCCAACTCAAACATGTTGGGGGTGGTGGTGGGGGTGGGGGTGGGGTTGTTGCTATTTGAGTCGAGAGCTATATTAAGCTCAGGAAGAAAAGGCAAAGGAGTTCTCTCCCAATTACATGCTGAGTCTGAGCTCACGCATTTTTCATCAGAACATTTGGATGTGAGCGAGGCGGCGCGGTGACAGCGTATCTCACCGGGCTGATCATTTACCTACCTGTGGTGTATAAATACGGGGCGATATCCAGAGGGAGATTTATGCCTTTCCGCAAACAAACACGTCGCACGCCGAAAGCTAATAACTAAACGCGGCCGGCGCTTTTGTCTGAAATGTAATCATCGTAAGAAACGTTTAATCAAATGAAAATAAATCTTATCAGATATTTGAAGTCTTTAAAGAACCATTCAATATCCTCCGTGAATGATTTTAATAGACTGAGTCATATTTCAGGTGGCCTGCTTTTCAGATTGTATCACCGCTCAACATTTGTCACCTGTCAAATTATTTTCCCCCCACATGTCATGTTCATTTGTCAAAAACAGCGTTGTTCAAAGTTGCCTACTACTTCGCATCCAACTGAATCAGATTTGAGGAGGGGGGGGATTTTTATTTGGATGTCATCTTTATGGTAATGTTAGAATAATATAATTGTGCACAATTGTAAATGCCATTTGTCTAAGTCCTAATGCGTTTAAGCGAGCATCAGGACTAATGACGGAGCCATAGAGTGAGAATGAGCAGTTGAATATTTTTTTTCATGGAAAACATATTTAATCAGTCCACCAGAATACGTACAGTAATTTTACACAAGCAGCTGCTGCAGACACCAGTCTTCGTTAAATACGAGCCGCTCGCCAAAAAAAGAAACAATTGCGGTCCTGTTTCAATGTTCAGGTGAAAAGGGGGGGCAGGGGGGTGTCAAATTCCAAAATACCTGATTTTTTTTTTTAGAGCATCTAACCTCTTCACGTTAATGAGAGCTGGATTTGGCCAGAGACCAGACCACCAGTGGCTGCAGCTGTTCCCAGGGCACCGCCGGACCGCCGCTGCCTCTCCACCGCGATTTTAACACGTTAATATTTCTGCAGTTCTATCTGATCGATGCCAGAGAAAACCATTTCTTATCATTCTTCCAGCTACTTAGAGACACATCTGAATTACGGTTGGTGTATCCGATGCACATTTATTCTTCCCTCCTGACAGTTTTATGGAGCTCATTATCCGCTTTGTGGCCATGGCTGTGAATGGAGAACCTGTGGGGGTTTTATGTGTAGCCAGTAGCTCCTCCACTGACCACATTTAATGTCCTCTCAGGACAAAAAAAAAAAAAAAAAAAAAAGGCGGGTTGAGAGGGTGCATCCAAGCCCCCCTCCGACAACAGCAGCGAGCGCTCCGCTCGCACACAGAGTTGCCAGTGTGGTATCCGTCGACGTGAGGGAAGCAGACCCGGAGCCAGACCAGGGTTTTTATTTACCTCAGGTGCGGCGGCTCATTATAATGGTGTTAATGAGGAGCAGATGTAGCTGAGTGAAGGTGGAGGGGGGTACCGGTGGAACGAGGTGTGGCCTGTCCAGGGCAAGCCTACACGGAGGTCCTGTCCTGGGATTCCAGAATCCCCCTCTACAACAGATACGCCCGCCTTTCACGTCTTAACATCTACTCAGCAAGTGCCATTAGCAAACACCGAAAACTGCCGACTGCAGTGATTTAGTGAGCCCCTCTGCGCTTGGCTGTGCTGAAAGGTTATTGGGATGTTGCTGTAGTCATAAATGATTTGGAGCTTTTGGCTTTTTTTTTTTTTTTTTTAACGATGTTGAGGCTTTAAGGGGTTGGAGGCTTTACACGCGGGATTTCGCTCAGCCCGTCTCACGAAAACATCAGCGCAGTCAATGGACCTATTCCCGAACGTTGGTTCTGCACCCAAAGTCCGATAAAGTCGATTCCCTCCGCCGCTGAACAAGAAATATTATGGACACAAGAGTGAACCATCAACTGTTGCACCGGGTGTCATGTTCCTTTCTGCACAACCGACGCGGGGAGTTGCAGTTTATTTTCTACCCCACACAGGATACGTACACCCTGCTTCCATAAAATACTCACCGGAGGATCAAATGCGTAACAGTCCGTGGCTGAAAACAGTCCCCAGCGAATGCATTATTTCCTCCTTCCCCAGAAACTTCTGTAACAACAAACACTGTTTTAGGAAACTGCTTTGCCGTGAAATTGCACATGAGATGTGATGACAATATCAAAGATACAGAATTAACTTCCGAACTTCTGAAATCTTTCATGTATTTCTTATGTCTGGCCCGAGCTTCGCTGAACAGTTGTCGTTTAATTGTACGTCCGACAGACATCTGCATCTCCACGCTCGTTATTGCTACAGATGGAGGAACAATGTTGGCTTTGAGTAAAGGTCCAAAACTCAAAGTCTTGTTTCAGCACCTAAAAAGCATCTTTTCATAAATCTATGATATGGCTCTTTATCTGCCCCTTAATGCCTCCCCTGAATCCCTCAGCAAAGAGAAATGCCGCCCTCTGTTAGCGACGAGCCCCTATTCGCTGCCCACAATGGAATGGCCGCAGCTTTGAGTTTGCCATTGTGACTTCTTCGCTGACTGAGCCCTGGCAGTAATAATCTCCATGAGCCCTCTGTGCGTGCCGATGGTGGGCCATAATGCTCTTTATTCACCATGAAGCCTCCGCTGGGAGCATCTCGCGGTCCCCGGGACAACAATGCTGGCAGCCGAGCCCACAGCCGGGGCGGCCCGTCTTTTACGTTTTTATGGGCTTGGCCTTCCCCCTGCTATTGAGGCAAATGTAGGCCATCAAACAAAACAATTTATGGCCCAGTCTAGATTTGACCTTGGGCCTCCTGAAACGCCGCTGCTTTCAGAAAACACAGAAAAAAACCCCTATGAATGAAAACATGTTTACCGATGGAAGCATAAAGCGATTTCTATATTTTTGTTCAGTGTGATTGGCATCACATGAGAACATTTCACAGGACTTCTGTTTCAAGCTGCTGGGGGATTTTTTAAGATCAAAGCCTCCACATTGGACCTAATAGTGCCGTCCTTCACGCCTGGAGCAGAGAGTGACTGTATTTTCACCGCCTGACCTCAAATATATCTCTGCTGTTCGTTCCTTAGTTACTGACGCAACACAGTGACCTGGTTGACTTTTACCTTCTGGTTTGAGAGCATAGCTGCAGGGAATTCTTTATTTACTGCAGGGATGCGCCTTCCTTGTCTTCATTCACCGCCGCATGTAAGGTTTCCGTCTCTCGCCGCCCGCCGCAAAGCCTCACTTGTTTACAGCCCCGGTTGTTTATGGCTCGTCCTTTCCAAGCGGCGGAAAGCCCCGAGCCGCCGATTGCGTTGCCCCAGATTTTTCACGTCGTCTCTCGCCTCACCAGCTCTCCCGGCGGTTTGGTTCGATTTTATTTGCCGCGGAACAACCCAACGCGCTCGTCCAAATATTCACAAAAAGGCAAAGGCAGGAAATCAATCTTAACACGCATGACGGACTTGAAAATGAAACTGAATAAAACAAACAGTGAATACAAAGAAGGCACAAAGATTTGTGTATAAAACTGAAGCAAGACACCGCAAAGATTGATGTACCTCCGTTCCGTAGACGTCACTTTAACAGTATTGCTCGTTAAAACAAACACAACAATGAATTATTTGGGTAAAGAATTTTCAGAAGCCACACGCATGTTTGTAAATCTGTAAGCCATGTAAATGAGATGACATTATTGCCTTTTCCGCGAGAGGGAAACGTCCCCTTTCCTCTGAATACGCGCACACGTCTGCGGGATTCTTTCATCTGATGTAGGGAGGGACCAGGAAGCATGAATGATACAAGATGAGAGGAGGGCTCTCCATCTCTGTATGTTATATGGATTCTTCTCACGCATTTCCCTCAGAGACAAGGGGTTCAGTAATCTGTATCCTTTAGTGAGAGAACCCCATGGAGATGCATTAAAGAGATAAATTGGTATCATCCCCAGTGTGACAGACTCCTCATCTGTCTCTGCTCGCCTCCATTGATCACAATTTATTTTATTTGTGTTGTTTCATTATTAGGCGGAAGAAAAGCATTGCATTAATAAAGCCCTGATTATAAAGTTAAACAGAAATGCTATACTGTTACACAGGAAGCTGGGGTTAAAGCGCGAGGCTCCAGCACGCCTGCCCTTGTATCTCCTTACACAATAAACCGAGATCACAGGCGGCACTGATCATTCACTGCGGATCTAACTCGTTTCTTAACGATTATCAGGCTCGCCCCGACTGGGAACACTTCTCTAAACAGATCACTAACATTCTTTTTTTTTTTTGCATTTCCCAGCAGTCTCATCATATCTGTGTGACAAAGCACTGAGTTGAACTCTGCAGTCACATCACTGATGCCTTCACAGAGGAGCCGTTGTATTGGTAAGAAAGGCTGCAAAGCGGATATGGAAAAAGAACATTTTAAGTAATACTCAATGATGGCATGGCAATCAAGTAAATAATCAAATAATCATAGTAGATATGTGGTCATGTACTGACTGGAGCATTTTATGCATTTTTTTCATTAATATAGAGACAGATAAGGTCTAAAAATATCTAAATGTAAATGTACAGTGTGTGTTTAAGTCTGGAGATCCTTGGTTTAATGATATTATGGTATTTTTCAATGTGGCAGGATGTTCCTTCACACAATTTACAACTTTTAAAGTGGTGATTCAAACGCAATTTGAATTGAGTGGCGCTTTTGATCAAACCAAAGCTCCTCCAAAGCAAAATCCAAAAGCAAAACTGAAAATTGACTCAGCTGGCAGCTATATCATTTAACACTTTTATAAATGGATTGATGAATGTTTTGTGCAACAACAAGGAACGTATTTATTAACAATCTGGCAAAATTACCGCAGTTAAGAATAATTGCAACAGAGTTTCCCCCTCACATGCCGGCTCAGGTCGGACTGAGGAGGCAGCCAGAAACAACACTGTGGTAAAGGGCTGGGCCTTGTGCTGTGAGCCCCAACTGTACGTCATGAGGTGATGTGGTAATGTGCTGACAGCACAATATTTCAACACCATTTTAGAGCGGCCTGACTTAATACTTTTACTCACGAGCCGCTGCAACCCACCATAAACACACTCAAATGCACAGCGACCTGGTTTTGCACTTATTATCGCTCCATTTGAGTACTGGTCTGGGATCAGTGGCCAGTTTCCAGTGCACTTTACTGAGTAACAGTGTCATGTTGTCGTCAATTCAAGTTCGGGTTCAATCCATCAACTAAAGTGCTTCACCCAGAAATTTCAAAGAAAGAAATTTCAACTGACATCCACATTGCATCTATGTATCTAGACATTTGCATCAGAATCTGAATTAAAAAAGTGGGTTATGCAGCTGAAATTGGGTCTGTACATACATATCAGCTACGATTACATAGGAATCAAGGTTTTGTCTGTTGGAACCATTAATGTTGCCAGTTAAGTCCGGTGCAATCTCAAATTCTCAAAAGGAAGCTGTGTGGAGTTCATTGACTTCATACTTTAAAAAGTTTTAGTAAAGCAAGCACAGAGACGACAGCAGACCAGCATTTCTGGCACTTCCTCCATTATTTGATAGTTGATACTGAAGAGGGAGAATGGAGGAAAGGAAACAAGGAGAGAGAGAGGGGGACGTGACATGCAAGGCCCCCCAGCTGGACTCGGACCAGGGGACGCCGCAGTCGCGCTGTGCTCCTTAACCGTTAGATCATTGCCGCACCCCAAGGCTCACGCTTGATGCTCTAAATGTCTGAGCCAAAATGTAAAAATGATTCTGTGCGTATCCATCAATCACGTTTAAGGCCCCGCCTCCTCAGTGGCATTCACTGGTCTCCACACTCTTAGCATCACAGAAAATATTACTTTAGCTGCTCACTTGCTCTGTGTTGCGCAGGCTTATTGACAAGCACGTGCTCATATGGAAGAGTTTTAAATTGAATAGACAATGATGCAAGAATGCACAGGGAAAAAAATCCATTATTAATCCATTTTACTTCACATTGAAAGCATCACTAAAAAGCCTTTTTCTCACCTGCTCCGATCTCAAGAAAGAAGCCGGCAGGAGCTAATGTGAACCCGATAAAATAACTTCAGAAATGTGAAGTAATGGTAACGTGCCCTGTGAGATTCAGTTGCAAATGTGTGGCACCCTCTCAGTGTGACAGAAACGGAATGGGGCGCCCTGGATGCCCGCGTGTCATGCGCTTGCACGCCCCCGTACAGCAGGAGCTCCTGCCGAGGTTATTTTTACTCCAGCACCTGGAGGAGAGTGCTACACACTCGCTCTGGCCTGTGCGTTCTTTTCCCCCTTAGCACGCTCAGGTGTGAGAGCAAGTGGTCTTCGTTCGCCGCAATTAAGATTCCACCTTCATCTTCTCCTGGTACACAATTACTGCTCCGCTGCTGTTTGCTCTAATTGCTCTTTCTGCAGGGATTGGTGGGAAGCCAGTGATTGTGATGGGAAGGGGATTATCTCCTTTCCTTTACTCTGGCCCCTTAAAAAAAATCATTTGTAAACTCCCCGGTGTAATTACTGAGCCTCATGATTAATTGTCTATTGAAATTAGCACGGGTCCAGCTTTCATTTTTACTGCAACGAATATTAATTAATGTTAACTCTCCCCTTTTCTCTTTTTTTTTCTCCGCCCTTTTTCTAAAGCATATCTTTTGAATATTCATTGTGGTCTCTTGAAAAATGGGCACAAGCCGGTACCTTGAGTCGGGGAACTGACACTTGACTATCACTGAAAAAGACATATCTGGAATTAAAAGATGTGTTTTAGGCCATAAATAATATTTCCAGGAGGTCGACAGGTGAGGAGAGCGAGCTCTTATTTAAATCACGTCTCATCTGTTAGTCGAGAGGTGTCAGGGAATATGCAAAGCAGCGTCTCATCTTTTGTTTTCCTTTGGAGAGAGAAGAATAGTCACATTTAATTCAGTTTGTATTTATTTAACCCATGCAGAAAATGACAAGTTGAATAAGTGCTATATAATCACATTCAGCATATTGTCATACCATAATGTATAGAACGCAATGTCACCTTGAATAAAGTATTCCACCAGGAGAATACATTTGGGTAATAATATGGAAATGCACACTAAGGTTCTGAATCAGATTAACATTAGAATATCTCCATATTCTATCAAGCAGAAAATACTCTCATTGGCCCCTGGACGGAGCTCGGTTATGTGCAGGACACATGTCGGTGCAGGGCTATTGGAAATCGACCTCAATTAAAAATCAAGTATTCCTGCGCAGTATGTTTTAAATTTGTCTTGTCATTTGCAGTATCCTCATCTTCTCAGACCGGTGTGCTTTTGATTGCATTTTCACTATCTACTTATTGACTTGTTATCTATGTCGAGTTATTGATCCCATTGGGTTTGGGTGGTTGACCGAATTTGCCTGACCACGCATGCGTATGCTGCGGTGACCATTATTAAATCAGTCCCCAGCAAACGCACGAAAAATTTACAAGGCCCGGTGTTCTTTTTTCTTTGGTGAAATTATTTAGGTTTTTTACTTACATCTGTGGGCATGAAATGAAGGTTTTGGGGATGAGTGAGACAGACATAGGAAAGTCAGTGAAGAAAGGTGGCCCAGTACTGTGCGTTGTCGATTTTTATCTTTTCGCGAGATCCATTGATGACAAGAAAGATAAGGAGTAACGCCAACCTCATCCTACGATTCGGCTAATTAAATAAAGTTTTAAGACCATTATTACATTATCACGTAAAAGGTGATATCAAACTCTTTGTGTCAATCTCTCTCTCTCTCTCTCTGGCTGCAGTCCCTCTGCCCTCTTTGTCTACGTGTGTGTGCGCGTGCACTAAGAAAGCCGGTCGACCTTCATCCCGCCTTACTCAGTCCCCATTCAGATAAAGGGATCACACCCGGCAGATCAAACTAATGTCTTCACCCCTCAGCGTCTCCGAACGGCCGCTGAATAAAATTGCAGCTGCTGTGAAATGGCTGTGACATAACTTGATCCACGCAGTGACGGCGCACACCACCGCGTGCTCCCCGTAATACATCAGTGCCAGGAAAGACTGGACGTGGAGACGCGCTGATTGAATCAGGGGCCGTCTCTGGGGAGAGTTCATCTATACCCAACCAGTGGCAAACACACCAGAATCCCTCTAAGTGTGTCTGCTGTAACAACGTTTGAGGACTTAGAGGTTATCCATTCGACTTCCTCTGCACTAAGTACGGAAAAGAGGAACTGCAAAACGTTGCACGGCACGCAAACCCGACCACAGCAAAGTTGCGTGTAATTTATAGCAAATGAGCTTTTGTGCAGTTCACGGTGAGACCGCGCAACTGCCCATTAAGACGAAGTGTTCTCTGCAGCTACCTTGTATCCCCACATTTGCGAGCATAAATTTAAGTGCGCTACATAATTTTAAATGCAGCACATAAAAGTTGTTTTGATAATCATGGACCGGGCTTAAAGCTGTGCAAGACGTTACAGCTCACCTTACCGGTTCCGAAATACAAATTTGATTTACAAATAAGGAGCGTGCCATTTATTTTGTGTGGGCATAAACAATAAACTGTTTATGGCCATCACTCTGTGCTTCTTTATTCCTTTATGTCTTTATGAGTCACCAACTGTTACTCATCTCACTATACGCGGACATATTGTTCTTCCAGGATAAATGACCAATAACTTTGACAAATGACAGTAAAATTGCTTTGAAGAGAGAGATAATAGAAATCAGATTTTCAGCTTTGACAGGTTATGTTATGGGGTTTGGCATTTTTAATATGAAGATTACATTAAAATCCAATAAAAGTGTGTCATTATAAGGTTGACTAAGGTAGTTTGCTTCAGATTTAGCCTCCTCGGGAGTAATAAAACTATTTTGAGTCAAGTAAAAATACAATAATAATGGTTCCTGTACTACTACTACATGCCAGGACAGAGAATGTACAGTGGATTTGCAATCATCCACCAATGAGCCACCAATGATAATGACAATAGTTCTCCTTCAAAGTGAGGTTACATAAGTGAGTAAAATAAAGATAAATTCATGATGATAATGGAAATCATGAAGTCTGTTTTTGGGGTAACTGTTGATTAAACTTTTTACCCGGTGCACAACTGGGCTGAGACAAAGGAAATGATGAGCCTGAAAAAAATGATTCGGTCCACCTTTTCTTTCTCTGGATTCTCTGGCCTTCTCACGTCTTCCTCGAGTGACTGATGGAAGAGATGGGAATGAGTGAGTTCCGCTGTGTTCATATGGAGAATTATATATACATATATGGTGCACTTCTGATTTCATTTCATTTGACTTGATGTGCGCAAAGAACAACAACAAAAAAAAAAGAGGGTTTGGTTGCAGAACAAATCTGTGAAGTGTAAACCCACACACTGTGTGCATTTGTGGAGCTGATCTGAAATGAAATGGCATGTTAAGTGAATTGAATAATATCACAATCATTTTCTTTGTTTGGACTTTAACCATTTAAATTCATTGTAGTATTTCCGTTTTATCTTATCGGCCAACGGAACATAACTTGCTGTGTACAGTAATGCGTCTCTCTGGAAAATGTGACAAGATATTATACTGTTCCCTAATATGCTAATTTGCTAAATTAAACTGTCTTTGGCTCAGCAGGAAAAATAAAGCAAACTGATTTAAAAGAATCTCATCTGCGATATTGCGGCTGATAACGACTGTGCATCAGTCATGTTTCCGTACCTGTGTCTTCTGGCTGGGAACAAGGACAAGTTTTTACAAAGCGTTTGAGTTCGCCCCTCCCCAAAAAGAAAGCCAGCCCTATCGTGCACCGCTGTGACCCCGATCCTCCCCGGAGTTGTGCTGCTCCAAAGTAGCCTGTGTTGCCATAGTTACCTCCTCCTGGCTACTTTGTAAGGTCACCAGGTCCGGTGAGCTCTTCCCTCAGAGAGCAGGCATAACTAATGTCCTGCAGGTTCAGGCTTGATGTAAATAGTCTCAGCTGACAGCCTACTGTACAAATACTCAATTACGTTTGCTTAAAGGAAATGATTTGTTGTAACAGCGAGCACTCAACTTGTGTGACATCAGCGTTGCCCGGGCAACGGCGGCTGATTGCACAGGCTGGAATTAGGTATTGATCAGAGGAGGGGGTCCGGCGCCAGTGAGGGACTGGAAGCGATCCGCCACTACGATTTACAGAGGATGGGGGTGGGGGTGAAGCTGCACACTTCGCCCCAGCTCAG
Organism: Psettodes erumei; assembly: GCA_016785225.1. Lineage (NCBI taxonomy): Eukaryota > Metazoa > Chordata > Actinopteri > Pleuronectiformes > Psettodidae > Psettodes > Psettodes erumei. The sequence continues at coordinate 476,751 of JAFBJZ010000329.1, forward strand.
AGAGCTGAAAACCCCTCAGGAACCAATTTACACACAGCTACAGTGCAATATCTGCAGCAGTCAATAATGGAAATGTGATGCCCCCTCTGCCATCAATGTGACCGCTCCTCTCCCTCTCGTTAGAGCACCTTGAAAGTTCTAGGCCAATCCATGGACACAATGGATTTCCAATGGTGCAGGGATATTTTGACTTTGGTATTCTCTGTGTAATTACACCTCTGAGCGAGGAGGCAGCCTCAAACATGATCTGCCCTTTGTATTCCTCTTAAAACGAATCCTCCGTTAACTTAATCATCGTCTCATCGCATTCATCCCCTCCTCATATTATTTCAAACTGTTTACTCTCTCCGCCAATTTACCGGTCAGTCGGACGTGTTTATCGCTCGGCTCCTGCTGACACACGTGATTTAAAACGCCTGACAAGTAGCATGTTCGCATAATGAATTAAGGGCCTTTAGTGCACGTCAGCATGGGTTGCAGCATACTGTTCCTTTGTGCGTGGTGTGTTTACGTCCACGCTTGCGCTGGGTTAAATAAATACTGATACTGGAACAGCTTTGCAGAGACTGCTTTGTAAATAATGATAATGGAGCCAAGCTGTTAAGTAATGTGAGAGCATTTTAAAAGAGTTTAAATTTTGGAATTTTGCCTCGGCCTGTAAACGGTTTCCAAGTCCGGGCGTCTTGATGGTTTCAAAGTGAACGTGTAACTGCGGGCGTGTGAAATCAGCACAGAGAGAAATATTTCTTTACAATCCTCGATATACGGTTGCATTACGTGAACAAGCGACGGCTCAGCGGTTAGCACAAGGTTTAAATATTGACCACAGGCCCTTCTACTGTATGTATGCTGTTTGTCATTCTTCTCATATTCACATGGGTTTTCTCTGCGGATTTCCGCTTGCAGAAAAATACACGCAGTTATCGGGAAGACAGCCACTCGAACCCAAGCATACTGGAAACAGAGGAGCGTGGATGTAGCTTGTTATCATGTCCACTCAACAGATGATCTGTGAAACCAGAGCTCACACACACAGAATACATCACACACATAGCGTTGAGTGCTTGACTTGGGTTTAAGAAAATGTTTCTTTAAGCTCAACTGAAGCTGGGACCAGCTGCTCAACCCCGAATGTTGAAGTCTGGACAGACATGAAGTGACTGAAAGATAACGCTCCACTTCCATAATGAGCCGATCACATGCTTGACAAGAAAAAAAAAACAAAACAAAAAAAACTCCCTCTCCTGGCAGTGCTCTGTAGTGCAACCCTCACCGTGAAGTAACACCCTGTGACATCTGAGGATGTTTAACCCTGCAGGGCTCGCTGTAGCCAAATTTCCTCCGTCTCCTGCGAAAGATAGAGCTGTCTCTTTTACGCTGCACAGACCTGGGACATGTCAGCCACTTGTCTCATCACAGGAATCGATTATAGAATACATTTGCCCTAATGTGATATATGCATATTAAAAGTAAAGCCTCAAAGGCAACAGAGACTGCCTCTTTAATGGAATCCAGCTATCACCAAGAGTAAATTCCAAGACCTCAGTGTAATGGAAAAACTGCCTGTCTGATCCTCCCTGCGCTCTTGTGTGGAATCCGAACGGCTGCTTGTTGCCCTTGTCGGGCTGCAAACTTCACTGCTGTCACAGAGGTGTTGTGGGTAGTCGGCCAAGGCATCCAGGGGAAGCGGGGGGGTGGGGGCACTCTTACCATCCCTCCCTGATGTCACCAAATGCACACATTGCTGCAAAATTATGGCCCCGTCATCAGCGAAGCAACGACAGCTTCATAAACTTTGATTTAATCGGACAGGAAAAATTGAACCATTATATGACATAATCTACAACTCCGTGATGATATATCTGGAACGTGATGTGCGACGCTGCTGATTGGAATTCATCCCGTCGCGCGGAAACCTTGAGAATCTAATCTCGCGAGCAGCTTGAAACTAAAAATCGTCAGAACATAACCTCCTGCCGCTGTGTATGCGTGCATTTCCCGCGCATGCGAGTCCGTCCATCCGCCTGCCTGCTGAGGCATCTATTAATTTTCTTCTGTTTTTCTACGATATTATTACGCGTTGGCTGGCGCTGCAAGTGTAATATGTTGTACACCTTTTTTTTCTCTTTTCTTTTTTTTGTTTCGCTCCTCATAGTAGGTTCAATGTCATTTCTTTGTTGTCTCAAAATGCAATCAATGAAGGTCTTCCTACCCCATCCAGTGAAAGTCAAACCCAACCTATCTAGGGCCACTCTGAGCTGTTCTGTCAAATCTAAGAATCAAGCCCATATTTCTTGGAGTCATGTTGTGCTAGTCCTCACTCCAGTTTGTGTGTTCTCTCGCACCTAATATACAAAAGATCTATTGAAATATGCATGAGGCCCATGATGCCGGCACTAAAAATACACTCAAATAGGGAATACATTGACAGCTCTGTTATTGAGCTCTCCTTGAGCTTTCTCTGTCACGGCAGCCACGGATCGCTCTCAAGACTCATGTATTATCAAAAGCACGCAACAGCTCTCTCTCTCTCTCTCGCTTCCTACAATCTATCTCCTCCTCGCTCGCTCACTTCCACTCGCTCTCTTTTTGTGCTCCATCACTCTCTTCCCCTCTCTGCCTGGCAGCCACATGGCAAACATACACTTAGAGACGTTCGATTAAGAAAATGTATTTCTTCACATTTCAATTCTTTTCTCGCCAAACCTGAGGAAATGTGGAGCCGGTTCGTCAGCTGCAATTCAGTTAAAAGGAAGCCTAGTGTTTACTAAGAGAAGGTTTACCCATTGCTTCCGTGAGCTGGGTGGCACCACACAAACGAATTCTTACGCAGAAACTTGTTTCTTCGTGTCTGAAGCAAACAGACAGAAGCTAACATTAGCTCGCTAACATGAGGAAACATGGTCGATATAGCTGACCTCAGACTTGACCACATACACTGTCAAGTGCCGCTGAAGGCCGCCAGAGATGTTGCCAAGCAGCTAAACCTACTGTAGTTTAGTGAATCAAAGTAGTTAGCGGTGACTGAGGAGTTAAGGAGAACTTGGATGCGGCGCGACCTGCTCCTTGGCCATGCGGACCCTTTGAAACGCACCAAATGTGTAGAAATGTAAAGAGCGGCTAAACCAAACACCTTCAAAGTACTTTCAGCCATTCTTCCTATAATACGGTCCAGGCCTCTTTTTACTACCGCAGACGATCAAGAGGGCACAGCTTTATGCCACATTAGCCGCTGCTCTACCGTAAAGAACAATGGGCACTATAGAAATTGGCCACCAATGTATACTGTATGTGTTACTGTACGCTTTTTAATATGACATAAAAGGATAAAGTGGATTCTGCAAACCCATTAGTGCTTTAGGTTCTATTAAAAGCATTTGTTTTTTAAATATAATCGCAGCAAACTGTGATGCTGTGCTGTCCACTTTGACAGAATCGGCGTTACAGTTCAGACTATACGGAGCCAAATTGGTAGGCATCAGTACGGCCTACACCTCTGTAATTGGGCAGATTTTTAGAGAGGTGCTATGAAATACGCCCCTGCAACTTTAATAAGTTCCAGAGTCTCGGGCTCCAGGTTGCTGCTCCCAAGGTGCTGGTCTGAGTTAGCTAACATTTATCACATAAGCATCTAACACCGCTCCTGCTAAAGCAGACAAATGCCTTCCTGCTCCGCAATCCCTTCCATGGCCATCAGAATCAGGGCAACAAATCCAGCTTTAATAGTTATCTATGGAGTCCCTCGCATGCAATGAACACCTACATTTGTTTCTCTGCTTTCTCCCGATGAGGGTAAGTGGATCAATTAGTGAAGACTACAAGTTCAGCATCTTTACACATAGTATCAATTGTTAAGTTGAGCAACAGCAGGTCCCCAGATTATCTCAGATCTGTACCTCCCCTCACTCCCATGCCTCCCGCTCCCCCTCCTCCAGATCCAAAGCTAGCCTCATTACAAATGATCCTCTGATACACACAACCTTGGCACACACCTTCGAGCTAATGGCCCACAGATTGATTTTTAATTAGTAGCACTTTTGGATGGTGGCCAACTCAAATGGACTTTTATGAAAAACTAATCACCTTTTAGCATGAAGTGTTAAAAGGTGTAAGTGGATGGTTTAAAGCTTTAACAGTGTTCAGATATTTGCAAACAATTGAGAAAGTACTAAAACCCTAATTAATCTCAAGCTTAAATTTGTGTAACTTATAGTCGTAGCAGGACTTCTTAACTCTTAAAACAAAAATGGATTTATCCAAAGATCACAGAGACGACCCGGGAGTTCTTGAAGTTCTGTGCCGCGAGGGCGACCGTGGAGCAAACGGAAAGTGGGTCAGGTCAGATATCGTCTCAGGGTTGCTGAAGATTTGGGGCCAGCGAAATGTCAGTCCGCATTAAACAAGCAGGTCAGACGAGCCCAAAACTGTGTACCCTGTGAGTTCATCTGGCACCAGTTCATTATCAAAGTGTACCCAGCTTTGATAAACTGGGCCAGTATTTATGATGGCAAAAAGAGACATGGGTAACATCTGCAACATTTTAGGCCCAGATGTGCACACTGAGATTTGCTGGGTCAAGCCCATGAAGTCTGCAGCACAGGAATACTCATCCTTCACAGTCCTGTAGGACTTGTGTTAGCTTTTAGGCATTTGTTTTAACTTTTCTACGCATTATTATTGTGATTTATACACATAATTATTCTTCAACAATATAGTCATATCATTATCGCTAACTAAATTCATCCGAGTTCTTACAGTCAAGTTTGGACATCTCTAGGGCACTATTTTTAGACATGGGAATATCAGTTGACAGGATATACAATTTTGTGGCTTCTTCTTCTACTCCTCCAACTTTTTCACAGATGTTGATTCTTTTTTTAGCTGAAGGTTTTTGTAATTTTTAGCATTGCTCTGTCTGGTCTCTGTGCAACATTCATTCATGTGTGTTTGTCCTGAAAGAGAGATCTATCCTTTGTGGCTCCCGCCCTTATGCACACTAAATGCCTCAGGATACAGGGTGCTGTATGTTGTACATGTCGGAAACTCTGCACGTTGAATATGTTGAGGCGCATAAGCCATATTTACCAGAGCTTAGGTCACAAGACCTTTGCTGTTGTTGGCAAGAAATTGTAAAATTTCTGGAGAACATGCAGCTGTAAGACAAAATGTGGAGAGGGAGACGGAAAAGCGTGTATGTCTGAGGCATGATTTTAATGCAGATATAGAGAAACTTGTAACCAAAATTCTCTTTTGTAACAGTTTCGGATTTAGGTGTTTTTAAATCAAAAGCAGGTAAGTGGAATGACAGAATTTGCTGTGCAAAATCCACAGATTGCACTGCATATTACTTGGCATGCACATATGTTTGCCTTTGTGCTCTTTATTTGCCTGTATGTGTGTGTTTACCTTGCCTGAGCTGCGGTGCTCATACTTTCCTGGGTGTTCAGGGCTATCACACACTCGCCCGCGGCTCACACACACACTCTCACATCTGACCTAACAATCCACTCAACAGTAATTTATCGGTGTGATCCATCATTATCATGTTTTATTATGGCCACCGTTGGAGATATAATTCACAAATAGGCACATGCTGTACAGATGACAGTGAAGGAGAGGGGCGTCCTTTACCTTCGTCCTCTGCCAGGAGCCTTCAGGAGTCTCTGCGGTCCTGTATGCAAGAGACCAGACCCTGGAATGGGCAGGGACGCTGGGGATCTGGGGAGCAGGAGCCTGCCCTGTTAGCCCACTGCATTGTGGGCCAGCAGGACTCCCATTAAATGCCAGAGAGAGAGAGAGAGAGAGAGCGAGAGAGGGGGAAAAAAAACACACCACAGCAACAGCAGAGCGTTGTCGGTGCCATGTCACATGACCACCTTTGTATTCGGTAGCCATAACTCACTGCCTGTGCGAGGGGATTGATCCCAGGCCGGACACTCCCAGGAGGAGCCCTGGCACTCAGCGGAGTTTGATCCCGCAGATTAATGCAATAGGGATTCCTGGTCCAGGCCTTTGTCTCTAGCCAAACACTTAACGTCCCCCGAATTTGTATCCAGCAAAGGTTGAGACCCATGTTTATTTGGGTAATGAATTGCTGTAATTAATGCACCTATTGATTCCCCCTCAGTGTCTCCTACAAAGGCCAGTCCGATTTCTAATTTAAAGGGAGTGGGAGTGTTAGCAGGAGGATGAGGGAAGGGGAGGAGAGCCCAGTATAGGCAAAACAATTGCACTATGTGCTTGTAGAATGAGGGTGTAATTGTTCAATGAATCACATTTGAATACTTTCAATTAAATCTTTTTATTTATATATTTATTTATTTATTTATTTATTTTTCAAGTTGAGGGTGTCTGGTCTGTGCGTGTGCCGCGTTATCACTTTGGTTTGCCTCTTGTGTTGTAATAAAAATGTAAATCCCTGGAGGGCATCTGAGAGCCGATGAGGACGTTTGCCACGTAGCATCTCGGAGCTCTGGTGTCACGCTAATAGCCACAATGCAATTTTCTCGCACAAACAGGCGAGAGTACATTAGCATATAATCCCCTGGAATTATGGGTATACTAATCTCCGTCGCTGTGGTCCTCTCAGAGGAATTCAGGACGTGGCACGTGCAAAAACTGCTAGTGAACATAGAGGAATTTTTCTGAGCGCTTCAAGGACAGCAGGCTTTCCGGTTGAAAATTCAGCTTTTGTTTTGGGCAGGTTCATGTGCGTGTGCGTGTGTGTGTGTGTGTGTGTGGGGGGGTACACTATGTGTCTTTTCTTTTATCTGAGACCCTTGCATGGCTCCATTAAGCTCTGTTTATGTCCTTCCCCTTGCTGTGAGGCTGTGTGGCTGTGCCCTGTGTAAACACCTGGTCACCGCTGCTGTGGAGTCTGACCACAGAACAATGAACAGCCAGCTGGTCCATCTATTATTGTTTGTGGAGGCTCACCTGAAGAATTGCGTGCCCCCCCCCCCCATGAATAATTACAAGAAAATGAGGCTTTGACCTTTGATGTATATTGGAGAAAAACTTTAAGTGTAAAACTGTCAATATGTGGGTATTGATCACAACTGTAATTACTACTAAATACCTTGACAGTGCAGAGGTGGGTGGTTTTGCCGTGTGAACGATATCTGCTGCAATGTAATAAATTACAGCGCAGGAAACAGATAACATTACTCTAATCATGAAGTAGTCCATTAGAGTTGGTCTCGCTTACCATCTAGTGTGATATTTAAATTCGGTTGATATTCAAGGGGAGTGCCGATTGTGTAACAACAATGTAAAGGAGCGAGTGATTCCACTCATTAATAATGCACTTTAACTAAATCATAGCCAGCAGTTCAGTCTATTGCTCAGTTTTCGCCATTCTAACAACAGTGATGATGAATAATGATTCATTCTAACCTCCTCGATTTTCTGAGAACCAATGGCATGCCTTATTAAAGACAAAATAGGTGGAAGACTAATTAAGCACACCAAATAGGAATGACGGCATACCCAACTGCCAGAGCCAAGTAAGGGCTTGAAAAATGGCTCCTCTGCAATTTCAATTAATCAGTAGTATTTCGCTTAATTTTGTTTGACGTTGGCAGAGGAAACGTCCTCTGGGAGTATCTGTCCTTTGACCACTAATGCTTTAGTAATTCTTCCATCAGTAGAACCCATGATTGAAACAATCAAGTGTGTGTGTTTGTGTGTTGGTGTGCCTGCACGTTCATTCGAGCCGGTGTTTGTGTGCGCGTCTCTCTGGGTATGACTGCGTTTTAGCTGGCATACAGTGAATATTAGCACCTGTACAAATGCGAACGGCCGGGCAGGACGCGTCATCTGTCATTCAATCATTTACGGCGTGTTCTTCATTTTTCCTGCTCCGGAGACCAGCGTGGAGGTTGATCGCGAAGCCCACACAACTGAGAGGAGAACCTGATTAACCTTACAGTGACTCCAGAAGCATGTGACCGCCACTGCTTCCCCTCCTCTCCAACCCGTAGCCCGGGAAGGAGATGTTGAACTTAACCTCTGCTACAGTGATGAATTAGCAATAGAACAATTCAGTGCCCCAGTAATTACCAAACACTTTGGACACGGCAACATTTTTCAGCTCCGCCACACAGGTTTGTCGGCATTGGTGGCTTTCACCTGGAATCCTGGGGCTCTTTGCTCTTCCTAACTTTGTTTTCTCTGACGCAGATTAGATCTGCCACCCCATTACAGATTCATTTTCCTAATTTTTCATGTCTGCGCCGCGCCCCATCTGCACAGGGCTGATAATTGTGGGGACCAGCCCTGGTGATTAACATCAGCAGAATTAATTACGCCCGCCATTAAGGCTCCAGGTTGCACACAATGATCAAGAGAAATTAACTTTCTCCCAGGCCCCTAAATCATCTCACCTTCAAGTGGAGTGATGGCAAAGAGACAGGCCTGGAGTCTTGGACCCTGCTCGGCACCTTCTTAACCAAACATGAGGTGCGCATCCCACACTACCACCGCTACCCACCAAGGAGATTATAGCCACAGCTGATGGGTATCAATTACGCTACCTTATGTGGTGGGATGAGCGAGAGGTGTCCAGGGTCTGGTGACTAATGGACCTGGGTTGGAGCCACCCTGCAGCTGCAGACCAGGGAGCTGATGGTTTCTCTGGCCAGGGAGGACCCGCCAGATGCTGAGGGGCTCAGTTCACCGGCCTGACACACACAGGTTTATATCTGCACACCACATTTGAGTGTGCACCCTGGAGGAGGGCGGCGGTGTGATTGTAGGTTAGCCAGAAACTGATGGGGAAAAAGACTTTGTCACCTTAGTCATGCAGCCAGACTGCTGGATCAGTTTATCAGTATGGTCCCCTGTCAGGAAAAGGAGCTGTATCAAGAGAGAGAGGGGTGTCTTGTTTGAGCCGTATAAGATGTTATATTGTATGAGCATCCATACATGAGTGTGGCTCCTCAGAGAGCAAGAGTGATGTGTTTGTAAGCTATGCTAATGGAGCAGGCCCCATGCCCCCGCAGCAGGGAGAACAGTGGTAATGTCAGGAGGAGATAAGCAAATTGCGTCTGTATCATATTGACTTGTCAAGGTTAAGCAGTGTGAGCAGGGGGAGGAGTAAGAAGCAAAAACTCTTCACCCCCCCCGCTCCCTCTTTGCGTGACTACTAAAAAAAGATGCACGGGAGGCAGGAGACGAGGGCGAAGAAGTGAACGAGAAGCGACGGAGAGGTGGCTCTGCTTTCAGGCAAGCCGGCTCCGGCATCCAAACGCAGAGTCCTGTTGAGATAGCGATCGCACAGAGCAGACAACAGACACACGTTTTTGTACGGGAAGGGTTTGGCTCTCTGCTCTCGTTTAGACTGATTCGATTTAGCTCCACAGGATCTAATTAAGCACAGACCCAAACCTCTTTGGAGTTTCAGCAGCCATATTGTGAATGTCAGGCTCTGAGAAACAGCCACGAGCGATCAAACCTTGCATATGTGTGAGTTGTTGTTTTTTTTTTTTATGAACATGCATCACAGTGATAGAATAATGGCTGTCAATGGATATATGGTGATAAAAGCTGACGATCGTGATGCATAAGGTGCCATATAAATTTTAATGACAGCAAATGCAAGGTGTTGTAAAAATAATAACCAAAACAGTAACAATAATGGCTCTGCCGAGTTAACTTGCACAAAAAAGCAACAAAAAAAAGGCAGTGGAAAAAAAAAATCCACCAACACTGCCTGAGGTTCATCCCAGGGTGATTGTCACAGTGCTTCCCTTCCCCTCTAATTAGCTGTAGCAGTTTTGCTTGAATTCGGTGTATAATCCCCTGGATGAAGTGCAGTCAGCATCTTTCCTTTTCCTAAAAGCACGAGAGGTGCAGTATCATCAACTCCAATCTTCGCTCCAACACTGCCTCTGGATGATTTAATAAGGTTAAAAGACTAGTCAGCAATTACCCCCCGCTCGGTGGAGGAAAACTCTCTGAAACACAATTGCATTACAGCTGCAGACAAATGCCAGACACCACATCCACAAAGAAAGTAGCTATCTCTGCCTTTTACAATCCAGGCATAGGAAAAAGTTGTCTTTTCCAGTTTAGTTAAGAATGGGTTTTTGTTTACTAGTTATTTTACTCTTGGTTGTTTCCGGCGGTGTCTGTGCATCCCAGAGCCCTGTAATGGTCAGGGTGAGACAGTCCAGAGAGTGTCATAGGGTGACATTTACTGCTTCTGCTGTGGGGAAACAGGTAAGCAGAGCACACCATCTACAAAGTAAGTCCCCTTTGACACCAGCACTCTACAAATCAGAGCTGAAGGGCAGGGCCAGAACGGGGGCACTGACACACAGGTCCTTTAGAGTTTCAGCGCGGCCCAGGAATGTAGCAGAGCGAAGGCAGCTGGGGCAGGACAACCAGACGTCTGGGATTTGTCTGGCACCATGTTTGATTTCACTAACCTCCACATGAGACAACGTAAGGGGAGAGAAGCGCCTGGTCAGGGCCTGTTCCACTAAACTCTCTCCATACTTGCTTTCCAGTGCTAAAAGTTTCGAACTGGGTTATCCTATCCACCGCGAGAAGCTCGAAACTGCTCGTGGGGGGTATCAGCTCTATTGAAATTAGTCCTCCTCGTTGCTCTTATTAGATAATACTTCCTGTATTAGTTGGGCAGCAGTGATAGCGGGCAGATTTACAGCTCTCTGCGGCAGGCAGCTTCACTTTAACATGGCCCGCGTTAACTCTGCTCATTAAACAGAGGATGTCATCACTCCACGCCACCGCTGCATGTTACATGTCACACATATCCTGCGCAGGCCAGCCTCTGTCCACCTCCGTCCACAACATCCTCTAAATCTGTCATTGCCACCTGGACCAGGGTGCAGCGTTTGACCGCAACGCGCGGCTGCGGTGCCGCATGAGCATGTGGTGGGCACATGTGGAGGGAAATACACAGGTGTTTGTGTGTGTGTGGCACGTAGAGCATTACACACACACCGACACCCCCCCACACCCACCCCCAGCTATTGTATGTGTGGACGGATGTGTGGGACAGCGGTCGGTCCGTCCACATGGGGAGAGGTGTAGGCGTGACGCTCATTACAGACCCAACTCTGTACACAGGCCAGATAAGCAGAACAGGACAAGATAAGGAAGCATGACTGGCTACAGCAAAGTGCAGCCAGATATTCTGATGCCACCAGCAGATGAAACAGTATCCACTCGCTCTCCTAACATTTACTGTATTCTTCACCCATGAAAGCACCATTTTAATGAACTAATTAGCACTGTTTTTTAATCCGTGCAGGTAGAAGCGACTCCAGTGTTGCTGAATCGGCATGCTTTGCTCCAAACAGCTTTGAGGTAAGAACAGCATGCAAATTCAAAGGAAATAAAAAATCCACTCAAAACATCTCAGAAAGGCAGCATCTGGGATTCTCCAAATGAACACTTATATCGCACAGAATCTATAATCATACAGTATTTGATCTGTAATATGCCACTGCTGTGCATATTATTTCTTTTGTAGAAACTCTTGACTACTTAAATACACTCTCTCACACATTAAAACAAAAGGAAATTACACAATTCTCTTTTTCTTTTGGCTACCAACATTTGCTTAAGATGAGAAAAGGAGCTAATGGCAATGGGCTCTCACATTAAGTCCAACCTCATGCCTAAGGCTCCCTCCAAAGTTGTGTTGAAGCATTGCATGTGATTTATTTCATTATTTCTTTTTTTCAAAGCTTCCACATACCCTTACAGCAGCGGTTCCTAAGGTTTTTTCTGTTACATTTCTAGTTAGATTTTTTTATATATGTTCATATTAAACCATCATCTACTGAAAGTTGCATTTAATAGAAACAGGGAACGCATAATCTTAACATTTTTAAAATACAACATTATTTGCTTAAAGTGAGTATCATATTTCACTGAGGAGACATTTGGCATTATTGTGTTTGCTTGTTTTTATTAAGACAAGCTGTTGACAAATTAGTTATTTCATTTCAAATATTTAAAAGCTCATTGAGTATTTTGCATTTTGCATCCTCTTGCATATTTCCGGCTGTTTTAGAAGTTTCTTGAAATACTTAGGGCACCATTTTACCATCAGCACACAGTACCTTAATCAAATTATTTCTCCAAGACATTGTTTATTGTGGGCATCGGATGTAGATGGATCTCCATAAAGTCTAAAAATGCGCTGAAATGCATTGATAGTAATCATTTCTGTAACTGGATAAAAGACCATGGAGGATTTGCCTGGGTCGACTTGCAAAATGACCCATGCCAGCACTGGCTATTATACTACATTAGTCATCGGCTCCTGGGACCACGCGGGCCTTATGGTTATTCTTCTTTAAATGGAGTATCATCTAATTCAAAACATTACAGAAATGTGTTTATCTGACTGCCTGTGCACATAGCGATACTTATCTGTGTGTGTATGTGTGTAGATGCCTATTTGGAGTATTTTTTTCCAAATATATATATGTGTGTGTGTTGCATTCTTGCTTATACATGTGCTTATGAATCCATGCATGGGTTTTGTGCCTGTGTGTTCATGTCTGTAAACCAGTACTGGGGCACCAGGTGTGAAGGTCATAATTCAGCTGCTTCATAGTGATGCAGATAGTGTTTACTGTATCCAAGTGGTGCCATTAGACATCATGTCTACAGAAATTTAGCCATTGCCTTTCATCCAATAGATTGCTCCCCTCATCATCAACAGCGCAATCATTCTCAGTGATAGTAAATCACAGGGGAGGGAAGAGGAGCCGGCCCTCCAAGATGGATGTGTGTTATTGTTTGTGGGATGACAGTGTGTTTCAATCAGGTCTTCTGTGCTCTAATCCCAGGTAGAGCTCTTGAAGTGCTGAGTCAGTTACTGCTTCATCGATCCATCACGTTGGGTTAGTAGTGGGCAGGTGTACTCCTCGGCTCCCCGGAGACAGAGGAAACACCTGCCCTGCACTGCTCGGGACTTCATCATCCCGCCATTCCTTTGTCTCGCTCTGCCGGGAGCTCAACGTCGGGCCGCAGAAAACTGTGAAAGCAGCACTTTTGTGGTCGTTTGTTGCCTGTACACAAAAATTAGGGGGAAGAGAGAGATGGTTTTCCCTTGACTCCCACACCTGCCCCCACCCCTCCCTTATTTCTCACCCAGGAAGAAGGGACATGCACTGAACGGACCGCACACAACTGCCTTGGAGCTGCACAGATCACATTAAGCTCATTAAACAGAGAGCAGGCATGCAGGGTAGCCCAATAATACTGTCCCCAAATCTTCATTTTATTAGACAATCCCTGCGTTATCAAAATGAATACTCTTTTACAATAGCTGTAGAGAACAATGACTTCAGAAGTAGAGAGAGGGAGAGCGTAGTGGTTGTTATTATTACATCTGAGAGCAGTGCACCAGCAAGGGGTGAGAGTCTATGTTTCTCCTGCTGCAGGCAGTCAATTAGTGCCAGAGGGAAACACAGCACTCCTCTGATGCTCTCCGCTGAGGAGCTGTAAATAAAGGTTTTTATTACACCACACCATCTTCGTCTCTTCTCCGGACATCAATAGGCCAATACATTTGGACTAGAATAATCACTCCTCCTGCTTCTATTTTACATTAAGAGGCAAGAAAGAAGGTCACGGTCACTGACTTTAAAATCACAATTTTTTTTTTTTTTTCAGGAATATATCTTTAACTGTCTTTTTTAAACTTTTGTCTTGAATCCTATGAATGCATTATTCATTTAGAAACAGATTGACAAACCCACAGACTTTATTGCTCCCAGAGAGCATTTGGAGAAAACCTGCAATTACTTGCCCGTATACAGGAGGAAGAGAAAGTTTCTCTGAGCCCATCCTGAACTTGTAGCTCATTTAAAAAAGGCTTTTTCCCTGCCCGCCTGACAGTATCAATACACAGCGTGATGGCCACCATGTATCAGACAAGAAGACTGTCAATAGTAAAAAAGAAAATGAGCTGCATTGATGTTCATAGATACGTGAAAGCCAATATGTGTTGTGTCAAGCAACAGTCATCAGTATCTTAACAGTAACAATCCTGAACAATAAAGGGGTGATATACTAGTAAATTAGTTTATATCTAGACCTGGATATTTTTTTTCATTCTCATATCTACATGTTTATACATAATATTAGCTTGATATAGGAGATCTTTATTGACAGGCAGTAAAAATAGCATATCATTTAATTCACTGACTAATGTGTTTACATGGCAAGAGGTAAAACATCGTATGAGTGCAAAACCATGGCATGCTGTTGTTAATGGCTGCAATCATTAGTGGAATCATTGCATACAGAAGCTTGTGTTATGACACATATTGTGACCATGCCAAGCAAAATATATTTTGCATTAGATAAAGTCTACAATGCTGAATGATTTAGCATACCACTGACTGAGATTCCTTTTTCAAAATTTAACTGATTTTAAATTGCAGAGCCACATAACAACTATAATCTTGAACTCTAAAAGCCTCTTTTAATCATAATGCTGTATGTACTTGATTATATAAGGATGGGGCCATTCTAGACACTATGGAATTACCCTTATTAAAATATGTTTTTGTCAAATTGAATGCTTATAGTTCTGGGGTTAGCAAGGAAAACAAACCATTCTTGCTCTGTTATGTTTTTAGTTTTAAAATTCACATTAATCCCGTTTCATGCATTTAGATTCATTGATATGTCCTCTTTCAACTCTTGTTTCAACTCAGTGACACAGTGATCAAAAATGCAAGGCCACAGTAACCAACTTTAGCTCCTGTATATTGAATGCTGATTCTATTTATATTTTTGGTGTGATTTACACCCGGTTTCCTCCATGCGAGTGAACAGGAAACAGATGCTGGGAATTGTTCTTTCCCTAAATTCCTCAGAGAGGGATTCTAGTCAACACCGACGTGTGAGATTGGCTTTGTACTTGCATGCGAAAAGGTAGTAGACAGTGACTAAATTGACTCCCTGGTTTCCCTGCCCTGAATCTCCATTTCCTCAGAGTTTCCACTTGCGTATGTCCGTCTGCCCAAACCCAGGTTATGGCAGGCAGGCTTCCCTAATGGAGTCATGGAGCCAAGTCTACGCTTTCTCGGGACAAGGTCAGCCTCAACACACTAGGCACCACAGGCAGTGGAAGATAGGGTTTGGGAGGAACATTAAGTTCATAAAAGAAAAATACTTTGGTGGCGAAGGATAAGGCAAGATAAACTCATTTGACTTCTGTCACTAAAATGGGAAATAAAACCTGTTATCTCCTGCAAATATTCTAAAAGTTAGACACAAATTCTTGAAATAAATCGAGCATTTTGCCTCTGTCTCTCTAATTAAGTATATTTTTGCAGGGCAACTGGTAATAGGCCAATAATAAAAAATGTATTGCCCGTGATTACATTAATTATGTCAACAAATAGAAACAAATAGAATTAAAGTTTTGAGTTGATTGCAGATAATAAAGTTGCCAGACATGTGGCACATGGGAAAAATAATAATTTAGTTTCAAGGAATATTGTTTGACATTTACAAGGTGAGATCATTTGAAAATAAAAGGCCCATCTTCTCATGGACCATGGTGCCATCTAGAGGACACTTAAGGCAAAAGGCAAAATATGACCATTGTTCCTTGAGATTCTTGGTGCAAGTATTCTTAATGGAGTTATTTGCTTTGTGCGAATTCTGAGATCTGCATTTACAAATGTGTGCAATCAATGTCCTAAGAAAAGTTTCATTTTTAAAATTTTAATTAGAGTAGATTAGTCGACTTCAGGAAACTCTGCAAGCTCAGCAGCTCTTGTACATTTGATCCTTGATACAGGCACTTTGTGTGGAGCTTTATGATATGGTGCCACCTACTGTTGGATCACTTCCTCTATAACTGAACTTAGTGCTGGAGAACACAATCAGAGCAGTAATCTTTTTAATATAATCCAAATAAAGCAATACAAAGGTCAAAAGACTGTTTTATGAGAGAGAGAGAGAGTGTGTGTGTGTGTGTGTGTGTGTTTCCATACCTTTTGTTTTCACCTGTGCCACCTGATAACAGTGAAAGGGGGGAAAGGTTACGCTCATGTCATCCTTCACCTCACACATGATTTGCGGCCACTTGGCTCCTCCCTCGCAAAGATTTACTGTACATTAAATTTTTGCTGACATGGTACTCTTCAGCCGCTGCTTCTCAGATATATGGCAAACCATAATTTGGAGGTGTAAAATGGGTATAAAACCTGTATTAATTATTTAATCGTGGGTTCTAAGTGCTGCCTTTTAGTCCACACTAGGATGACATCCCCCTCTATTTCAGGGGGGTCGTTATATCACTCATTTGTCACAGAAAAAATTACAATCAAGACCGAGATTGTATAGCTGTATGATAAATCAGGGCAAACCCAGACTTTTTTATGAGTATCATTAACTAATAATTTTATTCATTTTTTACTTCATTTGATGTAAATGAACTGCTAATTATGTTTAAATCTCAGTCCTCTAGCACTGGACCCAGCTGAAGGCCTACCAGCTGTGATAAATACCCACAAATACAGTGATAAGAAAAGAGGCAGATACTGATTTAGACATAAAAGCCCCTTTTCACTGTTTTTAAAAAAAAAAAAAAAAAAAGGTATATATGAATGGACAAAGCAGCCACCACAAGCACACAAAATAGAAATGTCCCTGGCAGATAGCAGAGTGTGGGACCTGTGATATATCTTTGTCTCAGGGGGCAGTTTGGTACAAAGACTAAGGGATGTGATCAACAACCAAACAAACATGTCGTCCCGAGGTTAGGGCAAGGAGGTGTGCACAGAGCATCCGTCAAACTACATCTGTGAGAGGCTGATACTGTACCGTTTCCACTCGCTATACACTCAACTCAGCTTCTCCTCCTGTCAGATGAAGACTTTCAGCTATGAGATCATTTATCAGCCACAAAGTGATGATTATTGGTTGATTGTGTTCACGAGTGTCTTTGGGATTTGATTATGCATGTAACATTGTTTAGTTTAATCTATAGCAAGGCATTACTTTTTAATTTCATACGTGTTTTTTCATGTAAAATATTTATCTCCATTGGAATAATGAATAGCAGTATAAAATTTTCCCTTGTGTGCAAATAACCTTAAAATACACTCAATACCTGAGTAGATGGTAGTACTTCATTACATTCCACCACTGACACATCAAGAAGTGACATTAATTCAACAAATTTGCCCAGGGAAAAGTAAATTACAATATGTCAATATATGATGTCAAAATCTGTGTTTTTCAGCTTTTTATTCGAGGGCAACAGACGGTAATGATGAAATATGTGCAACATTATGATAATATAGGAGGTAAACTTTAGCTGTCTGGAACCAAAGTCAGTTTACATGGCACTAGATAATAACTAGCAAATGTTGATTAAGCGATAAAACACAAGTGAAACAAAGTGACAATATCATGCCCATCAGTTTCTGTAGCATGCAAGTACAGAAATGCAAGATAGAATCTGGTAGTGCATGACTGTTATGAAATATAATGCACGCTAATGTTTGTTGGGATTGTAATTCCCGCTTGTTCCAGTTCAAACAAGAAAAAACTATCATGACACTTGGACAATATTCCTGGCCATCTGCTTTACTTCAACAACAGAGGCTCACACAGGATTCAGATGCCAAGTGTCACACTGGTCCCGCTGAACAGGTGTCGACTGCAAATGTACTGATAAAATACGCTGCAGCTCTTTAGTGTCAGCAGAGCCATCACACCATCCTCGGACAATCGGGGTCAGGGTCCAGTTTTCAAAGCGGAAGATGGTTCTCACATGATCACAAATGGCGGGATGTCAAAAATGATTACATAAAATAATAGCTTTTAAAAAAAAAAAAAAAAAGACAGCAGAGTTTTTGATTTCAGGAATGTTTCTTAACCAAGGGTAGTGTACGCTGTGCACGCTCTGAAACGGAAGTCACGTTAATTCATGTTCCTCACACATGCTGGAAGTTGAATGTAGGTAACAATGCACTGTAAAAGCTATAATCTGGTCATGATTATCTTGATGCAGATTTTTAAAGATAGTTTAAACGACAGTTTCTGCTCAACCGTTTGCTTTTGCTGTAAGCCTACAAACGAATCTGTGATCTCTGAGCAAATACAGTAACTGCAGCAGAACAGAAGGTGGAAACCACAGACTGGCTCTTGGATGTGAACTATGGGCTGATCATAAATACTCATCATTAACATTGTCAGAAAAACATTACCCTTTTATTGGGGCTGTATTTTCCTCACACACTACAATAAAGTTAATGACAGACATTGTCTAAACCGTAAAACAGTCATATATTTGGAGATGCTGGTCAGCTTCAACGAGGCTCAGTAGCATGTGGCTCATAGATCATACTTACCCAATCAAGTATTCTTGTCACAGAGATTCAACTTGAACTGAAAACAAAGATGCATGTCACTTTTCCCCAAACACAGCTGAATACAGTAAGGTTCTGAGGATGCTGGGTCTGAGGAATCGTTGCCAAATCTGTAACAGCACAACACTGTACCATAAAACCATGGAAAGTTAACAATGTGATCTTACAATACAATGCAAATGTCTACAATGAATACACACTTCTGTGACATTCATTTGGTTTATTGAGACTATGAGTTACTGTTCAGCTGCCTCATATCTGGACCTCCCATAAGGTATTCAGATTTAATAGCCTATAGATTATTAGTGTTTATATTTATATTTAATGTAGGCTTCGCAATAAATTGCACAAAGATAATTCAAATTGAATTAGGCTATGCAAACTCTACTGCTGAGTGTCTCAGTAGTAACACTTATCAAACAGTGGGCCACTTCAGGTGTAAAGTAACAAACAGTGTAATTTTCCACCCCATTTACAGTACTGCAAGATATAGGCAAGTGAGGATGCACATCAGAAGAAATGCCATGGACTGTTTTTATTCATCAACCAAAAGGACTCTGAATCAAATCCGTATTTGGTGTGACCTCTATAACTACAGCAGTAGGCTATACGTGTGCACCGATGCACACGACAGTTATTCTTTCGTTTCAAACCCCCAGGAATAATTGACTGAGACATGTCTCTGTCACGCACATTAATTGTTGTCGAAATGCGTCTTTTTAACCGGTAGATGGCGCAAATTTTCACCTTTTTCCTCATTTCACGAAGCCAGACTGCAAGGGGACAACGTGTACTACCATAAACCCAAACTTTAGGAAACTTGAGGCGTATTTTCTCATGTGCATAGAATATTGCATTATAATTAGTGCACATGAGACCAAGAAGTTGTCCCGTACTTTTAGTCCTGATTCACCCAGGATAGAAACCCTGCAGGATCCTCCACCATACCGATTTCCTCGTCACATGACCCACTAACATCTGCGCCTGTGGACAGCGGACATCTGCAAAATGGAGGTGAGGGGCTGGCAAATGCTGCAAATTAAATCCGGGTATATGTAAAATAAACCGAAGCCACCGGTAATATTGAACCCGGGAGCAGCAGGGACGGGGGATGCATGGTGTTTGCGTTGTGTCCGGTGGTTTTCTGCGGCTTTAACGGAGCTCGTGCGCCGCCGCTGCTGTTCGCACCAGCTAACGGTGCAGCTAAGCTGGTGGAAGTCACATACAGTACGAGCTAACCAGGTGGCGTTAGCGCCCGACGGCTCAGTGTTGTTTTTCTGGTTGCCTGTTTTATTCACAAGCACGCATTATAGTTAATGTATCCGGGTTTGTTTGTTGGTAAGGACGCCGTGGTGAACCCGAGGCTATCCAAAAGATAACGGTAGAGGCCGAAGCTAATAAGGCCGCTCAGGCTAACCCAGTCTACTATGAGCTGTCTCGGGGACTGTGGGCCTCAGCCCAGTGGTTATCTACTGCAAGATAATATGTAAAACACAGCTATATATGTCGGATTTGTTGTTGCCATCATAATGTAGCTCACTGTCAAACCGGAGGCCGCAGCCTCAACCGGAGTAACGTCCCGTTGCTTTGACAGCCAACAGGATGCAGTGACAGCCGCCTGCATGTATTATCATGCATTCAGCTGCAGGAGTGCAGTAACGTTATGTAACCAGGCCTTAGTGTCTCTCCAGGTTCTGTCCTGTAACACACTATGTCGCTGCTGTTACGTTCTCGTTTTGCTTTTTACAGGACCGCGAAGCGAAGGAACCCGAGCAGCTCAGAAAGCTGTTTATTGGAGGCCTGAGCTTTGAGACCACGGAGGAGAGTTTACGGGCTCATTTTGAACAATGGGGAACTCTCACGGACTGTGTGGTACGTGGCTTTATTGTCATCTGAAGTAAGAACTCCCTCAGTGATAATAAAGGGGGGGGGATTATTAGCATAGCTGCACACATCAACATCACGCACCATGTTATTGATTCTAGGTGATGAGGGACCCCAGCAACAAGCGATCACGAGGGTTTGGCTTCGTAACGTACTCCTCTGTCGTGGAAGTCGACGACGCCATGAAAGCGAGGCCTCATAAAGTCGACGGACGAGTCGTTGAACCCAAGAGGGCTGTGTCCAGAGAGGTACGCAAATCCCAGTCCAGAGGGCAGGTGCTGCAGCAGTGTTTAATGTTTGGCGTGCGCTCAGCGGCACTCTCTCTTTCAGGACTCCAATAAACCAGGCGCCCATTTGACGGTGAAGAAAATCTTCGTCGGTGGAATCAAGGAGGACACAGAGGAGTACCACATCCGGGAGTACTTCGAGAAATATGGAAAGATTGAATGCATTGACATCATGGAGGAACGCTCCACTGGAAAGAAGAGAGGGTTCTGCTTTGTCTCCTTCGATGACCACGACACCGTCGATAAAATTGTCGGTATGTGATTGTACGGTCTTCAGTGAACCCTCGAGGAACATCAAGCAGTGTCATGAAAGCATGTTGGCTCCCCTCCCCGCTTTCTGATTACAGCCCAGAAGTTCCACACAATCAACTTCCACAACTGTGAAGTCAGGAAAGCTCTCTCTAAACAGGAAATGAGTGCCATATCCAGTAACAGGGGTGAGCACACATCAAATGGAGACGAAAGATTTGTTCACCTTTTTGTACATGTTGTACGCTGCTTATTGCGAATTTAAGCATTTCAAAAATCATACTTGTTTGGTGTTAGGCAGGAGTGGTGGATCTGGAAACTTCATGGGGAGAGGAAGTAATTTTGGAGGAGGCGGCAACTTTGGCCGAGGTGAGTAGCATTTGCATGTCAAAAGAACTCTGGCTTCAACCGCATCAATGCAGATGCGTTTGATGCCGATGTTCATGTGACGAGAGGAGTTCCCAGACCAAAGTTTCGCATCTGCACCGAAACCACACGTATGATTTTTGTTTCGCCTCTTCCAGTCTGCCTTCTGTACAATATTGGAGTGAAAGCTAGTAATTTTTTTTCTGGTAAAACCGGTTACTCAACTCCGTCTGGTTAATGCTCTGCCAGCCAGACGGTCTTATATCTCTGCGGAAGAACAAGAAACGATGATCTGTCGTACTGTTACGCAAATCAAACGGTTACAGAGTCAGAGGTGACAAAAATTTGGGGCTTTGCAGAAATGCATCGTTCATACTGGTGAAATGTTTACTGGCACTCTTTCCTCCCAGTCAACATTAACACCAGATTGCCCTTTTCAAGCCTATCTGCTTTAGAGTGCATGTCCGACAGTGAAATTGAGGAAGGAAGGAAACATGAGAGGTTGTTTTATCAAAGCACACGATCTCATGTGTGTCAAGGCTCGAAGAAACTGTCGTCATGCATATCATATTTTACCTTTACTTTTCTTTTTTTTTTTTTTTTTTTTTTTAGGTGGATACGGCGGAGGAAGAGGAGGTTATGGTGATGATTTTGACAATGGTGAGCGGTGAAATGTATCTTTATGACACAAAAAGGTTAAAAGTCTCTGTTTTGGGATCATTATTTATCATCTTTGCTCATTTAAAATCAGTCACTGTGTCGTTAAAACACATTTTACAACAGTGTTATCTTAATACCACACATGGGTTAATTATGGCAGCGTAATAAATTAGGTTGTGTATGCATGTGCGTAGGTCCAGGAGGAAATTATGGTGGAGGGCCAGGATACGGAGGAGGACGAGGGGGCTATGGAGGTGGCGGTCCTGGGTACGGCAACCAGGGAGGCGGATTTGGTGGCAGCTGCGATGGAGGATACGGAGGTAATGATGGAGGTAAATGTTTGAATTATTACCAGAATTCTGTGTGTAAAGATTTAATTCAGCAAAAAGACAAAAGTGCAGCGCGAGAACTGAACTCAATCCTTGCCTGAAAGTTGACTCTTAACGTCTTCAGGTTACGGAGGGGGAGGAAATTACAACGATTTTGGAAATTACGGTGGACAGCAGTCAAATTATGGGCCCATAAAGGGAAATAACTTTGGTGGCAGAAACTCTGGAGGACCCTACGGCGGTGAGTCCCACCCTTTGACACCGTGTGTCTCAGTCGAACGTGACACATCCAGCGGCGCGATAAATTCTCCTAACGAGTAACGCGAGATATTTTGTGGTGCCCCGTCCCCAACTGCAGGTGGCTACGGCTCTGGCGGCGGCGGCGGAGGCGGCTACGGCTCGCGGCGGTATTAATTATTTCGTGTTTTGGTAAGTTGAATTCAGTTCCACGTCGCCCTCACAGCACAGTACAGAGTGAGCCCATGAAAGTGCAGAATAACTATTTGTTCTATCCTGTATCCATTCAACAGGCTTCAGTTCTTAGCAGGAGAGGCGAGGAGGTGAGCAAAGGAATTGTCAGGAAAGCTGCAGGTTACTTTGAGGCAGTCATCTGAAAGCATTAGAGGAACACACGAGTCAGACATTACTGCAGCAAGAAGGACTGTGTACACAAGACATGAGTGCAGATGATGCCCTTCCTTAATTGTGATAGATGTGTCCCTACTAAGAAAGTTTTCCTTTTGTGCGTCTGAAGTGTGTGTGTATTGTGCCTATGGTATCAGGGGTAAAGAGTAAATTGTTTTTTTTTACCTGACGTCAGTTCTCTAATATCTTTATTTTTTTTTTTTTATATTGGGTTAGTTTTTTGCTGGTCACTTAATCTTTTTGTCTTTTAACCTGGTTTTTGTCAAATAGCATAGCTGTATCAGGCGCCCAGATGAGCTCGAATTACACACCTTTTTCTTTCTGAAGTTCTGATTGCTCAGTTGCAAGTGTCAAGTGTATTATGATTTTTTTTGTATGTGAAGCACAGTATGTAAATCATGACGAGCACCAGTGTCAACAAATATAAGCAGTCTGGATCAGAATTAAGGGAATCCCTCACTCTTGTTCCCAGCAAACGGAATTCTAGATTGTTCAAAAGTTTTGATTAGTAGAAAAAGACCGAATAAAATTGTGTAGTAAAGTACCGAGGTGCAGTGCGTCATTGGTTCAGAAAAAAAAGATCAAATGAGTTGTTATTGTATCTGTTGCCTGCTCATTGTGACCGTGGAGTTTGGCAAATCAGCCTGTCCAGAACTTTCTCCTCCTGA
This sequence comes from Psettodes erumei, assembly GCA_016785225.1. Lineage (NCBI taxonomy): Eukaryota > Metazoa > Chordata > Actinopteri > Pleuronectiformes > Psettodidae > Psettodes > Psettodes erumei. Next base: position 500,222 of record JAFBJZ010000329.1, read on the forward strand.
GGGGGAGTATTATTTAAGATGTACATGGTTGAATATAGTATGTACATTTATATATATTGTATGTATTTACCTGTATCAGGGTCAATGACAAGGGAGTTTTGGATAGTCCTAGCGCAAGGGCCCAAACACCACATATGCCATTGTTGAGCGCGTAGGAATATAACAGCCACGAGCGCACCTGCAGTCGGGCCCCCTCAGCGTCGCTAGTGTGGAAGATTGCAGATGACTGTCAGACAGGACGTCTTCAGCCCCAGCACAGTGGACCAGTCAGCATTTTGAGAGAGAAGGGAGAAGGCAGCATCGAGCACAACGGCCATGGAGGAAGCTTGCAGTGTCGTGCCTGGTAGTGAGCATCTATCTCTCTTTCAAGGCTAGCTAAACCCTCCAGCAGCTGGTGCTAGCGAAGAGAGACTAGTTCCCCCGGACACATTGGAGACCCTGTTGAGTCAGAGATACTTCAGTTTTTAACCCGCAAGTGCTAGATTACAGACATTGACTAGAGAAGGCAGTGAGTATTTCACAAAAATCTGACTTAAGAAGATGGAGCAGGTAAGAGTAACCACTTTGCTTGATTTACAGATGTGGAAAGAGGCATTCTCTTCTTGCTGAAAATCTGTAAAGACCTGATAACATGGAAGGTTCTGGATGGGTAAGACTCTTTCAAAATATTATCCAAGGCTGCTCATATTGTGATCTAACCGTGCATATGGTGATTTTTACGACTTGGAAGGGTCTTTTAAGGTAAACCCAGCAGGAAGCCATTCAGTGTTGGTGCACTTTGACAAAAGAATCGGCCTATGATTTTCACCACACTGCTTGGTATACCTTGAAGGCAAAATATGTTGTGTTCATGTTTGATCATCCTTTTACTCCCAGCCAGTTCTGATTAAGTTGACGGCGAGGACGCACTCACGGCCGAACAACTTAATTACCATTTTTCTCCAGAAAACGGAGAAGGATAGGGCCACAGCTGAGTGATTTTCATTATGGGTTCATCTGCACATTATTTTCTTGATTGATTGTTTGGCTTCTAAAATTTTAGAAAACAGTGAAATGCTGTGTACGGTATCCTCAGGCACAAGATGAAATGTTTAATTTGATCAGCAATCCAAAGCCCATAAAAGAATTGATCAATATCCTAGTACTTGCCATTCAATTTTGTTCTTATTGACTAAAAGGATAAATCACTGCAGCTCTGTTATAGACTGATGCCAAGTTATCAGTCAAGTCCTGTTATGCTAAAATGTATGGAAATCACAAGGTCCTTGTCTTTCCATCTCATCACTCAGTAGGAATAACAGCAATAATATAAATTTAATCGGAGGTATCTTTATCAAAGGGTTACTTATAATTGTATAATGCAGACTTGTGTTAAAGTCATCAAAGGGCCAGTAGTCTGCCCTTTGATGAGATTTTTAAGGCAACAGATAAAGGCCTTAACAGACTTAAATCTGCCAAAAACACAGCAGCATCATCTGAGAGCAGCTATGGTCATGAGGTGAAACTACCAATAACAAAACAGGAACAAAGCGGGTATATGTTCACAGATACCCATGATTGGCCTGCTGTGCGGGAAGTGTTAGCTTGGATTTTTTTTTTTAAGTTTTTTTTTTATTTGACACATATGGTTTAGACCCCCGAGAGTTAAAAAATAAACTCATGTCGGGGGAAATTTTGCATGAAATGGGGAAGTCTAGATCTGCTGCTACTGTAGCTTTCAACTAGTAGTATCACTAAAACCTTTGAGAATGGAACAATGATGTCATTATATATCCCCAAATGATTTGAATTTGGATTTATGCACATCACAGATATTGTCACGCTCGAATGAATTGAGGATGTCTGTGTCAGACATATATTAGTTTTCAGCATAGAAGTAAAACTGACAAAAAAAAAGACCTCCTGTAAACATAGGTTAGTATTTTGTATTTGAAAAGATTCATACGCTTCACTTTTAGGACTTCAAGCAGGTCATGTCTGAAAAGGTAAAGACATTGCCTGCTAACATGTTTCCCGTTTCAGCGTGGAATGTCGGATGACGACTTCATTGCACAGAATAAAGCTGTGCTTGCAGTTAGCGCACCAGTGTCAATGAACCATGTTGGTTTTACGTGTAAGATATGTAAAATGTTCAAATGTGGCTTGTGTTCTTAAATAAACAGATTTTTCTTGACGCAAGTCATTTAATTTCCAAAAGCACTTGAAAGCAATATGCCGTGTCGTAAAATGTTTGTCTTAACCCAACTGTTATCAGCGCCAAAGGGTTGTTTCATGATTCACAGACGTCCTTGAGTTTGTTACCCTGCTCTCCAGTTTAGTTTCAGAAGGGCGTGCGCGCGCACACACACACACACACACACACACACACACACACTCAGAAGTTTGTCACAAGTGCAGAAAATAAGCTTGGTGATCAAAGGTAGTGTTTGTGTGTGAAAGTGCATGGAGAGCACATACTGATTGCGTGGGGCTTTACCTTTGACTATGCTTAGCCGGTGGACCATTGTGAAGTTGTCATGCACAGATCCCACTGAGCACACACAACCGTGGCTCCACAATTGTGCTCTTTGTTGCGCAGCAGAATGAATGCAGTGGGTGTGATTCCTTTTGCGACAGGACTTTCGCAGCATTAAAAGATTGAGGTTACTGTACAAACAAGCTTGCGCTAATAAAACGCGAGCGAACTGGGAAAGTGGCTTAAACCTGTGGCACTTTTGTTTCGGTTCGAGGTTCCTTTCACTGGCTGCTCTGTAAGCACGTTGGTAAAACCTTTAAGTTGAGATCTGACTTGAACATGTGGTAAGTTACATAATTGTTCCTTAGACCATATATCCATCTGGCATCAATCAGCAATCATGCAGGCTGCGGCCGCTACATAATGTTCTCTTCTCAGAAAACAGGAGGCCATATAGCTATAGGAATACTTTATTGAAAAGCACAGATTTTTTTTGTTGTTTTAAAAAAGAACCTGGGCAGCAAATCATAAGAGAAAGTTATAAAATATGAGTAGCAATGATTGACTCAATCATCAGCGTACAGAAATATGATATATGTACAAGATATATACACGCATACAGTAACATTTTTATCTGTCTCGAAAGCAAGTAATGTTTATATTTACAAACGACATTGGTTAAAGAATCTGTCAGGGGTGTCAGAGTACAAAAGAAGTAAAATATCAAAAATATTACAACATTCAAGAGAAGTAAGCAAAAACTATACAATAGTTCTGCTGAGCTAATAATGCATTAAAGCCGAGCGACTACAAAGTTATTGCATAGTATTACTATGTTAATGCAGTACCATGTTACGAGGGAGATAAGAGTTTGTCCTCACTCTTGACAAAAGTCTTTTTAACGCGGGGGACGAGGAAGATGCTGCCGTCCGTCGACTGCTGGAGGGAGTATTCGGACAGAGAGTAGGAGTTCCCCTTCTCGTCTCTCAACATGCTGAAGACCTCCAGGTACAGGCTGTTGAGCTGCTGCTTCATCTTCTTCAGGTTTGTAATGTTCTGGCTCTTCTCGCTCTGCAGCCGTTCTTTCTCCTCCTTCAGTGAGTCCAGCTCGCCCTCCAGGCCCACTATGTTCTCCATCTTGCGTTTGCGGCAGTTCTGCGCAGCCACTTTGTTCTTGCCGCGGCGGCGTATGTCTCGGACCAGGGCCAGCTGGGCCTCGTTCAGTTGGTGCTTTGACATCATCTCGTTGAAGTCATCGACGGGAAGATTGATAATCATGTCAACGCTTATCGGGATTTTGAGGGCTTTTGCCCTCTGCTCGTCTCTGGGGAGACGCACGTCAGAGCGTTTCTTGTGCTTGTCTTTGGTGAAGGGAGCGTTGTTGTGGCGACTCTCCTCTGCTGCGTCTGTCTTGTACTGTTTGGGTTTCTTCTCGTGCTGCTGTTGCAGCTGCCCCGTTGGACCAGATAGGGAAACGACCGACTGAAGGTCGTCAGGTTGGAAATCTATTGAGAACATCTCTGAGTAGTCGGACTCTGAGCTTCCAGGGTTTTGGTCCATCTCCTCCATGTCTGAATCGCTGTAACCATAGGACCCATCTTCATATGCAGATTTTGCAGGTGAACTAGCATTTGGGCTTGTGTTTGAAGAGATTCCTGAATCTGAGTCTGGCATTTCAGCCATCTGATTGTGTTTGCCTCTGTCAAAAGCATCTCCTGGCGAGAGGCTGTAAAGGTCCATGGTTGTGAAGGGAGGCTTGTTTGAGATATCAGACATGGTGGTACTTTCGTTGACTTCAAGGCCATGCGGACCACTGCCCTCTTCCAGAATGGCGCTGGGGTAGAACATGTCACAGAAACTTTCTGCAGCAAAGTTAGTACTTAGCTGAGAAGCCTTTGCCTCCACTTGGCTGAGATTGTCTTGCGTGGACACACTGGGAACAGAGCCATCAAATGTAGTGATAAACTCTGCAGGACAAACATTTAAACTGTTTGTTTCCCCGTCTGCGAGATTGGCCATGGGGTAAAAAGTGAAGTTTGGATTCTGTACTTCAGGGCTGTTTGGAAGAGGATAGGTTGTGGTCTCCAGTGTGTCCTCCATTTGCATGTTCAGGCACTGCTAGAAGAAAAAAAAGAAATAGAATTCTTAAAATATATACAACCAACATGTTACAGTACAAGTTCTAAACTTAGCTGTATTTTGTGTGGGATCCAAGGATTTTACAAATTTAAATCCCAACTGAGCATTAATTTGTAAACGAATGAATGTGAATTCTACATGTACAGTATATTTTTTTATTGGCTTTCCATGATGTGTGGCATAATTTCCTAACAGATTGTGAAACGGGCTTTCAGGCGAGCCGGACCAAACCATTGCCGATCCTAAATATTATAATCCAGAGCTCACATGTTGAATTCACTTTGCCTTGCTCCATGACCTAATTTAGCCATGCAGTTGTTCCAGCCTACGGGTTGTTCTCTGACACACACTGGCGGAGCTGGCTGTGGCATGAGGATGCCTTCTGTGATTTCCAGGACTAACTAGTTATCCAGTTGAAATCGGGCGTCGCCAATCTCCCCGCTTGTCGTTGCTGAGCAGCTAACCAGGCCACCTTATCTCTACAAAGCAGTTCTTAACTTCCACGCAACCCCCTATTTCTACAAAGTGCGTTTTTATCAGCGGCTGACCAGAGCGACTCTTGGAATGCTACTTGAAGGCGAGACGTATGGTTTAGTCTCCCTGTTCTTAAACACTGTGTGAGGTAACAAGTGGCACAGTGCTCCACCCATCAGCTAATGCAAGTATGCCTTGAAACAAAACTGATAAAGGCAGCTGCTGAAAAACCGCCACGCAAAAAAAACTTTACCCTTCTGCCAGTAAGCAAAGGGCCAAGACTGCCACACCTTCTCTGAACAGTATGTTCACTAATGGGCGGCAACTGATCATGCGCACCGTATCATACCTTGAGCACTCCCCAATGCTTTTTTAAAAAAAAGTCTCAACAATGAAACCTAATGATGAACTGTGTTTACTTGCCTCCACAGATATGAGACCCCATTCTCACAGGCAGAACAAAAAAAAACAGTTGTCCTCTAACTGTGGGCTCCTGCTGTTCACGCATTCTTTTTGGTACATGCTCCACAACACAAACCGCCGTTCCATTGAGGCAGTAGAATCCATGTATTATACCTGCAGCTCAGGGAGGGACAAAAGCTCCATCCAGGCCTGCTCCAAATCTAGGGGCATCCTCTGTGGCGGCGGCGGTGGCGGCAGCGGACCTGGGGAGAGGCTGGCCGGCGGCAGAGCTGGCTGCTCGGGGGACATCATGATGTTGTTGCCGCCACTGGGCACTGAAACAGCGGCCGTGTCCAGGCAGACCGGAGTGTCCTGTGAGACAAGCGCATGGAATTACGGTATGTACGACGGTTTTCAGCGACAACTCAAAGTGTGTTAAAGGCAACAGATGTGTGGTAAAAACTATGCTTACCTCAGTTTCCTCTACAGGAAATGTCTCTGCCAGCAGCTGCAAACATTCATCAAATGACATGGCATCACCGTTCTCCTGGGTGAAGGTGACATTCTGCAAAAGAGGTGAAGGTACATGATCTATTTATGGATCTTTGACCTGCATAGAGCAGTTTCTAGAGCTGAACACAACCATGCAAATCTACAGACCCAACTGTGTTTCAGTAATTACACAGGATGAGGTGGTTACCTAGCTACAACCACAGCCTATCAAATGCGGTGGGAGTGGTCCACCTTTAACATGAGTAATGAAGGCTCCGCGCATGTACCTGTGTCACCTCTAAAGGTGTGACGGTCGACTGCAGCGGGGCGCTGGGCGGCGGGCAGGGTATGTACTCTCCAGTCTCCTCGTCGAGCTGTAGCTGTGCGAGCAGGGCCTTCTCCTGCTCCCGGAGCAGATGCAGCCTTTTCTCCTCCTCCAGCTCGCGCTGCCTCTGCAGCTCATGCTCTTTCTGACGGTGGTTGTAGTCGAACACCTCTCGCCTGGCTCCGAGATCAATGTCCTGCTTCCACAGTATGTCGATCAGGTCCATGTCCTGGAAAGAGGAGCTCAGGTCAGGTAAGAGAGTTGTGAGCGGCAGCCATGCTGCTCCGCAGTGAGCAGCGGTGGCGCGAGGGAGAGCGTCCCCCGCTGTGAAGCGTGGCTGCTGCACCTGCCCCACCCTGTCCCTCAGTATCTGTTCACTGACAACCGCACTGGCACTAATGTCAGGGGGGGAGAGAAGCTGCATGAATAATACATGTGCTTCTCTTGTCTCCCCCGTTGCCACCAAACACCAGCAGGAGACACGTAGCCGCACTTGATACCCTTTCTACGTGATCATTACCCATACGATTACAACGAGGTGTGAATTTGTTCGTCCAGCTCACAAACAGGGGAGATTTTAAAGTCTTATTTCACATCATTGACTTCATGTTTTGTCTCAAATGAAGTCAAATCCATTTTGTGTTTACGTTATTTAAACTATTATTATCAACAGCATTTATAAAATCTGTAATTTTAAGGAATATTTTGCAATCGACAACTTATTATTTTACTTATAACTGTTATTCCTAAGAAGAAAATTAGTAATGTCAGACTGTTTATCTGCTGCTGGGTAAACTTGAAAAGCTTGTTTCATAATGTTTCTTCCTTTCTACATCTTCAAATATATAATTACAACTGTTTATAACTGACCTCAGCTTAACACCACACACACTAAATACCGAATGATTTAGTATTTACACATTAAGCTACTAACAACTAGGGGGGTATTTTATTAGCTTTTCCTGTAAATCCCCCCCACCCCCTATCAGGCCAAATGCGGTTTGCCTTTTTAAACAAGAACGTCTCAAGATAAACTGTGTTGCTCCCTTCCTAGGGTCTTTTACTTATTTACAGAAGGAAACCATTTCACAAGGCCCTTGGAAGTTGCATTAACCCAAGATACTGGTTCACAAGAATATGTCATGTGACTCGTTTGTTCCTCAGATTTGGGTATAAACATAATTTTGGGGGCTTTTCTTCACAGTGCCTGATGTGGGTCATATGGCAAGAACAGACACTGCCTGTAGGGGGGTCAAGAGGGAACTGGGGGAAATAAAGCACGAAGCAGAGAAATAAAGAGGATGTGAAACAGAGGGCGGGGAAAAATACTGAAAAGTAATGTATTCTCCTTTGATTTTTTTTTTTTAATTTGGGGGAAAGGTTGCGTGTGGTAAACCATCAGAGACTCATAATAACAGCATAGCAAACAAGTACGAATATATATTTTAAGACATTGTTGACAGTTTTTTTTCTGACTTCAACCATAGTACTGGGAAAATAAGAACCCACTAACCCTCTTTGCTTCTGTGTTGCATCAGAGGCATGACCGCTGAAGGATTACGCGTTACTAAGGCTGCCTACTATAAATCACGCTCACGGGCTCAGAGGTGAGCGCGCAGCTAGACATTATGGCTTCTGCAGGAATGAGGAAGTGCCCTAAAATGTCTAAGTGGGACGTGTGAATGCGCTTCTTGAGGTCATCCGTGTTTTCAAAACTGAAAAACCACACTCTCTGTCTGTTCGGTCACACCTCGTAAGCTCATCAGACAGGTCACACAGGTCCCTCGAAAAACAATCCCACGTCTGAAATATGTCTGTCGCCCACACAAAGGAAAGTTCAATCACTCCCTTCCACTGTCACTAATTGCCATAGTTATGCTGTTATATAAGAATGGACATGGGACCACAGTGATTTAGCTTCACTAATATTCTGTATTTAAATAGGTTGTGGAAACACAGGTGTATGTTTGTGTGGGCGTGCGTGTGTGTCTGCGCAAAATCAGGATATTAGTATGATATCACTAAGCCTGTCACAAGACGAGGACTGGCACCAGAACAAGGAAACTAGCTCAGAAAATGACTACGATTTCCGAGACCTCTACACAAGGCAACACACGGCTATATAAACAGCATACCTCCAGTTAACAATGGTGACAAAATGTGTGCAACAGACACACAAATCCAGTTACCAGAAAACATGGGTTTTGAAAACAAGCCAAGCTAATAACTCGTGGTTCATCTGGGTATCAAGCTGGGCGATAGGAATAATAGGAAGGGTGTGTGTGCTCTAAATATGGGGTTGTTCATTTGCCCATCTTCAGCTAAATAAAAGGGGGCCTCAAGGGGAAGGGGGGTGACTACAATAGGTTATTACACCGTCTTTCATCACATTTCATCCGCCCATGACCAAGGATGATGAAACACGGCCACACGTGTTCCAAAACAGCCCTTTAGGGGCTCCCTTCAGTCTGCGTCCGTGTACTTCCACTGACCCTGCCTCATGACAGACTCGCCTAAACACAAAAGATGTAAGGCCACAGAACGCGGTAAACAATCCCAAGTTCAACATCTCCATTCATGACGCAGGAGAGCAAGCCCGAGCTGTGCCCTGTGTAGTTGTCTTCAAATGTTAAAATATACCAGGGCAGGAACAACAACAAAAAAACAGGAGAGAGACAGAGGAGACAGTGCAGCCTTTAGAGAAATCATTCACAGCGCGTTTGCTTGTCTCTATCAGATATGGGATCACATGCTTGGAGGGGAGGGGGGGGGGGGGCACGGTTACGAGAAAAAACTCAAGAGGTTCTTTTCTGTTTATCAAACATGTCAGGATGAGAGCCATAATGCCGTTTTATTCTCATGATCAGCACAAACACTAAGATATCAGCTTGTTTTTTTATACTGTAAGGTTGATTTTTTTTATTTCCCGAGGAGCAAAAACGTCACAAGTTGAGTGACTTGCAGAACTGAAAGCGACCTTCATGTCTCTAACTAAAGAAGCCTTGACAGTGGATTTTGTATGTTGTTTCCTACGTTGGAGCTGTTATTATTACATTGTAATGTCTAATCCACGCCATAACCAGGCTGTCACTTTGAACTGATGATCCAATTCGCTATAACAAACATTACAAAAGTTTATAAGAACTATAAGCACGTCTGTATCTCCACAGCTATCGTTATTAAACAAAGTTATCAGTGAATGTCAACCGGTTCATCGTTGCTAATGACCTCTTTAAAAAAAAAAAAAAAAGAAAAAGAAAAGAAATAGTGTATTTACCTGTTGACTGGGATGCATCACCTCCATTTCCATCATCATGGAGATCTCTCTCGCCGTTGAAGAAACGCCGTATGGTTCCTAAACGTGTGTGTATTATTCCTCAAATGGCAGATTAAAAATGGCGAGCGGTCCCGGGCCGGTAAGAGTCCGACGCAGCAGCTGAGCTGAGGGAAATATTGCTTCCTCCAAATCTAATGAACATTACGGAAATGATGGCCCTGCCCACTGAGCTGCGGCGCCGGGATCGTCCCCCTCGCTCCGTCCTATGAGGCTGGAGAAGAGCGCCGTGTGCGTGCGTGCGTGCGTATGGAGAGCATCGAGGAAACATCAATTTCACCGATCGAAAAGACATTACACAACATATTTATGTGTGATTGAAAGTTAAATAACAGCTGCAAGCGACCGTATACGTGCTTATAAATACATTCACTTTATTAATCAAATGGCTCTAGTTGTTACTTTGTTTTGAAAAACCACTATAGGCCTCTAAAATATTTTTCCCTGCATCTGGCACCAATTTTTGACGTTTCTTGCTGCCTGAGAGGCAGTTTATATGTGATTATAAAACTAAAAGCCAGCGTTTCCGTTTCAATTTCAGCTCTGTCATCTGTAGAGTTTCGTTTGGTGCATAGCGCCCCCTGCTGGTGACTGTGGCCGGTGTGGAGCTGGAGGCCCTGGGGCCCCAAAGCCCACATGCCACTCACTACGTATGGGAGACAAATGGACTCCGTTGAGAGGTGGAGGGAGAATTTAAAGCGTTTGCTTAAGAAACGTAGCAGTACCAGAGTAAACCTACTCCATACTCAATTACAGGCAGAAGTCCTGCATTTACAAGTTTAGTTTGCTTTGTTTAGATTAAGATTTTACATACAACACATGATTGTTTTATACAAGTGCTTTGCTGTGGCTTAAACTTATCCAGTAGTACAGTAGTAGTTATAATGAGTTCCTCCCTTAATGGCAATATTAAAATGCTGCTAATAACATGAATACATCATTAACAATATTCCAGTATCATTGTATACAATAATGTAGCTCTGGCTCTTAGGGTGATGGGTCTAGTGTTAAGTAAGTACTTTTACTTTTATTACTTTAATTGCATTTTGTTTATACAACTTTTCATCATTTACTTGTGTAAGGTTTGGAAATTATTTGTGATTATCAAACTATGGTATTAGTACCATTATAACAGTATAGGGTTTGAATACTTGGTCCACCTCTAATACTATAGATTTAACAACCAAGCAGTACACCCAGTTGCTAAAGTTGGCTCTGCACCGACAAATGACACCATTGAAACTACCGCGTTACATTACTACATTAAAGCTACATACACATGAATGTAACTCTAAGATTACTGCTTATATATTAAGGCCTATAAAAGCCTCAAAGTTAATTAAATGTGAATTACTGTGACACCTCTGCGTAAGAAGTCGGATCAAGATGTAATTAAGCGGCGTTTGAATAGTAAGAGAGCTCTCTAGCACGTATCTGTAAAGAACCTCACACCGAAGTGCAGCTCGCCGTGCCACTGCGTGAAAATACACGAAAAAAGCCTATTTTTTTCAGCCCCCCCACCCCCCTCCTCATGCGCGCTCATGAACACGCGTTCACGTTTGGCAGCTCCACGTCGACATTCTTCCAGCTGCAAATAGTGAACTGCACAGGACTGGGGGAAGAAAAGGTAAAAGCGGCGGTAGCCACCTTACGATTAGTGCGCTGCAAGTCCGCAGACGGACATCAACCAGCAGGGAAAACGGGCGTTTGCACCGTGAACCCAGCCGTGGCCTGCAATGTCCTCTGATCGCTTTCTGCTTTTGCATTTTATGATCCAGACTATTTAGCCCGTCGTGTTGGATTGCAGCTGGTCCCCTTGCGTCCACCTTTACCAGGTACAGTATGACTTGCAGAACTTACTTTTCCTTTATCATATCCTTTCTTGCGTACATATTTGTAGCGATCATGATTGAAAGATGATATTATTTGCTTTATTTCCTCATGTTACACGTGTAAAGTTGCTGTCACTTGAATGCCTTTGGAAGTGCAAGTGTCCTAACTAGCTTCAAACTGACAGAACTTAATACTCCTGGAGCTCAGTTGGCCTTCTGCACTTTTCCTCATTGCTATCATATCCATCTGCATTGTTGAATGAATAGCTCATTCACCAGAGCCTCTTCAACTGACCAAGTTGTTAAAGCTCAACAGGTAGAATCAATGACACACTGGCACAAGAGTGAAATAATCCCACTAAAGTAGGATCACCAAAACTTCAGTCATGTCAGCTAATGTAGACACTGGTTAATAAGTTAACTTTGCAACCATCCAGATGCTCATGCTTGCAGAGGTAATAAAAAAATATTTTAGGATCTTTTTTTGGTGGAATGTACCACGGGATCAGTTATTACACATGACCAAATGATATCTAGCCATTTAATCATTTCTGCAGAGAGCTGAGAATGTGTAAAAAGACTCCATATGGCCTGGTTTACCTGTGAGATTCTACACATAGCGAGCCATTCTTTAGGCCCAGTCTTAAAGCGCTCAAGGCTTGGCTACTTTCGCACCATAATCTTGTACAAATTATACTGGCTTCATACCCTAGAAGAAACATGTTTTTGTATAATTGTACGGTACATTTTTTTCTTATTAAAGTCAAAAAGAGATGTTCCAACATGGCTGTCCTGTTTTCCCTTGCTGTTTGTGCCTCACTACAGGTTAAAAGGAGCACCCAGTCTTGAGGAGTATAAGGCTCTGCACAAGGACAGACCTATGAGGTGGCACTGTGGCTTTCCAAATAAAGTTCTGTGATACACTTAGACTCTAATTGCCCGCAGTCAGTGCATTACAGAACTTTGTTTTGGGAGTTAATGCTTTAACCTGTGGGAAATAAATCCTCAAACATCTGGACATTTAAGTTTTACATCATGGTGTGCTATTTCTGTTCACAAATGGCAGTCTTGTCAAATAAAGTTTCTCTTTGTTTTAAGAATTTTTCACAGTCTCTGTCTTTTTCTTTTTTTTTTGATTATCTAACCACGTTCCATTTGCATTCTGCAGTAGCCATACTCTCGCTTTGTCAGTACCATAAACAGTAAAAAAAAAAGTTCTTTAAAAAGCATTTCTGTGTGCCATATGGAAACAGCAGTCACGCTGGTCAGGTGACTGGCTGGAGGTGAGGCTGAAAGGTAAACACTTAAGTCACATTGTTTCAACTTATTTTTAGATTTTACAATTGTATCACAAAAGTTACGTAAAGAATTTTGACACTTTGATGATGAATTCATTTTAACTGAGTACACACAAAGTGACATCAAGCATGACATTCCAACATGTTGTAGACAGTGGGATTAAAGAAAAAGATTAGTCTGTCAGCACCACAGGTTGACAGGTTTACTGAAATACAATGCACAAAGTTTGAAAAAATAAACAGTTTTGAATGGATAATCTAAGCATCTTTTGTAACTTCAGTTCCCTTCAATTTGTACTTATTAAAATCTATGCTGTTCATACAACTTACTGTCCTTTTGACCATTTCAAGTGGCAATACCAGAAGGTCTGAATTTTTATTGTTACTGCCTCTCCACTTTGCAAAGTGGCTGTAAATTCCTAACTCAATGAAGAATATGCAACCAGTCGTAGGTCGCAAGGCATTCTGGGAAATACGTAAACTGGTGCATTCAGGTGCTCCTCGTTAACTCCTTTTTTCAGACTCAAATGAACGTGTTGTATAACCACGTTCAGTTCCCTTTCTTCAAAATTAAACAATGGGAGCGAAGTAAAATCATACAATAACAGTGAAGTCAAGAAATACTACTTCCCTCATATTTGCCTTCACCCTGACCATGTTAACTACATAATGATGAACTTGCTGATTACTTACTTATTATTAGGCCCTACACTCCCATATTCCCAGTGCTAGTCTTGTCAGAATTATAGCCCCAAATCCAAATATATATTGTTTGTAATATAAAACAATAAGCCATGATTGCTCACATTTGAGAAGCTAGAATCAGATGTTTGGCTGATGATGGTAAATTATTCTATTATATCTTACTGCAAAGTAACCTCTGTTAGATTTAGCTGCCTTTGCTATCTTATACTGAACGTGTTTAATAATGTATCTCCAAGGGGGGAAAACAACTTTTGAGGTGATTTGTGAGGACGGAGTGTGATATTTCCGACGGACAGTGAACGCAGGGCACTTTCCCTGCGCTGACCTCTGACAGCCGCTCATGGATCCGCTCCCTCCTTTCACAAACACGGAAGCAGCATGGCGTCCAACAGCAGCGGCGGCAGCTCCGACAGGCAGCGGATTGCACAGCAAAGACTGAGAGTAATTGCCGGACATCTCCAGACGTCGGTGGACGGTGACTCGGACATCGCAGCCGCGGAGTGCAAAGCCCAGGAGAGCAAGCCAGATGCGTCCGGCGAGGAGAAGACGGTGCCGAGGAGGAGGTACAAGGCAGTGATGGAGCGGTGGATACGACTCCATCCTCCGTGGCTTTAGCTTGCTATTAAGTCAGACATCAACAAGGCATCCGCTAAACAAGAACGGCGGGGTGGCATGCGCTGGCAGACCGGCTCCCCTCTCCTCTCGGAACATAAACAAACGCGGCGAGACCCGGCTAAAGCAGTTGTTAGTTAGCCTGCTAACTGCAGAGGAGCCATTCATTTGCTCCGGAGTGGGTGCGGCTAGTTTTACACTGAAGAGTTTAACGTTGGTGTGGTCGACTCTTTCAAAAGTTAGTCCGATGTAGCGTTCACCGTGGCTCGTAACACATCGTTTTGTCAGCCGTGTGGCCTTTTTTTCAGTGCGTGTGAGGACGCATTAGCATATCAGAAGCGTTACTGCTGCGGCTAATCTTGTGGCATTTTCCTGTGTTTAAGATTAAGTCGCTGCATCGAATTGGTGACATATACGGTACAAGTCGGCGAATAGCCCGTTACTGTGGTCATTTACGTTACTGTGACCGTCACTGTTACACACAGGCGTTACTGTAACCCGGGCTGAGAGACACATCCGTTTCGGGTAGTGTGATTCATCAGCTTTATCATCTAGTAACCGTACAAGAGATATGAGGTTTATCTCCCCAGATGCAATCTCTCTTTATTTGATTAGGCAATATGTTAGTTGGGATACCATTAAAAAGACAAACATGTTATGTGTTACAACAGTTCTCCTCTGTTGATCTGATTGGCCGGGGCAAGCGGTGGTCTGACTTTCAACCCTGGCAACCCAGTTCCTTTTTTGAGGAAACACCGTCACACTGTGCTGACATCTAGTGTTGGAGTTCGGGGAAGTTGTGAAATTCACCCTGTCTTCTTCTGCTGATTATAACACCGCTGATAATGATGATGGTGAAATATAATGGCTTGTGGTGCTGCCTGTCACAACATGCGGAACTGGAGTCGTTTACTGACATATTATAAAGTAGTACAGTAGAAAATGGGGCATTCATAAAGAGCAACTTTTTAAAGCAACAAATACCCTCTTGTTTCAAAGAGGGATGGGGCAGTTTAACTTTGCTGTCACCTTCTGTTTATTTGCGCCGACTTGAACAAAGAGACATACTATGATGTAGATGACAGGCACTGAGTAACCAAAGACTTCCTCACTGCAGCTGCACATTTTTTTTCCTGACATTCTTAATGCCACCTTTCCTGTAGGGTTAGTCAAGCGGTTTCAGGCCAAACATCTAGATTTGCTGGTTTTGTGGGGCTCCAGTTTTAGCAATGTGTATATATAGACGGTGGTGTCAGATGTTGTTGAATTGTTTTCCGTTTTGTAATTTTATTGCCCAGCATAGACGTAGATTAGTACATTGGTTACAGACGTGTGCAACTCTGCAGATCTGGCGACATCATCTCAGCTTGTGGTCAGAGACTCATCGATTATCAACGGCTTTCATCCAGCGTCTCCATCCAAAAAGGCGTTGTCTGTCGCGACTTCAGTCTGCATCCTGGTGCTTAATGGACACCATCGTGCAATTAGATAATTCCGTTCTCTTTCCTTTTTGCTACAGCATCAGTCAAGTAATGTCAATGGCTTGGTTTAAAGCGTACAAGACGATGCCAACAACCTTTCCGTATATCGAGAAAAAAATATCAGCCTTAGTCCTTTAGCTCAATTCATATATTATGTCACAATATCAAACTTTTCTTCCTGTGCGTGTTGTAAATCCCCTTGCTTTTTCTGTAGTTACAGTCCTCAGTAAGTGACTCTGTTTGCTTGGAATACAAGTTAAATGGATCACATCACTTTTTTCTTTCTGAAGGAAAATGTATGTTATGAAAGGTTCTTCTGGTCATGAAAAAAACCCCAAAAGCTAAACTGTGAAATAATCTGTAAAGTCAGAATATCCACTTCTCGACGTCAGTAGTTCCTTGTCTGTTCTCAACTCAGCCAAAGCTGAAAGATCAACTTTTCCATTAGCGTAGGCCGTCTGGTGACAGCTGGCTTCTTCTTCTAGGCCTTTTCCAACAGAGCAGGGCTCCATGATCTCACTATCAAACTGCTCGCAATTGCACTCTTTCACACTGTATACTTGTTGCTGCTCTTGCAGTACATTCAGCAATAACCAGCCCAGACCTGTTTCAGGTAGGATTAGCCTGGGCTTACTGTGTTGTTTCTCTAATGCTGCTAGTTGAGGATGTCTAAACTTAGTTCTGAAAACTTTGAAATTTCCAGATGATATACAGACAGGGTCTCAGACCTTTGGACGCCACTATATATTTAATGAGCAAAGGAATTAAGATGAAAACACAATGAAAAATAAAGTCATTGTATCGTACAGAGATAGAAAACCTTGCAGTCAATGAAGTGCAAAGATTTACCTCTGGAATAAAACCACTGAATGTCCAATTACAACCAGCAAAGCATTAGTAAAGGATGGAGTAATATATCTATTTTTTATATATATCTACATTGAATATTTGCACTTTCCCCTAAAAAAGTAATTCAAATAACCTGCTACAGTTAAAATATCTTAACATAAAATCTGTTTTTCTTCTCTGAAGCTATATTTAGCAAGATCTGTGTCACTCCATTTTTTTTTGATGCAGGATCAAATAACTTTGAGATGTGATAGAACTTTATTTGTGCCGCACAGAAGTAAAGCTTGCTGAAACCCAGTGGAGGGGACGATCCCACTCTCGGCATGGGCAGACATGCAGAGTCTGAGTGGAGATGCGTGCGGGCTGCTAAAGAGCTCGCTTTATCACAACAGATTCATTCAAGCTCCACCGCTGGGCCTCCAAAGTGAACGCCGCTAATGGCCTGGAATTGTGAGCCGGTAACAGTAGTCTGTAGTCGCTGCTGACCTTGCCACGCACTTGCCCCCTTTTTTTTATTGATTCATTTTTTTAAGTCAGTATGTTCCGCACCTATGACAGCATATCGGCGGCGGCGAGGATTCATTAAAGCGTGACTCAGGGTGTCACTCTCATCTCTGTTCTCCGCCGAAATTTATGGGGGGGACTCCATTTTGGCAGGTATTAATCTTAATTATGGCTTTTTATTCCGCCGTGTTAGCATCCCGATCCCGAGTGGCCCGTGAGTTATAGTTGCTCCGCGATGGAGCGGCTCTCCGCAGCGGGCGCCGAGAACGACACGCGCGAGACCCACCCCCACCCCCCCACCCCCACCCCGGGGCCGCGAGCGTCGTCTGGGGCCGGCGCTTGTAGCGGTGCGTCCCTCAACGGTGATAGCATAGTAGCATTTGTTTGAGAAATACCACACCCTCTTCGGGGAGTAAGCTCGGGGGGGGACACCTGCTCTGTCAGCAAAGGGTTGGCTTCGACCCGGACGTAAAAAAAACCCCTGAGCAGGGTACAGTACAGAGCAGCCCTGGGTGATAATCCCTGCAAGGTGTCACGCACGTGAAAATGCTTTTAACGCGCTCGATGGGAGACGCTGCAATCGGCGCAGGGAGAGCCCGTGAGCCTCCTCGGGAGATGGATCTGCTGTTTGAACTGCCGTGTCAACAAGCTGTTTGTTTGCTGTCTGCAGAGAGCGTTGTGTAGTTGCGGCCAGACGCCCAGGGAATATTGTAGGTGTGTCCGTACCGCAGCCTCCCGTACTGTAAATTTGCCACGCCATAGCCGGCCCCACCTTAGATGGAAAAAAAATCGTATGAATGACTGAATGAGAAATAAAAAAAAAAAATGAGGAGAGAAGTAAGGGTTGCTTATGTCGTACCCGTAACAGCCCACAGGGCCTGTGGCGCGAATCAAGAATCCACCATGTCACCTCCATCAACCTTCACATGTGTTATTTGGAGCTACTGCACCTCTACTGATATTTCGTGTCATGTCTTAACTTCGGTGTGCGGACATACGAGCTGTTAACTCAACCTGTGCCAATATTTGTCTTTCCCCAGGCAGGAGATTATGAAGTGGAACGGCTGGGGATACAGCGATTCGAGATTCCTCTTCAATAAGAAAGGTCAAGCAGAATTTACCGGCAAAAGGTAAAAAAAGATAACGCCACACCGCCGCCCCTTTGGCTGGGGATTTCGTGCGTGACCGGTGATTTGGGTTTTTTTCCCCGCACAGCCGTCGACCCCGGGCTTCGGCGTTCGCGCTTGGCGCGTGCGCGACTCGAGGCTTCGAGTTTGTGCCCTGAGCGTTTTTCTCAACTCCGTTTTTTTTTTTTTTTTTTAAAATCCGTCCCCGTCGCCTTCCTACGCTCGCAGCCGCGTGGCGCTACTGCCATCTAGCGGCTGGCATTCGCGCCTCTCGCCGTCACCCGAGAAGGTCACCGGTCGGGATTTTTTTCGGCTCTCCCCCAGCTCTGTTGCTCATTAACAGAAAACCGCTCTCCAATCTGTCCGGAAAGCGGCGCGTATTATGTTCGCAGTTGTCGGCGCGCGCCTCCCGGGGAGTCTGTGGGCAAACGCAGTTATTCGCTGACTGTTGGTGAAGCTGAAGGATTTGGGTTTTCCAGCGTGTGAGGGTGTGCAGAAACAAAGCCAGTTGTGCTCAGACTGGGTGAAAGTAACAAAGAGTAGCTGTTTCTGCACCTCTCGTGACGAGGGCAGGAGCCGAGATGGATCTCGTGATTGTAATCGTGACGTACGACTTATGGGGGGAGAAAGCCTTTCCTGTCAAATTGTGAACCTGGCGCAGGGTGCACGAGGAGCTATTTTGAGTAATGAGCTGAACAGGATGTTGCGCGGCAAATAGGTTCCTCCCGTTTCGAGCGGTTGCCGCTCAGATTCCCCTCCTGGCTGCAAAGGCTGCCCTCGGCGGGCGCAGAGCGACCGGGGCTGGGGGGGGGGGGCGCAGCTGGACGAATGTCAGAGATGGCGCCCTCCTCCTCCGTGCTCGCTGTGACAGAGGCTTTTTCATCACAGCGTGTGCTTCGCGGCCTCCCGGACAAAGGCACCCCACAGGCCCATCGATAGGCCCGGCCCGGGCCGTGCCAGCAGCTCAATTATGCAAGAGGCGGCGAGATGGCAATCGCATGAAACAGCGCTGTCGCTGCTGCCCCGCTTGCCCGATCACCTCACTGGACTCAAACCTCTCGCTTCTTCTTGTTACGCACAGTTTTCCAATTAAAAAAAGACCAGTCGCACATAAAAAAATATATTTTCACTGCAGGGTTTTGACTTCAGCTGCAGAAAATCACAAATGCAAGTTATGTTGTGTTGTTTGTTTTTTATTACAGGTATAGACTCAGTGGTATGATCATCCCCGGTTTGAAAGACTGGTTTGAAAGCACATTCGGAGCCAGTCTGCAGCATAAATCTCCGGCGACGGTGAGTACCCTTTCCTGTGTATTCGCCGTTGTCTTCGGCGAGCGGCAGAGACGAGCACTTGGTCACGTTTGGAAAACGCCTCGTTTCCCTTTCAGCCCCTTCTGAACAGCAACGCCGTGCAGCCGCCCACTCTTAACGAGGCCTTCGTCGAGGACCTGAAGAACACGGGTATTCCCTTCTCTCACGACGGCGAGGACCGAGTTTTTCGCTCCCACGGTGAGGAGGGCTCTTTTATTGTTTGTCAGCGGTTACCTGCGCTGAAAGCCCAACCGCCCCACTCTGAGTCCGGTTCTGCTCGAGGCGCCTGCCCGTTAAAGGGAAGCTTTTTTTTTCCTCTCCTCTTCTACCAAGTGCTGGCTCAGTGGGAACTGTTGGGCTCGGTAATACTGTAAGGCCTCGACCTTACTCTGCTGTGATCTGGCACTGTACAAAGAGAAATGAATCGGACTGGATAACCTGCATAACCCTTATTCCAAAGTAATATGTTTATTTGTGTTATTAAAATTTTTGTGGACTCACGTCGTCTCTTCCTCTGCTTTCCTCTAGGCCATTGCCTACACGAGATCTTTGCCCTCCGAGAGGGGAAATTCAGTCGCGTTCCGGATATGGTGGTGTGGCCAAGTGAGTTCAGAAACTGTGTCATCTGTGTGTGTGTGTGTGTGTGTGTGTTTTTTTCTCCACCTGTGTAGCAACACCGATCCCCCCCCCCCATACTGGCTCCGGTGATTTAAAGGGTTAATCTCTGCAGAGGCAGGGATATTAATATGTATGAGTGGAAGCTTAATAAGAAGCGTCAGGGGGAGGACGGTTGACACCCAATACTCCACAGTCTGGCCCTGCACAGTACACCCATGAATTATGATTGTGAGATTGGTTTTCTGTTGTTATGGCTGGCACTATTTTATCATGCAAATGAGTGTTGACTGATGGTTGAAACTTGATTAGCAGCCTCCCAAATGGGCAGCAAATCACCGAGCAACTGTAGGCATCGTTTCGTGCACGTTGGCACCAAATTTAAATTTTTCTGACCTTGCATATGCGCTCTGTGTCGAATGGATATTTTGACCTTTCAGTTTGCATTCCTCGCTCGTCCCCCCCAAGTCAAGTTGTGTGTTTTTAAGTGGGGGGTTTAGTTTGTTGAACTGTAATCCATAGGCCAAGGCGGTGTGTTTAATTGGATGGCAAAATGTACACGAACGCAGGCATTTCTCACCGCCTCGAAAAGCACTTGAGGCCAGTCAAGCACGTCCACGTAGGTGGGCATTGCCACTCTTCCCACTCGCTCACCGCTCCAGCGCCAACGGATCTGGGCTCCGTGATTGGCCGAAAGCACGTTTGTATTGATCCAGCACATCCCACCCGGGAGAGCGTCGCTTCATGCAGTCTGACTCCGCCTGAGGAAAGCCCCAGGCAAATCAAAACGCACCCTGCCTCCCTGCCGGTCTCCCTGCTCTAATGGCTCTGGCTATATAAATGTATTTATTGTCTTCTGCATACTTGCGGCGTTTTGTGCCATCTTTTATTTCCTTTGCAATGTGTCTTCTCTTGTTATTATGAGCACACTTAATGTATGAAAGCAACAGAGGGCGATAAATGGAAAGATTTCCCTCATGATGGCCTCTCGTTTTTAAAATGATATTGTGTGTCTTCGCAGGCTGCCACGACGAGGTGGTGCAGATTGTGGAATTGGCATGCAAACACAATGTTTGTTTGATACCGTACGGAGGTGAGTCGTAACATCTTGGATTGTAATCAGGATTAAAAAAAAACTATCACACAGTCACGTCACTCAGACATGTATTTACATTAAATGTACTTGGATACATCATTTTTTCCTATCCCATACACTTGAAGTTCTTTTTGGGTCAATGAAGCACATAATCTAGGAATGAAACTTCTGATGACTGTACTTTGATGGCAAAAAAGCAAAAAAAATTTTGAAAAATTAAGTAATGTCTTGTGCAAACTGTTTTTTTTTCAGTAATCCATGTTACAGACACATTTCAGTCTGCACGCAGGAAGTATAGAGGGTTTTACTCCTCATACCTGTTTTCATAGGATACCTGCTTCCAGAGCTTACACTGCAGGACATTGAAGATATATGTGTGTGTGTGTGTGTGTGTGTGTGTTTGTGGTAATAACTTGAAACCAGGAAACTGCTCTGCTATTAACCCCCTTCATGCTGTTGTTGTTTTCTCTCTCAGGAGGGACGAGCGTCTCCAGCGCGCTAGAGTGCCCCCGAGAGGAACTTCGCTCCATTGTCTCTCTGGATACTTCACAGATGGTACGCAGACACAGCCATGCCCGTACGCGTCGCCAGAGTTTACCTGCGCCGACGAGAAGCAAATCGCAAAGCAGTGTAATGAATATTATCACAGTGAAACTAAAAACTAAAAAGCTTATTTGACTGGCTCTGGCTGTATTGCATTTAATGGGTGTTACTGCAATTTTTCGGTCTCCCATGAACATCGTGGACATGGAGTCGTACGCCGCTGATATAATTCAGCATAGCGCGATCACAAACTGCAGGCCGAAAACCCCAGTGCAAACTCAACAGGCTCCGACACCAGTGTCAACACGGACTAAATAGTTTTTCAAAGCCGGTAATTGCAGGGCTCCTGTGTTGACTTGCATTACGCTATTGTGTTGTAAGTGCTTGTCTGGTCATTGAGGTTGGAATAATGGAGAGGCTCCTTATGAATCACTGTTCTCATTCAGACACGCCAGGCCCATAAAGCGAGGGGCTGTTTTGTCACAACTGACGAAACATGTTAATTGTTATGCACATAGTTTCTGAATATATTTCTCTATGTTCGTAGTGTCCTTTCATTATTCAATTAGAAATTTTGGAAAATTTGAAAAGCATCTTGAGTATATATTTAGTCTGCTCCTGGAACACAATTAATGATGTTTTTTTAATTTAATTTCGGCAACAGCAATGCATCTTTTGGGAATATCTGTGCCCCCACCACAATGGACATGATAACGTTTCATTGGTTCTAATGTAAAACGGTGAATACTGTCACCAGTACAGTACAGCCCTTTGATCCAGGTTCACATAGTGGTGATATATAAGCTGTCCGGATGCTGCTTTGGTGCCACAGACACCAGTGACCAGTGTTCTGTGTCAGGGGTCAGAGGTGAGGTGGCTCCAGTGGAAGCAGATGAAAGGAGCAGTATGGGAGGAACATAAAGTTTATTACCTCTGGAGAATAATTGATGGCAGGTGTGAAACGACCTCCTGCAGGTAGGGCTAGGCCGAGTGCCCAGCGGCCCAAATAAGAGGCATATATTTGGAATTTGATGTTAAATTCAGTTTAACCTTGAGGAAACGGACTCTTTTCTCTGTCCCTTGGCCCCTCCGCACACATTTATCCTCAGACATGTGACCGTCAGACCAGAAGGACATGCCTGTGCACAACTTTCAGTGTTGCAAGCAAACGGCCGAGCGGCTGTCTCCGTGGACTGCTGTCCCTGTTTATGTCTGAGATGTTTGAAGTCAACACAATAGATGTAGGCAGGTTCAGAGTTCAGATTACAGACATGGTGATACGCAACATTTTTTTTTTTTTTTGTAAAGATCTTATAACCTACATCAAACGAGCAGCGTGGCTTACATTTATACAAAAGGAACAAACAACATTACAGAGTACAGCAGAAAACATTTATACAGAGTGTTTATGACCTCTTCAGTCATGCTGCCGTTTGTTGTTTTTTTTTAAACTGCAGAACCGCATTCTGTGGATTGACGAGAAAAATTTAACTGCCCATGTGGAAGCCGGCATCGTCGGCCAGGATCTGGAGAGATTGGTAAGTGCCTCTCATCCATATTCATATTCGCCACCGAAAGAGCTCGCGCTCCCGTAAAAAAAAAAAAAGCGCGAACCGGCCGAGCCGCGCTCAGTCACCTTGGCACTCCGTGCTCAGAGGATGGGGCCCGGTTTAGGATGGAGTTTGAGACGGGAGCCGAGTGCTGAGGGGGAGAGATTAGAGGGTGCGGCGGTGGTCGTGAGCAGATGGCACCATCAAGCTAATTCAGAAAAATGGAGAAGGAGCGGGCGTTTGATGTAGAGGAATGCGTGAGCTGCATCTAAAGGAGACTCCACCTCTGCATTCAGACCGGGCCATTTTGATGGAGCAGATGGGTCTACATTATAAACTGCCTTCCAGGGAAATGCTGTGATAAAACAAGGCCTGAGTCCCCCCCCCCACACACACACACACATTGTGCTTCCGGTGGGGGTTGTTGTACTTTAAGGCCCGCATTATCATTATTATTATTATTACTATTAAATGTGCTGCCTACACATGCGATCATTTGGAGCTGCCTTGAGGAGAATGTGTGGGCTCCTGATGACTCCTGAGAAATGGTGCATCTGATGAAGGTTACTGTTTTTTGCTCAGAGGATCCTTTTGTGTGTGTGTGACCTCACAAAACAATCCCAAAAGCGCACCGATGCGTTGTGGCGGCCACATGGCAAAAAACTGCCATGTCCCTTGTTTCGCCGAGCGGTCTGGGCCGAGCCGTCTTGTGACACGCCCGTGTAACGTTGCAGGTTCACAAAGACGGGCGGAGGTGAATTGTCTGTGATTGTCATTTAACTCGTATGAATAAAAAAAAAAGGCTTAAATGCGTCCCCTGGAGGCACGCAGACATCATTTGCCACATAACATCAGCGCTCCAGTCAAGCGGGTGGATTTTGACTTTGCCCAAATAATGCACTGATCTCCCTTCTTCGTCTTTTTGTGCTTTTTTTCCACTTGGTTTATTTTAGGCCGTTGTAAAAAAAAAAAAAAAAAAAAAATCTGATATGCCATAAAACCTGGGTTTTTCGCATTGCAGCATAGCAAGAGCAGTGAATTTCAGCAGCAGAGCTGCAATTATTTTTTTTTTCCCCTTCGCTTGCTCATTCCTTTTGGTTGTTATTAAAACATTCTTGTGGGTTTACAACATCGCTGTTTTCCCAAGCATTTTTGCTCACTTTTAATTGCAACAACAAAGGCATTTTTTTTTTTTTTTTTTAATGTTTCTCTTTTCACAGCTTAATGAGAGCGGCTACTGTACGGGGCACGAGCCTGACTCCATGGAGTTCAGCTCCCTCGGGGGCTGGGTGGCAACCAGAGCGTCAGGCATGAAAAAGAACATCTACGGCAACATCGAGGACCTGGTACGTCACCCACCCACCCTCACCTTTACCTTCCTGCTCATGTTTGTTCGAAACTGCAGGATGACACCTCTGGGCAGTAGAGTAATGAGAGAGGAAAATTCTCAGCATATTTTATTTAGACTCTACTCTGACCTCTGCAAAGGACTGGTCGCTGAATCCGTGATGAAATGCCTTGAAACGTGGGTACGCTTGTGAAAGAAAAGTATACCACTGTTTGCATTTTGTTTCCGTTGCTTTATTTCTGACCAAACAGGTCGTCCACGTGAAGATGGTGACCCCTCGAGGCGTCATCGAGAAGAGCTGCCAGGGCCCGCGCATGTCCACGGGGCCCGACGTTCACCACTTCATCTTGGGCTCAGAAGGTTTGCTAACTCTCTCACGCGACTTCAGTCGTCCCGGCCGCGTGGGGCACGTGCGCGAGGCTTTGTGTGCGGGGTCGGCGACGTCCCTGTTATAAAACAGTAACATCAGGAAGGGTTCGCACGCTTGCGTCCTCCTTACACATTAACCAGCTTCGGTGAAGACGGGATCTGGAAGGGGCGTTGGTTAGGAACCAGCAAGTGTCCTCTCCGCCCCATCTGTGGTGCCCTGTCCTTGTGAACGCCCACAGAGAATACTGCCATATGCCAGGTTCCCCCCTACATAATGAGGAGGTTCAGAGACTCTTGGCATCGTTATGTTAAACAGCTGTGGATACAAACTTTATATTCGCCCTACCAAGCTCAGCAATCTGCTCCCTGACTGGGCTGGGATCGCGGCAGAAGTCTCCATTTGTTCTCGTTTGAACTGATTTAAAAAAAAACAACAAAAAAAACAGGTTGCCAGTATACGATCAAAATAAGATTTTTATTTATTTGTTGCTAAACTACCAGTAACGCATTTCCATAATTGCAAGCTCGTGAAAAGTTGCATCATGCCTGTTCTGGCTAACTCTGGGTTACACAGTATAAGGAACTCTGTGATAGCCAACCCAGACCTGTGTAAACTGGCCACAGACAGGCCTCTCTTTGCTGACACATTTGCACTATTTTATGTGAGGTCAGCTGGATTCAGTTTTGGTCTGCGTGACTCGGTCGGCGCACGGTTAATGATTTTATCAGGAGAATTTCTTTTTGCCTGAAAAAAATGCCACGAGCTCTAAGCACGTGCAAGTTCATGGGGGTTATATCGAGTTCATGTCGTTTCCCTCAGTCTTACTTCCCCCTGATGGTAAACATATGGTTGTCTCCAGTTTTCTAATCTCTTCCCATCAGAAATCAAAGGGAACATCCTTAGATATATTTAGTGTAAAAGCGTTTAAAACTGTTTAACTCCAACTCTAAAAACAATAAATACGGACAAATGAGTTTCAAATATTAGTTTATAGTAATATTAGCGGTGTTAATGCTTCGTATTTCAAGACAAAGAGTATGTAGAACCAAACATCTGAAGGCGATGGTGCCGCTGGGGATCTGTGCACGTTGAGGTGGGTCGGGACAGGACCACACGTCTCTGGGAGTACATATTCTTCCGGGAGGCCTGACACTGGAGCAAAGAGGTCACGCCGCCGCTCCGTTCCATTCAAATTATCTGTCTCCTCACCCCAAGAAATCCCATTCTGCCGTCTGACAGTAGGCCACGACGACAGCAGCAACAGCAAAGTGCCGCTCTAAAACCCTCAACTACGCTCTGCATGTTAAGTGGAACGCATCCATTTCATTAGAAATTACTGTGAAACCTCAGGTTTCTCCTTCGCTGCGCAGCTACCGGGCCTCTGTATCTCTCTGACCTTAAAGTAGCCTGAATGCAAAGTATCCCTCCCTCCCCCCTCCCAAAACCCCGTGTAATTGATGATCGGAATAATCAATGATAATCCTTTGTCCTTTAAACTCCTCTCAGCTGCGCAGGGCGTCATGTCGGTGCGTGCAGCTGCTGAGCTGACGTACAGAATCGGCTCTTTGGTTCTAAAGAAGTGGCTTTGCAGTGGCCAGCGTTGTCCCCGCAGCTTTTTTTTTCATTAAATAAATGTTTTGATGTTGCAAGCAGCGAGACTTATAATAGCGAATTGTTCCTCTCCCCAAATACTAATCCTGGTTGATTTAATGGCTTTAGTCACGGCCTAAGTTGCACCCCAGCATTTCTTTGCATTGCGTTTGTCCCCAGGAGAGTGTTTTCTGACCTTGCTGTTCTTATTGCCTCCCTTTATTCCTCACTTGCTCACCCTCCTCTATCCTTTTGCGCTAGCTCCTCCCCATCTCTCTCTCTCTCTCTCTCTCTCTCGCTCTCCCCTTTTCTAACTCCTCCTTGTTTGCTCCCTAGGTGACTCCTCCCCGCCTACTATCAGGAGGGAGGAGCCCTCCTCAGGCTAATGGAGTCACATGTTTCCCAATGGACCACTAGGGAGCAGCGCGTGGCATGTAGTGTCACATTTAGAGGGCTCATTAACAGCCATGACAGGCTGAGGAGGCCTCCTCCTGGACCCCTCTATGTTCCGGGGAGATCCATCTCTCCGAACGGACGTTTTCGGAACCGACACAAAACATTCAGGCCCGGGGGGGATTCAAAAGCTTTGGCTTGCACTGATAAAATTCACAAACATGAAATTAGGGCCGTCGCTGACAGTTATCCTGCTCTGTGATTCATTTTTCGTTCGCCGATTAAACGCCGAGCCAATTAAATTCCCTGAATGCCCATTGCAGCATTCCAATCCCTCACCCCAAAACCCAAATATGTTTAATTTGCAATGATATAAATGCAGTGATTAAAAAAAAAAGCAAATATTCGCTTTGAAGGAGCTGAAACCAGCGTCGGCAGTTTTGCTTGATGATTTATGTGAAATATTGAAGATGTTTAAAATGGTTGAACGTTACTTTTCTGTCAGCCGACAAACGGCTCCAGCATTGAAACACTCCGACGTAACGTAGTGTTGATGCATCATGTGGTTGGCAAATATGCGCCGAGTTTAAAGAAGGGGAACAAAGCTGTTGCGAAGATTAATTCATCCAGTAACAAGGGAACCGAATTCACAAAAATATGGCCTCGTGTCAGATGAGATGCATTGTTCCTCGTGCTGGTAGCAGTCAGCGTTATTTAATTATGTTATATTCAGAGAGCCAGCATAATGGCTCGGTTGTTTAGCAATAATTTAACCACGGAGAAAAAAATGACAAGCAACAGGAAGATAGTTAGAGTAAATAGACCGTATGCCTCCAGATAACGTTACAACAGGTGCTCCTTGTGTGAATATCTAAACTGTTCTCCAACCGAAACAGCGTTCGTAATGTCGGTTAAACTGCGGCGCTCGTGTGCCACGATCAGTTGCCACCAATAAGAGAAAATTCCCACTGAAACGAGCTGCGGGCGGCAGAATAAACGGTTAAAAATGTTAGATGACATATGCTTCAACTTATCATTCCTTTACGATCTCTGATGTTCTCCCCGCTATATATTCCGCTCCGCGTTATGTTCTGTTGTTCTCGGTTGTTGTCACAGATAATGATTCACGCCGTGTTTTCCTCAGACATTTGTCATCTTTAATGGAAGCAGTTATTCTAGTTGTGTTGGATGTTATGACACATTGGCTCTATTTTATTTTATCTCATTAGGATGAAAGTCTGACTGGAATTCTTGATGTTGAGATTTATTGTTGCAGAAACTGGGGTGGTGGTGGTGGGGTTTTTTTTTACCCTGTACTTTGAGTGCGTTTCAAACATTTCTCGACTGAAAAACAACAGAAAGCCAAAGCTCGCGTCTTTTCCACGTGGCTCTCGTGTCCTCTTTTGCAAAGGGTATGTCAGATTTTACGGTGGTTTCTCAAATAAAAACAACTTTTTTTTTTGGTTTATAAGATAACATTAATGTTGGAGACTTGTGGGTTGGCAAACAGCACTCCCTAGCTACAGTTTACTGTGAACATGGATACTTTCAACAGCCCCCCCACCCTAGTATTAATCCCAGACGCATTTGCTGTCTGAGGGAGAGTAGACATTCCGGTTCTCATACGTGCAACGTGACTCCTTCAGCAGCAGCAGCAGTTAACGACTGACAGTTTCCAGGGTCATGAGGTCAGCCAGGGGTTTCCTTGTGCCCGTGCATGTGTTGCTGTGTTGTTGGCCTCACTGCCTTTGATAGAGCCCTGCTTTATTTCCTCATGCTCTTAAGCTGATAAATCTCTGCTTCCCCCCAGTGTGTGGTAGAAAACCAGATCTGCAGGGTGAAACTTGAGACGGAGGTCACCCCAAAAACCCTTGGGACGTGTACGAGAGCCCTGTAAAACAGTCTTAAGTTCCGCTCTGAGAGGGGGTTAGGTCATATAAAGTGGGGGAATGGATTTATTTCTTTTTCTTTGCCACTCAAAATCTCTCACTGTGATTTTCCACAGGAACCCTGGGCGTGGTCACCGAGGTAACGATGAAGATTCGTCCCATGCCGGAGTATCAGAAATACGGCTCCGTGGTTTTCCCTAATTTTGAGCAGGGCGTTGCCTGTCTTCGAGAGGTCGCCAGACAGGTGACAGGTGACTCTATCCTTTTGTCACGTTGCGCTTTGTTTTCTCTCCCGGTCTCAACTTGAGACTAAGGCCAGATCGTGCTACGTTTGAAAGAGTTTGCCCAAACCTCAGCGATGACTTCACCTCACCTTCACTTGTTTGAAACTAATCTGTCAACGCAAAAGCAGGAGAAAAATGCTGTTTTCTTTTAACCAACTTCAATTTGGCTGTTAAAGCATATCTAGTCCAATATAAGCTAACAGAAGGTGTTGCATTTGTTTTAATGAAATACTAGAAAATCTTTTTGTGTTCAGTATTTACCGCTGCTCCTTGAAGGTGGCACGTCCAACAGCGCTGGTTCTTAAAACTTGACAGCGGCAGTTGGAAATTTTTTGTCAAATGCATCAAACTACAAGAAATGCCTTGAAGTCCATAGACTGTGCATCAAAGAAAAAGCTCCAACACTTTCACTGAATGCGGCCACTAATACACACAGGCTGAATTTGGTCTGATATTCTCTGGAAGCTCCATCTTTGCACAATCATTTAATCATTTGACATCCTTCTGCCATTTTGCAGGAACTGTGATTCTAAACTTTTTTTTTTTTTATTCCCAGAGGTGTGCTCCAGCATCTATACGACTCATGGATAATGAACAGTTTAAATTTGGTAAGTTTTTGTTAGATCATTCGCAATACAGCCTGGCCTCAGCGTATTACTGTTGTCGTTACGTGTCAGTGCAAACATTACTCTCATTTAAGCCCTCGCTTGGTGGCAACCCTTCACTGTACAAGTACGTTTTCATTTTTTTTTTTTTTTTTAATTTGACCCAGTTTTCATTTTCAGGAAGTGTTCTTTACTTTTAGGCCCCAACACAACCCCTGGCTTTGATAAGAGAGCTTTGGAACACATGAGCATTTTTTTTAACCAGCAGCACAATCAGAATCATTTATTTAGAGTTGCATTTTGTTTCTCATGCTGTACATCTTTTTATTTCCCCGATATCTTGGTAAGTGTTTCGCTGATGCACTTTGTACCTCGGAGAGAAGAACAATGAATGATGATGTTACAGAATGCAACGATTTTACCCTCTACAGTACCGAATCGCTGAATGGATTATTGTGTCTGTGGCGGAATAGCTGCGCTCACACACGCACGTATAAAGAAGTGAAACAAGATATTTAAAAAATGACACTGGCCAAAATTAAGCAGTTGTTACATTTTAGTTTTGTGATGTTGTTTCTTAAGGTCTAGTGGAATGCATCTGGTGTTGCCAGAGATCTCTGTAAAGTTCTCAAGTCTCCGGGGATCTCATTATCTCCACTATATTTCCACTTTTCACAGAGTAGGCACTTCTTAGCATTAAGTAGGGAAGATGAAGCGACCAGGTTTTTCACTAATAACTAAAACTCATGGCTCTGTGATACCTTCTTGGGCTTATTAGTGGCTCGTCCTCACTTTTAATCATGTTGGCTGTTGAGTAAGGAGAGTTGATGTATTCACAGGTCTTTTATTTTTTTTCCAGATTGGGACCACAAGTACAATTTAGCACTGCCTGTCTTGATACACGAGATGAAAAATGAGAAGGTTGCATCAAGTAGCAGGGTGTGTTGATGTGCAACAAAAACAACCAAACCGCAGAGGGGAGAGTTAAAAGTGAAATTATGAGCAGTGTAGGTGTAATTTTCTCTCTCTGGATGTTCAGTATTTAATTAACAAGTATGATGGCTGCGAGAGACCTAAAGACCTGCAATCAAATTTTGGAATGGAAACAATTAGGACACTAAGTGATGAAGAGACTTGAGCATGGAGGGAAATAAATGAACTGTTAAGTCTCGGCGACATCACCCGTGACTTCCCCGCTGTGATTGATAACCATCCCATTGGCCCCAGCCCCTCATTTTCGCTTGTCCACAGGCGCTTTTGTGTGTCTGATCAGGAATAAATCAAAAAGTGTGGGTGAGAAAGACGGATATCGCGGTGTCAACCCCACTTCCCTTCGGAAACCCTCTGATTTATAGTCGCTGTCGCCGGCAGCCACTGGCCAGTTGTAAAGTTATTCAAATGTTACCATTTGTTTTTCCTCCTTTTGTTCGAAACCCCAAATAAATCTGACTCGCTTTGCCCTCTTGGAACACTGATGGATGCAAGCAGAGGCAGGGTATGACCAATGTGTGAAAAAATATGAACCGTTTTTCCAAGCGCACTTCTCTTTGTGAATAAATGGAGATGACTTCTGTCTGATATTTTCACAGGTCACGCCCTGAAGCCTCAAGTGTCTTCGATTTTCACATCCTTTTTGGACGGGTTGAAGAAATTTTACATCACCAAGGTAAAAGAAATATTTGCAAGGGAACGTCGCCATGTGCTCGCCGCAAGTTGTTTTTTTTTTTTTCCTGTGAAAGTTCAATCTTAAAACTCTTTTCTCTCAGTTCAAAGGCTTCGACCCCAACCGCCTGTGTGTGGCCACCCTGCTGTTTGAGGGAGACCGTGAGAAGGTCCTGCAGCATGAAAAGCAAGTTTATGACATTGCTGCGAAATTTGGGTGAGTAGTCACCGCCTCTCCTCCCCCCTGCCTTAGAAACAGTGGACTTCACAATGATCACTTCGAGATCCTGGCCATTTAAGAGAGCAGAAATGACAAAGCACCATTTAGCGGGACTTCAAACGTGGTGGGGAGCTGCCTGAGGCGTTGATGTCACTTTATTTAACCAGCCGTTATGTAGTAGCGGTGGAAATGATAGAGAAGCACAGTTGCCCACTTCAGACTTGGTCGTCCACTCAGTAGTTTGTCTCGGCGTGGATTGATGGATCACCTGTGGATGTCCTCCTGTCAGGCCGGCCTCTGTGTTAAAGACGGTGCGGCGCGAGCGGCGATAGTGGGGAACTGCTCCCCCTCGGGCAGCGCAGGGCGAGAGGACACAGCCTGGAAGGGCTTCGCCGTTGTGATTGATCATGTGACGGCTTTTGGTGGAAATCAGTTACCTGTCAGCCCGAGAGGGATGCCCTTTCCATCCCGAGCCTGTTTTAAACCCCCTAACTGGAGCATCATAGATGGGGTTCATCCTAACTTAATAACAAGTTAACCTTTGTGCCACTCCGCTGGCTGTTACGATCAGGAATTATTTTTTTTTTCCATTAAATTTAAAATTGGTACAAATATATATTACAAATTAATAAAAACAATTGTATGGAAATCAAATTTTAAAGGTATCATCTGCAAAGCAGCCAGTCCGTTGTTCTAGTTTTTTTTTTTTTTTAACCAACAAAAAAGTACTAATGATCAGCTGATTTGCATTTTCCTCCATTTTTACTTTTTATTTACTTGTTAAGATTTTCTAATCTTAGCTTTCATCTGCTGTAAACTACACGGGCAGATTCATCTTGAAGCAAGAAACGCAGAAGCTTTTGGGCTGCACGGTGACATAAAATCCATAAAAATGGCAAACTGGTTTAAACCGACCTGGAAAAAAAAAAATCCAGAAATTGTTTTTCTTCAAAAGGCAATACCTTGCATACAGATATAAATGAGGTTTACATATAATCATGAAAATTGGTAATCAAAAAAGAAGCACTGATGCAAATGTGAGCACAATATCTTCTTATCTTCATCGCCTCCTCGAATGTAACCTCAACCATTTAGAGACCAGCAGCTGTTTATGTCTTGGGTTTTAAACAGGGACATACCAGGGATCCTCAGTGCTCCTCTCTGGACAATGTCATGGATTTCTCCCTGGGTAATGCTTACTGATTATGTATTACTGTTATTCTAACTGTTTGGCTCAGTGCCCGGATTTGCAGGTAGCTGGAGCACTGCCCTGGTAATAGCCAGCAATTAAATAATAAGAAACTTGTCAGTTACATGCAGCACCCTCCGCTTTATTGCATTATTTCAAATAAATCGTGATCACCCATCAGATCAAGTGCTGGTGATGGATTACTGTGGTTCTGTAAGGAATATTTTCTTCTGGTGTTTGGAAACAGGAAGAAGGGTGGAAATCAATATAGTGATTTTCTAATGAGCTTGGCCTGATTAGTTTGGGTGGTAGATGAAAATCTGATTACCCACTGCAGGTGATGGATGTGTGGCTGACCTGTGGCGATGCACGGAGCATAGCTTCATTGATCTGTACAATGTTGGACTGACAGGCTCCCAGGCAGCTGTTGTGAGGGGGGCGCGGCCGGACCAACAAAGCTAAAAGAAAAGAGCTGTTAAATATTAACCCTGTTATCTGCTTCCAGGGGCCTGGCAGCTGGAGAGGACAATGGGCAAAGGGGCTACATGTTGACCTTCGTCATCGCTTACCTCCGGGTGGGTCACTCCTCTGGCTTTTTTTTCGGCCCGAGCTGACTGGCAGGTGGGGCGGGCGGGGTGACGCAGTCTGACAGCAGATAGGATAGTGAGCCACGCAGAAAGGCTTCAGAATGTGACCTCGGGACATCTTCGATTTGATCTGGTCGCAGTTGTCGTCAGGGTGTCCAACACCCTGAGGTTTCTGCGTCATGGGGGCAGTACAGTGGCTGCATTCAGCCTGGCAACGCGGAGTGGTCTTAGGTCACCTCTCTCAGAGGCCTGTCGTAACAATCACAGAAACCTACAACCGGATTGCCGTGCGCGTTTACTCCCGTCTGAATGTTTTTAAAGCTTTGTGTACAAAATCCCTTCATGTAATCGTCATAGGCTATTTCCCCAGCTAGCTTCCTTCTGTGGAAAGCTGATCACTTGGCCATGTATAGGGCTAATCACGTTGATGTTTGACAAGGCCGCATGGATATGATAAAGCCCTCAAAACAGGGAAAATATCGCTGTGATAGCAGCGGAAAAAAGCAACGATCATCAAAGAAGGGGCTCGAGCTCTTCAGCATATTGTTAGCTAAGAATAGCAGCATATTTCTACAGCTAAGAAACACATTTTAAAAAATCACTAATACATGTAATACAGAAAAGATGTGGGAGGATTGGAAATAAACCTGGTTACTAGCTAGCATATACATGGATTTTCCTGTAACTATGTGGCTGCAGCACATGAAAACTTCTATGTATTTTGATTACCTGCACAACGTGATTCCCCCCAGTATTCCGGTTTTATTATGCGCAGGGAAACATAACTGATTGACATTTCACTTATCGGCCCTCTAATGCTAATATTGTATTCCGCATAGGACTTGGGGATGGACTACTATGTGATCGGAGAGTCATTTGAGACCTCTGTGCCTTGGGACAGGTAAATACACACGCATGAGTTGCGGGCTTTCCTCTGCTAAATTTAAATAGATTGGCGACATTTTTCTTCACTCACCTCCCACACATTCAGTCCTGAGAGAGTCTTCTGTCTTCCTCCTGTTCCCATTTTCCCTCCTTTCTTTTATTTCTCTTTGCCTCTGTCTTTGACGTTCACCTTCACGCCTGCTTCCCCCCCAACCATTAACCAGCTCTGCACCGGCAGAAGCTTCACATCCTCTCCTTACAAACCCACATTTATCGATGCACACGCACAGACTAATGCAGAGGAAATATCTGTGCATGTATGTATATGTACATAGGAACGTAATGCAGGGCGCAGACTCGTCTCGTGTGCACATCAGTGGCGGCGGGCTCTGCCTTTTCTGCATGTTTTCATCACCGTTTTGCACGCACAACAAACAGGAGCGCGCTCGGCTCCTTGTCGCGTAACATGCCTGACGGGAGGGACCAAGAGATCAGGCACTGAGGCGAGCATATGTGCCCGGCTCATTACCCATTCTCCTCCCCATCCTCCACGCTGCACACACGGCTGCACATGCTTAGGACTGGCGGCCATTTCCACACCACAATGGCCACGATGTTAGTCGGCCTCTCCTCCTTGTGGTCTTTTCTAAATGTTAATAACTTTGCATTACTAATTTTAGATTCTCCCCTACAAGTGACTGTCATGGTTTCAATATACAGTCATCACAGCTTGAAATGCACCCTTAGAGCATTTCACAAACAAGTTGTCTCATTTTATATCTGTTTTGTCCGGTTCTGACATGACTTTTTCATTTTGCCGTTTACTTGCCACTTCCAGGGTGTTGGACATTTGCCGGAATGTGAAGGCACGCATTGTCCGAGAGTGTAAAGAGAAAGGAGTGCAGTTTCCACCGCTATCCACATGCAGGTATTGTTTAACAGTATTAACAACACTTGAGCATAAAGGTAGTGCACACTCTCACAATATTCTCCCAATTGACTAATTTTGCATTAATTTTCTATAAATAATACAAACTAGGGCTGCAACATGTGATTATTTCCATTATTGCTATATTGATTTTTTTTTTTTAAATTTATCATCCAGTGTCAGAAGATAATACATGCCCACACACCCAAAGTGATGTCTTCAAATTGCTCATTTTATCCAACCAACAGTCCAAAACCCCCAAATGTTCAATTTACAGTGATTTAAAATTGAGAAATGCAAAGACACATTTTGTTACCAAATACCCCATCCTGCCCCTGAGCCCGAGTGAGTTAGCAAGAGCCGTGCAGAGAGACAGACTGACGGACAGCCTGACAGACGGCGAGCTGGTCGAGGAGCACCAGGCTTCTGCTCGCCGATTGAGGAGCGATTAGACCTCAGCCTGATTATGCTACAGCCATTCATTTCCCGGCTGCAGTCTGTCACATGATTGATTTGTCCATTTAACCTCTAGAGCAGTCAGTGTGCCAGGTGATGGGCCATGTCAAATGAACAAGGGCTCTGCACCCCGCTCCTCCACAGGGAGCGAGGCCAGAGAGAGCATGCAAAATGAAGAAGCATTTTACTCTCAGCTCAACGATAATTGCACATGTTCTTGAAGAGGAGCGCGCCTGAATTGGAGCTGCGCTCTATTCAGGCGCGGCTCCACGAACAGTGAGAAGATTTTTGTTCTTTTGCAAACAACAGACTGCTCAATTTTCTGTTCCGCGTCAGAGTGACCCGCGGTGCAAATGTGGCTCGGGCGATTCAGTAAAAGCGTTTTGATGGGCATTTAACGTATGATAATGTTATGTTATTAAAGGTGACAACGCTTTCGCGCTGCCTCCGCTTTCTGCAAACCATGAATTGAATTGAGGTCAGGGGTTCATGGGGGGAACGCGAAACCTCCCGCTTTACTTTGTCTTCCAATTACAAAGGGGAAAAGAGCATATATTGTATTGTATGCTCTTTGAATTTTAATTCATGTAAAATTTGATATTCAGAGAAACATTTTGTCTTCCCGCTTAAACGTGACATGTGTTTTTGACAGGGTCACTCAGACGTACGACGCTGGTGCCTGTGTCTACTTTTACTTTGCCTTCAACTACAGGGGACTCAGTGATCCAGTACATGTCTATGAACAGGTGGAAGTAAGTCCAGTTTCATTTTTTAAATATAATATTATGCCATGATCCAGCCCTCTTCGTAGAACATAATTACATCTGATGTGATGATGCAGTATGTCGACTCTAGCACCCCACAGATTGAGCATCGTATTAAATAATCTGACGTGTGTATGTTTTTGTTTTTTCTTGTTTTTTTGTTATCCCAGCATGCAGCTAGAGAAGAAATCCTTGCCAATGGGGGAAGCTTGTCACATCACCACGGAGGTACAAAAATCCAAGAATTTCATGCTGAAAATATCAAGTCCGTTTTTGCACAACGCGTGTTGTGTACTGCTGAAAACAGGCACACATTATTCACGCATAGCTCCCCTGAACTGGATGACAGTTTTATAACATGAGCATTTATATTCGCACCTTCCTCTAAATTATAATTTATGAATCCAGGCTGCTCTGAGTGGCAGCGACAGCGCGGCGAGCTTTTCCCAGCGTGCTCTTCCGTGCCCGTGAGCGTGCAGCCACTCGTGCTGTAAATGTGCATTTGGTCAGGAATCTTTCACTGGCTCCTCCGCGTGTCCAAAATATCCTCCTGCAGCTCAGACGAATGGCTCTGACTCGGCTATTTGTTCAACTCACCAGTGACCAAATGAAACGTGAGCAGGGGAGGGGGCCGAAACAACTCTCCGGGCCCCATCAGGGCTAACCGAAATGGCTGCCTTATCTATATTGCCATCCGCCTCGCTGTTTTCATACATCACTTCAGGCTATTCATCACACCTGTCAAAAACAGTATGCAGTGAATCAGCTGTGATATTAAATCACAATTTTTCCCGAAGGCGGGGACGGGTTCAAAATTAAAAGATTGCTAATAAAAAGGAGGCGGCAGGCCGGGGTAAATGATGCAGCCGTTATCGCCGGCTGTATACTGACCTCCAAACGATGGCCCGGCCACCCCGAGCAGCACAGGGAGGTGACAGGGGGGTTGGAGAGGAGGGGATATTGATGCAGCCCCTGCGCGCGAGGCCCACTCTATAATTGTGATTAATAACAGCAGGGCTCGCTATCTGGGCGCAGACAGGCCGGTTTGTCTGCCCACAATCAGCGCTTGACAAATGGAGCTAGTTTCACTGGTTTTTGTGTATCAAACAAAACAGATGTAGTCAAGGCTGGTGAGGTGGGAGGGCAGCGGAGGAAATATACATTTTTGTGGCCCGGTGTTTACAGCGGGTCAGCGCTGCACCGCGTGGGCGTGGGTAAGGGAATCTGGCTGCGTAGAGCGCACTGCCTCTTTCCCTGCCGGACATAATACTCGGCTCATGCCACCGTTTGCTGACTACTTTCCATCCCAAAAATGATGGTGCGTTTGACTCCAGAGTCAGATTTTTTTTACACATAATCGCAGGCAAAACTTCTGTTCTGCGTTTGATTATTCGTTGGTTGTGGGAACAGTGGGAACACTAGTAGAAATGTCCTCTTTAAGTAGGTCACCGGTGTCGCAGCGGTGAAGAGTTGTTGAACATCCATCACGGGGAGAGTCATCCATCTATCAGCCCTGCACCGCGGCTTCTCAGCCAATACTCCGCCTCGGCCGTATCGCAGGAACGCAGGGCCCCTTACCTTACCGCGTCTTTCAGTCTCTAACCCAGCACCCCCCCAGCCATTTTTCAGAGAAACCCGGTGAGGGTGAGAACAACGTGTCAAAGGGCTGAAGCTCAGCTCGGCCTCTGCAGTCTCCTCTGTATGAGGGCCACCCCAGGGTGCCACCTCACTTTGTGGATCCGCAGAGCTCCAGTCTCTCTGTGTCTGCCAACTGTACCTCCACACAGGTCACTGCACTCAGGAGATAGAAAAATGACCCGATTTAGTGAGTTCCCCCTCATGCCATTCGCCTTGCGCTTCCCCAGGCCTTTCCACACAAGAGAAATATGCCACCTTTTTATTTAAAAAAAAAACCAAAAAAACTGTCATTTAAAATAACTACCTGCACTTCTTTGCATGTCTCAGCTGCACAGACCAAGCATGGTGAGATTGATTGCAATAGCGAGGAAAAAAGAGAGAATATGACAAGATAGATGTGTAAATTATCACAGTGATGGAGGCAATGATGCAGTCCCAGCACCTTCTGTTTTCTCTCCTCAGAGGAGGGAGGGATGGAGGTGGAACCAGGGGGAAGGACTAAGGAGGAGGTGGTGGTAGAGAGCAGGGTACTTTCTTAGTTATTGGGTAGCAGCTGATTGGTCCCCCTGTCACCATCTGGAGGTTTGTGTGGTATCAGGGTCTCTGGTGACCCCGCTGTCTGCCCTGTTTTGTCAGGAGACGGGCCTCACTAGCCTTGTGGCTGATCCCCATCTGGGTTTCCTGGCTGGGCTCTGATAACACATAGCGCTCAAATGTGTCGGGGCGGGGCCCCCCTCCCTCAACATGCCCTATTAACACGGGGGCTCCCTGCTACGGATGCCGAGGAAGGCGTGTGAACGCTCTCAACACACACGTCCCCTATTTTCAGGCGTCTGTATCTAATCTCAGTTGATTACACTCCAGGTTGGAAGTGTTTACCCAGGGAGCAGCACCTGTTCCAGGCTGGTCTGTTCTCAAATTTATCATTTTGACTATTGGAGAAAAGATGTTGAGTTTTTTTTTTTGTCCAAAAAAAAAAAAAGATCATCACAGTGTAGTGTGGACCCAAACATGATCAAATTACAGCTGATATTAAACAATGAAAAAGAGCAAATCCTCACATTAGACAAACTGGAACCAGAGAATTTTAAAAGAAAATTATTATTTTCTGTTGATTGATTGACTAATCAATTCCACTCTACTAGGCATGGCAAGGAATAAGCTTTTAGGGAGGGCTGGGACAAAAACTTGAAACTTACTGTGGTCTTTTATCAAACACAACTTTCTTTACAATCACGCACTATATGAGAACAGGGCCAGAAAGGAAGCTTATACTGCTGCGTCCACCTCAGTAGCTCACATTTCTTAAGAAAGGTACAAATCATTAAACTGCCAAATAAAAATTGGTAATCCAGCCTTGCGAACAGATTCTCACCCTCTCCCCGCTTTTTCCATCTGTCTCCCCTGTCCCAGCTATAAAATTAAAGGAAACTTGTCGATGAATAAATAAACACAGCTTTTTAAAACATGGTACATTTAAAAGTTGAACATCTCCTCAGCTGTGGCTTGCTTTCCTTTGCTGCGTTATTCAGGTTGAAAGGTAAAAAATGTAAAAGCGCAGCCTGTGCCTGGATTTCCACAGAACGTTGTGCAGCTTTATTCGCTCTTAGGAAATCAGAGTTTGGATTTTATTTGAAGTTTTCTCTAATTCTCTTTCTAAGAGTTGGGCTCCAGACAGGTTTTCCAGTCCTCTCCCTGGACTCAGGCTCTTTGCTGAGAACCTGTCGGGTACAGGCGCTGTGGAGTATGTCGTGCTGGACAGCTGGTGAGGCACTGGGCACCCTCACTAGGCTTCATGCCACGGCCATACTTGCTCCTCAGGTTGGGTGGGTAGGTGGCGGGGGTTGAAGAGCGGCTGAGAGCCAAAGTCCTGCTGACAGAGGCCCATTGTGTGGCGCTCCACGGTTAGCTTCGGCACCCTGTTGGCGATCGGGCCGGTGTCAGAGGGCACAGAGCGGCGTTCAAGGCAAGCAAGCGCAACACTCTCGCGGGTCAGCCGGAGGAGAGCGCTCGTGTGCACAATGAGACAGAAACGCACACAGAAAACGCCCCAGTGACTCTGGAGGGAGGGAATTGGAGGGGAGTGCTGGCTCAAAGAGTGAGGGAGCTGGGGACGGCCCGCTACAACCGCCAGCCGGCCTCCTCCTCTGGGAACACACAGAGCCTAATGAGTTTGATAGTCTGCTGAGCTCCATAAATCATGCCATGCAAAACATTTCTCCTCTCTGAATAAAAGCATTTATCACCCTCTGTTTATTCACTCACTCTCACAAGATTGATTGGCTCCCAGCAGCCTGCTGAGCAATCAGCCGTGCCGATTCCTCTATTTCTCCCCCTTCGGTCTTCTTCCTTGAGTTTATTTATCTATTTTTTTTTCTCTCCTCTGTCATTCAGTGGGGAAACTTAGGAAGGAGTGGATGAGAGAGACCGTCTCCAATGTCGGCATGGGGATGCTCAAGTCTGTCAAGGACTATGTGGACCCCAGTAACATCTTCGGCAACAGGAACCTCCTCTAATTTCTCACTCCTGTCCATCTTTATCTCACCTTTTTTTCTAAGCGCATCTTTGGATTAATAGATACTAAATGTGAATTAAAAATGGACAGAGATCTCTTCTTTTTCATCAAAAGTGTCATTTGGTGCCATTTATCGATTCACCCAAACCTTTTTTTCTTTTGTCGCACTTAACATGCTGTAACAATCATTGTCATCCACGTTTAAGCTAATTTTTGCTGTTGTCTCGGCCCCAGCTTTTGTTGGAGTGACGGCCACGATGCGTCCTGACACGATGGAGTAAACCCTTGAATTTTGTCATATCTGCTTTTTGTGTGACCTTCTCATAAATATCCTTGCCAACGTAGTTAACCCTTCAATTTGTTTTTATTTTCCTCTCGTGTGTGTGTGTGTGTGTGTGTGTGTGTGTGTGGTACGTGTGTGCGTGGCACTTCTTTAGTGGTAAGTTCTAGATGAATGCACTCTCTAAAGCTCTGTGCCTTTCTAAAGCTTTTTGTCTGCCTTGCCCTTCTCCCAGTGCACTCTGCTGGTTTACAGTGAGAGTCCCTTTGTGAAGCAAAACATACTTGGACATTGTGTTTTCAATGTCTCCCATTTGTCTTTTTCACACCCTCATGCCTTTCGTTGTATTGACCTATTGCCATAAGAGACTTAGTTGACTGTGTGTACCTCCGCTGACAGGCTAGTTTGACTCCACAACTTCAGCCCCACCAAAACTTAACCTTTTAGAGGTACAGTATGATTACAAAAAGATATATCATGTGTTTAGTTTTTGTACTGAAACGGTTTTTCCTTGCATGGTTTGTTACTGAGAGGTGTCAGGTGGGCATTGCATTTTTTTTTTTTCGCTCACGCCTGCTTCAGTGTGACCGTGTTTGCGATCTAAGGCCTCCGGATCTCGGTGCTGACATTGTACCAAAGACTCAACACATCAGACATAACTGCAAACATACTGTATACATATGTTTGATCGTGTGTGACCGCCACCTTTACACACGTTCACAACATGCACAGCTAAACTATATATTTTTTAACCAGCATATGCAAGGATAACCCTTCCGAGAGCTGTAAAATTTAGATATCTGTGACTGTTACACGTGCTAAAACTTTCTATTAAACTCATTTACATCATGTTTGTTATGACGGAGACAAGGTATTGAATTATTTCCGCTCCTTATAATTGGTGTTGCCCAGAAATTCCTCTCTTCTCCAGAATTGTTGACCTTAGTGTATCTGTATTGTGTAATTGTTTTTTGGAATGGATACTGTGATGTCCTGCGATTTGATACCAGACTTGTACCAGTTAACCACTCATCTTGAAGCCAAGCTTAGCTTGATGTGAGAACCTTGTCCTTTTTTTTCACCATTCGATCTCCGCTTCACAGTTTTCCTCGACCATGATGCTCTTTTTAATTCTTAATATTCCCCCCAAATAAGAAGACTTGTTTGGACCCCCCCCCCCATCTGACATTTAACCCCTTGTGTCAAAAATGTGCAAGAGCTTTTGAATGTTATGGATGTACCTTTTTTTGTTGTTTTGCACCTCTCAACACAGTAACATCTGAGTACATTTTGTCAAAGCTGTTTGTGCAATAAATTGAATAACTGAATCAAAAATGAACAACATGCATCATTGTTAAGAGAGCAGAGCCCCCAGAATCTTGCATCATTTCCTTTTCAGCTCTTCCATAGTAGCCTTTATTTATGTTGTCAGTCGGAGCTGGGAGCATCAACAACAGCCCAGAGAGCTGCTTTTTGTTTGCTCGTTGTCTACCTGCACCACACTGAGCTCAAGGTAATCCAGCACAGAGGAGTTTTAACAGAGCCTGTCTTTTTGCTTCCTGACAAGCTTTTTTTTTTGTCCACACACAGACTCATTTGGGAGTCATCTTCACCCACACAGCCACCCACACACACTGCTTGCTGACGTCACAGCCACCTATCAACAGCAATAGAGCTCAGCCTTGGACGGTGAAAGGCACTGCAGCT
This sequence comes from Psettodes erumei, assembly GCA_016785225.1. Taxonomy (NCBI): domain Eukaryota; kingdom Metazoa; phylum Chordata; class Actinopteri; order Pleuronectiformes; family Psettodidae; genus Psettodes; species Psettodes erumei. The sequence goes on from JAFBJZ010000329.1 coordinate 542,676, forward strand.
ATTGCTCTCCTTGCACTGTGGTTTAATACTCAGGATTGTGTGACTGAATATGTTGGATATAAATAAGACACGAAGGACATTATTTTTGATTAACCACTGTACCTGTCAGAGTTGTGTAATATTGATTGCAGATGCTTGTATTTGCAACTAATTCCTATTCTCTTGTGAAAAACGCTAATATCATTCTAATCTGACTGCATCGTGCTATTTTCCTTGTGACTTTAAATGTATCTCAATGAAATGCGCTTGTACCTGCAGTATTTCATTGAGATAAGGTTGGTGTGTAAAGATACATTTGTCCACATGAGGTCAGCACTGCACTGGAAGAAACACTGTAAACTGGAACGCAGAATCAGTGATGAACGGACTCTTTTGTTAAAATAGCAATGTTGTGTAATTAATATACTCTATCACAAGTAAAAGTGCTAGATTGAAAGTGTTTCTTTAATAAAAGTAAGTATTGTTGGCCAAACAATAAAACTAAACTCTTAAACTATCAAAAGGTTTTTATACAGAAAAAAGCCCCCCATCAGAGCTTTACTACATATATCAAGCACACTTGAAACTTGTACCAGAGAAAATGTAATTAACACCACTTGAGTTTTAATATGAGAATAAATCAGAGCACACCTAGCAGCATATTTTTTATTTAAACTGAACAGAAACATTGCACATTTGCCTTTTCATGCCTTAGGTTTCTTTCAGTTTAGCCCACCGTAAATGAATGTAGAGTCCAAACTGGGAGAGGAAAGAAGAAATGCAAGGAGCACGTTACATTGCAAAAAAGACAAATAGTAGTTGGTCACATTTGGAGACCGAATAGAAAAATAGAACAGCGATATCCATAATTCACGTAACATGATGCAATAGAATTTAAGTCATGCATTTCCAATGAGATAATGTTTACTGATGAAGTTCAAAATACGAGGTATTTCTTGGCTCACATATTTGCTACATCCTTAGCAAGTGACTGAATTTAATACTGCAGAAAACATGCAATTCAAAATTCTTCTGTTTGTCTTCAATTTGGCTCTTTAACTTAAATACAGTAGAGCACAAAGATCCATGCCACACAATGTGCACAGTCACGTTTTAAACTCCGATTAACAAAGGTACAACACAACTCATAAGGCATACCCTCATCCCAAAAATTACTTCTAATAATAATAATAATGAAATGAAAACAATAGCTTGTGACTACACGGGCACTTCAGTACTACAAGTCTCTGTGTCTTCTGGAGATTACTGTATAAAAGCTGTTTAAGTGTGAACAAAGACCCAAAATTTTGTTGAAGCAAAAGTATGGCATTTTAGGAAATAAATCTTATTCTCTTTCTGAGGGAAAGTAAAATAATAATAAAAAAAGATATCGGTACTTTAAATAAATCTACAGCCAGCCAACATTTGGAGGAACTAGCTTGTCCAAAAGAAACAAAAATCCACTTGCCAGTGCCTCTAAAGCTTGTTAGTACACACAGTGGCTATTGTCAGTCTAAAATGAAATGTAAAAGGCCTAATTTGACTATTTCTTGGCGGCAGCCAGCGGGGACTGCAAGAAATGAATGGTCCTGTCTAAGAAATAGTCCAACACATAACCACTTGCAAAACCAGGATAGTTGTTTGTACACTTCACTGTTTCTGTGTAGATGAAAACTAAACAGGACAAAAATATTAGTTAAGTTAATGAGTGTCAAAGTTGCTAGTAGGTGGATTTTATTTCATTTGGACAGAGCTCTGCTAGCTGTTTCCCCCATTTCCAGTTTTTATGCTAGGCTAAGCTAACCAGCCACTGGCAGTAGCCTCATATGTAATGGACAGACAGAGGGGAAATAAAAGTGCTTCTTATCTGGTGTCCAAAAAATCGTAAAAAAGAGTTACCCACTTGGAAAATTCACATGAACGCCCTATTAAGTCAGAAAAACAACTCAGAAAGTCAGCAAAAACTTTGGTACAAGACCTGCCAAGTTGTTGACGTCATATACGCAGAAACGTGGCCGACAAGTAAATGTCTAAATTGATAGTAAAAACCGTTTGCTTAATGGTGCAAATGTGCATATTGCATATCAGCTTTTAAACATTGAAGTGGAATATGCCATTAGGTTGTAACTGTTAGCTGCTGTCCACATACAGTGACCGAGATTAGTTACAAAAGTTATTTAGCCTATTAGCAGTAACCATGGTAACAAGTCCGATAAAGCAATATTTTTAAAAGTTTAAGGGAATGTACTGGTACAGGAACAACCCTTGGACACAATCACATTGTCTTTGCGCTGTCCATGTTGTTTCCACATTAGAAATGAAAAGTACACGAACACACTGAAGTCAGAGAAAAGATTTCTCTACTCCAGAACTGGGACCAGCCGGGGGCCCCTGAATGTGACATGATCTTATCTTACTGTCCAACAGAAAGTGAATAAGTGTATTCTCAAGAATTTTGATCTTTTCCTTTATCTAGAATATATATTTGTGAGGATTTACTTTGCTTTATGTTTGCGCTGTCATTGTTAACTCAGATTCTTTTTTTCCTTGCAAAAATGTAATGTGACACCAGAACAACTTCATCAAGGCACATTGTGTGCGTGTGTGACAAGTGAGACTTTGAATTTAAAACAAAACAGATTTCCTTATGTATAATGCTAATGCTTGTGGCTAACATGGGGTCAAGACAAAACTGCACTCATTGGTTTTACGAATTATGGCAAAAAAAAAAAAATACGTCATGGTTCAACATGGATTTCCCTACTATCTAAGAATTTCAGTGAGGAGGCCATGCATTTTTCATTAGGATCTTAAAACAAGGCACAGGAAGGGAGGGAGCGGAGCACTCAATTTGCATTGCAAGCACTGTCATGGGTCCTGCTGTTCCCGCATCCCTTTATCCTTCAGAAACTCTGCAGCCACATTACAATCCAGAGCTTACAGCTTTTCAAACAGCACTTGTAAATAACTTAATAGCCTATGTACAAATTTACAAAAAATATCTCTGTTACCCCAGACAAAATGCAAACAATGAGGAGGTACCAAGAGCACAACCAACTACAGCAGAGGCAACATTCCTCTCCAATATTCTCCATGCCTTGTTGTGCTGAAAAATCTTTGCAATGCCCAGAATAGGTAGTTAGCTCACTGGTTGACATGTTGACACGGTGGTTTGAGTTTCCTTTACTGACACGGTGTCATCAGCTGATTTGTAGCTGCTCCAACAAGCTTGCCAAACACAGCTCTGTCAGCCTTCAGCGCGGGAAGACTGAGGGTAGCAGAAAAACCTCTATGATAGCGCCGCTCTCAAGTCTAAAGCTCATCTCTAGTAGCAAAAGCAAAGAGGAGCAGAGCCCAAGAACCTCTGCATGCACTGCACCGCCTTCTGTAGCAGGCTGCATTTAAGAGGAAAGAGATCAGCTCAGAGGTGGCGACAGAAGCTAACTAGCAGGTTTAGATGTTATGTCATCAGCACCGCTGCTGCAGCAGGGTGTGCTGCCAGTCTTGGCCACCGTGCAGCCGCTGGTTTCTGTGCTGTCACCGCTGCAGGGGCTCGCCGGTGCAGAGACACTCTGGCCACGTTGTCTCTTCTTGTTCAGTTCTTCCCATTTGGCCCTGTTGGCTTCGATCATGTCAAGCATTGGCTGGAGTTTGGGATTTAACTTGACCAGAGTCTAGAAAGAGAAATGGAACGTAAAGGAAAAAGGTCACAATCAGCATGAAAAGCTGTTGCCCCAGTTTGTGACGGTATTTTACAAATACATTCTTGGTACAGAGCTAAGCATTTGTTTTTATTAAAATAAATGTGCTGTGATGTTTTACTAGACTAAGAGCCACAGTAGGGCTTACAATAAAAAAGCTAACTAATTGGTCAGCCATTTTAGTTTACCTTATTAGCATTGTTTGCTAATTAGCACAAAGCACAAGCTAGAGCTGAGGCTATTGGGATTATGATTTATTTTTTAAATAGGTATTTTGTCACTGAGCAAAATACCAAACAAATTAAAAAGAAAGAAGCAACATCAGGAGATCATCAAGATGGTTCCAGTTCATCCTCAGGGGAACATAAGTACATCTGAGCCAAATTTCACGGTGATCCATCCAACAGTTGTTACGACTCACAAGCCATAAATGTCAACGTCTTGGTGGCGCTAGAGGAAAGGTCAGGGGATCACCAAAGGCAGTAACTTTGCAACTTGAGGAGCAAAATAAAAAAATGTTTCTTGTCATGCAACAAACAGAATATATTTCCATCCAGATGGTTAGAGGAGAAATACAAGATATTTTTTTAGGGGTTGTTTAATGATGTTCTGGGTTTTGTAAAGATCCCCTGATATTTAACTTTAGGAAAATCTGATGCTCAGCTCTGTGACTTGAATGTAAAGGAAATACATGACAGACACAAACTGGTATCGGACTAGAAAAGCCAGCACATTTTTCATGAAATGGGCAAAACAAATGAAAAATAACAAAAAAAACAACAACAAAGCAAACTCCTGACAACAACAACACAGTCAGTTGATAGCAGCAGTCCATTAAAAGACTGCTCTTTAAAGATTAGAAGCGCATGTATGTCCGAGATTAGAAGCCTTTGTCATTTTTCCGTGTTGAACTGTTTGTGGCAGTCCAGTAAAAGCTGTCATCCACCATTTTAATAAATTACCTGAGAGACAGGGGGATTTTGTCCCCTCTGTTCTGCTAACAGTGTCTTCTGTGTTTATTGGATTTCCAGGGAAGTCTATGTAATTAGTTATTGTTTCATTAACCCTGTTTCATGTGGAAATATAACACGTGGGCATGGGTCCCACATTCAAAACAATGAAATCTTTCATTTATCCACACACACAGGAGCTAAACGAGTAGCCATTGTAAAAAAAAAAAAAAACACTCCTGAACACTCCTGAGAGCTGTTACCTTGTTTTTTGTTTTATTAAGACAGACTGTTTATGGACTTCCAACTAACTTGGACATTTATAGACATTTAACCTTATTTTGGAGTGATTTTTTTGTTGTTCCTTGCTCAAGGGTAATTTTTCTTTGTTAAACTTTTTGTGTTTTGAGACTGTAATAGAAGTCCAGTTTTTCTTTACCACAAATCTGTCTAATGTGTGTTGTCTACCACTTTGAGTTCTAGTACATCTTAGCTGCTTAGTTTAAAAATGTGGCTTACATGTAGCTATAATTTTCAAAAACTACACAAACCAAATGCAATGGTGGTCTAAATCTTTGTGGATTTGACTGATATGCAGGTTAAAGGAAGAGGAGGGGGACAATTTCCCTCTTTCTCTGCAGCATATACTCTCTGTGGGACACTGCCATTGGTTTGCACAGCTATCACTATTCCACTGAGGTAGGACTCCGAGTACAGAGAGACAGAGAGAGACTGTCATATGGTGGGATATAAAGACAGGAGGTTATATAAGGGGGATGGTGGGGATTAATATTCCACAAAGTAGCGAGCCACCACCAGGAGGAGGAGATCAGTGAGATCAAATATGAGATCTCTTCCGCCCACGGACAAAAGCTCTGTCGCCCCCGAACTTCCTCTGTTCTCCCCCTTGCAAGTTTAATTGGCAGCAACACGATCGTGAGCTCTATATCTGCATTCTCCAAACATCAGCCTTTACTTGAAGCACTGTGGAGACACCCCCCCCAACACATGCTTTTTATCTACACGACACAGACAGCAACAATGGTAAAACCAGAGTCCCGCACAGATTAGTCTTCACTAACTTTGACACTGATCCTTGGATAATTCAATCGATGTGAAGATGATCTATTGTTTGTTTTTCTTAGACTCTGTGACTAAAAGTAATGTGTTTAATATGGCAGAAAAAAAGAAGGGGGTGTAAACAAAAGAGAAGAGAAATCACAGTAGGAATGAATGGACTATTTTATCCTCAAGTTCCTCCAAAACTGTTCTTCTGTTTGACTTTCATGAATTTTGCCTTCACTGCTCTTAACAAACCTGATCCACTCAGTAAGTCAGCCTTCTTCTTCTTCTTCTTCTTCCTCCCACACAGCCGCTGCTGCCGGCAGTAGGAGGGGCAGGTGAGTCTCTCTTGACGTCATTTGGAAACACACTGGCACACACATTACTATACCAGCGAGGACACTGTATAGATTTCCAGTAATTCCCTGAAAGATAATCGCTACCTCTAACTCTGACCCTAATATTTGCTCTTTTGGGATCCATCCTTGCTCTGTGTGTGTGTGTTTACCAGAAGCATGCAGACGAGAGTTAGTCCTTATTTCATTACTGTGCAGTGAAGCCCAAAGTACACTGTCTTACAGAGGTGATTTAACCCAACTACCATCACAGCTCTATTCACACCACCCCACTACCTCTGAGCGTTCTCGCAGCCAGAAAGTACAAACTCATTCCACTGCGCACAGAAAAAGAACAGGACGAAACCTTGAAGTTGTTTCAGGGCTTTCAATGAAAAGCATTTCTTCTTTTTTTTTTTCCAGTGAGAAATCTGTGGCTGCAAAGAGAGTTGAATAGCTGTTGGTGACAGTTTCATTGCTGGCGTCAGTGTGTGTGTGTCTGAGCTGGGGTGGGGTGCGGGGACAATAGCTGAGGAAAGACAGCGACTACTGATGTCAGAGGAGGATGTGTGACAGACAATGAAGGCCAGAGTGTGGCGAGGCTTTAAGCGTTACCTCGTACAGCGGCGCACAAATTCCATCAATCCACTCCAGCTGCAGCCCTGGCAACTCATCCTTCCTGTTTCGATCAAAGATGGCCTGAAACACAAAAAGGACAAATTCATCTGTGCTCTGGAGAAAACAAAAGAGACATGTGATTCTGCATACTATAAGGCTTCAAGTCAGACTTAGACCCCCCCCCCCAGCTCTCAAGACAACTGAATTTATTTCATGTGCATTTTCCTCTCTTCCTTCATTCTTCTGCAGCCCAAACTTAAGAGGCTCCACCAAGCCTGTGCTTCAGAGATAGTTACTGGGCTATGACTTAGAAGTTAATATTTAATTTCCAACACCCACACACAGAGCGGTGAAGGTTTGACACAAGCGGCAGACCAGAGGGCTACTGCATTAGTTATTTCAGAGGGGAGGCAATGTGGCCTGGCTCGATTAGTCAACAGCCATTAATTGCACGCAGAAAGCTGTTTTTTTTTTCTTTTCTTTTTCTTCTTCCTTCTCCGTTTAAGAACTTGCAACACAGTTCAGCCTTCAAAGCTCCTCACTCAAACAGACAGTACTCTTCTCTTGTGGTGCTGCGGCTGTCTATGATGATGATGATTATTATTATTATTATGCTATTTTTACACCTGTAAAGACCATTTATTTCTGCTATCAGCTAGTACAGCTCCAACACACCTGTGTTTACTGCTGAATGAATAGAAAGTCAGTATTTGCTTTGCAGCCTGTTCAGATGTTTTTTTTGGAAGAATGATTGGTTACACAGCCCACAGTTTTGCTTTTGGCACAGCAGCAAGCGGTCAAGCTGATTGTACACTTTTCTCCCACTACAAGACACAAGCACTTCACGATTTCCTACGCAGTCAGTATGTTTTTGAACTGCGGAGAAAATATACAGGCCTATCTTCAGCATCATCGGCGTATTGTAAAGGTCGTGGAGGTTTAACAAGCTGCACAAAAAGCACCAAAGCGGAGACGGGTCGTTGTACTCACGGAGGGCGTGAGCTTCAGCTCTGATCTCTCTCTGTCACCCTGCTCGAAGAACTCACTGGTCACCAACTCTGCCACCTGAGCAGACGCAAAAGTCTCATGTAGGATGGCAACTACAGTCTTATTTTCATTATCCTATAATCTGCCGATGATGTTCCCAGGGAATCCGATAGTCCTTAGGTCTATAAAAGTTGAGGAAATTGTGGAGTATGTCGATTTCCTAAAGCCCAAGGTCGTGATACCTGGAGCTAGGGATGTTTGGCATTTTTTTCTTGAAATATTTCATTTGATAGAGGAGGGGAGAGAGCGAGATTATCCTGTATTCCTCACCTTACGTGATATTTCCCAAGGTTTAGTGACAGCACCGAGATCACACGCTGTCATCATCATGGATCTGAGAGATGATCAGACAAACAGATTGCACTTTCATCTGGTATTTACCGTATAATAAGTGTGGCATGAAAGAAAATCTTTGGGATGCTCAGATGCTGTTAATTGTGTGTGCACAGCATTACCTGCACATATCTCTGTGAGCCTTCACGTTCCAGTTGTACTCTCCTTTGCTGACCAGCTCAAAGAAGGTGTTCCTGTTCCTGAAGGGGGAAACAGAAACAGCTGTATATGCATGTGTAAGTTGCATACAAACCACAAGGGGGCGGTGTTACCTAAAAGAAGCCTGCACATCTATAGTAAACAGCTTCAGGAGAGACAGGTTGAGTAGCAGTTAGTGTGCTTCACTGTGTGAGACAGTCACGCAGGACTCTGTGGACGATCTAACAGTTTAATAAACAACGTGTTCAGCAGAACATACTCAAAGTAAAGCGTGAGGTCCGTGGCCAGAATGGACTGTTTCAGCAGCTGCATGAGGTTGCTGTACTCTGTGGACGAGAGGCTGGAGAAGATATTGTGACCCTGTGGAGACAAATACAGAGATGAAATGATGAAGAAAACATGTCACTTCTCTAACTGCACACAAAGAGCCTGAAATAATGACTCTTTTTTGGATGAAATACTGATTACATTCAGCATGGCTAACATGTACAGGTTATGTTTCTATCGAATATAGCTTTATTTGAGGTCCTTTTTTCATATTTTTGAAAAATAATTTCATATTAACCACAGCTTGACTGTCATATTAGACTTCAGGCAGTACTGTTATCACAGATCTGTCTCTGCCAAAAGTCTTTGAAAAGCTCATTTTAAGGGATTATTGCTTAACATATGGAAGAAGAGAGACAAAGTCGTGTCCATGGCATCCATGTGCATTGTTTTTTGCTGACAATCCCACATGGCAATGTGTCTCATTTAATCAATGTGAAAATTACGGTCATGCAGTGCTGCAGCAGTTGGTGATGACTGGGTAAAGGCCTTGTATTTGTGGCGAGTATCACTCTCTCTCTTTTTAAGGTATCTCGTCAGTCTCACCTGTAATCAACTGTGATTACTTGCAGGTGTGAGCTGCCTTTAATGAGCTGCCCCACCCGACCCCCTGCAGGATCCACTGCTTTCTCCCCATCTACCTTTTTGCCCTTATTTTGATGTGATAAACACATTAAGTTAAACTTTGTTCTTGTGTTCTCATTGTGTTGCCTCCCTTTGAGCCAGGGGGGTAATAGATGCAGGATGACCCTCTGACTGACTCTCTATAAACTATTGAGAGTCTATTATATATGGAATAGTGAATGAGTAAACAAGGGGGGGGGCATTTTTCTTTTCCTACTGCAACCTGTCAGAAAGTCTTTCATGAAAAAGTCCTGTTTGCACAATTAAAACTTAATGGTAAAAACAACAACAACAAAAGCAATGATAACCCTGAATGGATCTGAGTTGGACAGGAGGGAAGCCAGCCAGCAGCTCTTAATAAGTAGGCAACATCTCTCACTCCAGGCTCTCTATCATTAAAACAGGCTTCTCCCCATCATGTATTATACATCCATTCACCACTTAGACACCTTCGTCTGGAGGACCGAGATTCGGTCCGCGGAGGAAATGGAAGATGAAGAGGTGATAACAGGAAAGGGCCCAGGATGAGAGGATGATAATAAAAAGTGGATGACCACTTGTTTTCCCTTTAAACACTGACAAGTCAAGTCTGAAGACTGTCTCGGCACGACCGCGATTCCCCCTCGCCAGCTCCTGAAATATTGAGCTACGTAACAGCAGAGGACACAAAAGGCTTCTCCCGTTCTGTCACAGCCGGTGCAGAAGAAGGAGGGAGGCAAGAGAAATAGGAAGTGAGAATGACAAAGAGGAAATTGAGAGGTACAAAGGGAGTGAGTGACGTTTAAAAGTTTTACATTTTAATTAATGGTTCGCACAGGCTGGCGGATTAAATCGTGAGCTCTCTCTTCTACTTGAATTAGCCACACTATTCATTTATATGCTAATAGGACAGCGGCGGTTCAACCCCAGTATCAACAGAAACCATTATGATATTCCAAGCAAACATTTGTCAGCTCACTGTGTTGTCAGCACAATGATAATGAAGCCGCCGGAACCTACCCCCGTTAAGCCTCGTCTCAGCTGCTCCCTCAAAAACGTCTTTAATTACAACTTCACGCAAACCCAGTCACCTGGTAAAATGTCTCTCTCAGCCAATTACCACCAAATCTATCGCCTTTGTAATTACATTGATTTGAGGGCTGCATGAGCTATTCGTTTCCCACTCGCATGAAGCAGACATTGAGGCACCACATGGTTACTTTCAGGTTCAATGGGCACAAACTCTTTTTTTAAGGAAAAGTGGCCTTCAACATTTAGATGAATGGTTCAAAGGTAAGGAGAGAGAGAGAGATAGCACGGAAGACTGCTTACTACTGCTTACTAACTTTGATTCAGGACAACAGTGGTACAAATGAGTTTGTATTAAATGACTGCATATCATTTAGTCTCAGGGTCCTCGTATTCAGCATGCTGGCTTAACATCATTTGTGAATGAGCCATCATTCACGAAAGTTGTTTCACTGGTGTTTTTTCCTATTTAACTGACTAATGACAAGCACAAGCTTAAACATTGAAATTATGATGGAATGTCAAGACTTGCCTCCAGAAACTCCTGGAGGCTCTTGGTTTTTTACGTGGACCCTGTTTCGGTTCATTTCCTGTTTTATTTTGGTAATTGCTTCCTAGCGCGTCTTGTGTTGCTTTACTTCCTGTGCTTTCTTATCTGCCCTGCCCTAATGTGCTCCACCTGTGTCTCGTTAACCTGGTCTCTCCCCTCTGCCTGTGTCAGTTCCTCTGTTGTCGCTGTTTGCGCCCCGTCCTCCCAGCGTTTCCCCGGTTTTTCAAGTCTGGATTCCCTCGGTTCCTTGTGTTGTAAGTATTTTGGTTTTTGCTTTTGCTTCCGTTTTTTTTTACGTGAAATACGTGAAAACAAGTGAAATGCATTGCACAAACACAACATGCAGCAGGGTAGGCATTAGCAGAACCTTCATGGTAACTGCATTGCAGCAGCTATTGGAACAATGTGCACCTCACTCTGCAGGATCATAACAGCATGGTTGAAGTGGTGGTGCTCCAGCGTAGCAGAGGTCCCATAAAGCAGAGCAAGCGCTGAGCCCGTCCTGACACACACACACACACACACACACACACAGGGATCAAGAAGAAGGATAACAATCAGCATTCTACACATACTGAGAAACAATGGCTGCTATTGCATCTGTTGTAATTCCCTCACCAATTCACTCTGCACACTGTCGCCATGTTATGGCCTGCGAATAAAAGAAGCTGGAGAGTCATAAACCTAAACTGCGGCTGAAATTCCACTCCTCCATGTTGAATGTAATCATCATTTGATGTGGAGACAAAAAATACTCGTGAGTCTAGTGCACCGCAAGTGAGGCATGTGGCCCGGCTTTTAAAAGTTTGGAATATTCCATCAATTTTTGTAGTATTTTACCACTGCCTTCAGTTTAAGTTTTGCTTTGAGTTGAGTTTAGTTACTTTTAAAGTTTGTATGTCATTTCCACAGTTAAAATTTCAGTTAAAATAGATTCATGTGGTGGTCCTAGTGTGCCTATGTGAGTTTTTCAACTTAGCTTATGTTACCTTTTTATTTTCTTGCCTTTTGCTTTAATTGGGGTCCATATGCTTTGGGTGTACACCCACAGATAACACCTCATAGTCACTGAAAATTATAATAGTCTATCGTGTGTAGTCTATAATAGTGTAATTTATTTATAAAAGTCTAATATGTTGGAGTACAAATCAAAAAATGATTATTTTCCCAATAAATCCTCAATTACAGCTAGAGCACACCCGCGGATGAAGACAAAACACATTGCCACAGAAAATAAACCAAAGGCTCTCAGATTTTCTGACAAAGAAGGGTTCATTGTGAAAATCTGCCTTATTGGCAACAAGAGCTTTATTACCTCCTTTGTCTTTTGTCACCCTAAACTAATTTCGAAGTAGCCGAGTCAACAGGCATCTGAATTCCGAACATTTAGCTCAACATAATGAAGAAAATTTCCAACTATTTTTGACAGCTGATGTGATGAGAATGTTAACACCAGCATTTTCAGGCGCTAAACAGATTCCCATGGGGGGCCACGCAAGTCAGTGAGTCGGATCGCACCATTTTGTGATGTACTTACATTTAATAAAAGCTGTTTAAAAAAAAAAAAAATGTCTGCAAAAAACTATTTAGGCCTGCAGATGAAAATACAACGTTTCTAATTTAAATTTAGATTTCAGCTCAAAATTATGTCTGTCTTCCACCTGATTTCACTCTTGGTTAAGTTGGCGAGGGCGAGGCAAGCCAGTAGCAATTGTACCTGCTGATTTATCTGTGCTCACAGTCAGTAGTGTTTGCAGTCTCTTCGTTAAGCAAACCCTTATGTAAGCCTTATACAACTTGCCACTTGACTCTTGCCGATCTGGGCTGGACCACTGCGGATGGCTGCAGGTGGGAAAACGCACTATAAACGGTGCGTAGGAGGGAGCGTGTTTATGTTTGCATGTGACACAGAGCACTTACTTTGCCTGAAAAGCGTTGTTGGTGCCCCTGTGGTCCAAGTCATGGCACACACATCCTACAATAAGCGCTAAGATCTCCACCTCTGTCAGAGTCTCCTGGAAGCCCGCGGTCTGATTGGCACAGAGAGGAAACAAACGCACTGAGTACCACAGCCGCATCTCTTTTTCTCTTATTCTATGAAACTGTGAGGAATGCACACTGAATAAAAATGGAAAAAAGAGTCCAAAAGCAGCAGCAGCATCCTATAAAAAAAAAGTATCTCCCTAAAATGCCAGTGGGACTGCAGTAACGCAGTCGCACTGGGAGATTTATGGCTTGGATGAATGGGTTCTGGAGGCCATGTGCTGAGTGAGTCACTACAGGTCATTGTGGGGATAGCGGCAGAGATAGCACGGCCCCCTCATTAAAACACATGGAAGGGAGAACGGAGGGGCCCAGAACAGCTTACACACTACTATTTCATTTCACCCTGCCAATAATCAATTCAGATGGGACACCATGCATTAATGTTGTTCTTGATTAAACGAACTACACTGCTGTTTGTAAAAGAGCTTGCGTGCTCGTGCATGTGTGAGAGTGTGTTGCCCCAAGGACCTGATGAAGCATAGTCCTGCTGGAACTGCATGAAGTAATTCTCTCGGGGTCTCTATTTCAACAAACACCTCTGGTTTGGCTCTGCACAGAATGGGCTGTTTGTACAGTTAATATAAAAATAAGTCATCATTTAACTCTCTATGTTAACTGTCTCGGACGTAGGTCAGACGAAAATGTGTCGTAAACTATCTAATGGTAACGATAACTTGGAATCGGTAAGCGCCAAAGTCGCGCTTCATAACCTGAAACTTTCTCACTTGAACTTTTAATGCCTTCATGAAAAAACTTAATCGGCTTCAGCTCCCTCCACCACCAGCAATCTCCGGTGGTATAACAAGTATTAAGCGCATTAATTTGAATAAAAGTAGCAATAAAACAAATTAAAAAGTACTAAATTACAAGTAGAAGTGCTGCAGATGAAATCACTTTTAAGCCTCATTAGAGAAATGTACTTACGATATCAAAAGTAAAGGTAGGTACTGCATCAGTGCATGCAAGTAATTTTTTTTTTTTGCTCCAGCTAGTTGAGGTGGAACTAGCTTAAACTACCCAAACAGTACCAAGAAACAGAGCTCTGGTACACATTTTCAGACTACAAAATATTTGCCAATAACGGGATAGTTTTACCTCTCTGAGTCACAAACTGTTATTTAAATGAAATGATCCAAGGAGTTTGGAGAGAAAACCAATGATTTAAATTTAAAAAATTATTTAAATTTTAATCTAGAATCTTATAACTCGGAACTGAAGCTATCAAGTAAATGTAGTGGAGTAAAGGTGTAATTGAATTATAGTAGAATAGAAGTATAAAATTAAAGTTTTAAAAAAATGCTTAAGTAAAGCACAAGTACTGAATCTCTAAATCATACCAGGTACATGATGAAATGTGCTTTGTAACTGTCCTCCTCATGTGGTGGGCTTTTGGTGAAGTTTATTTAACACTAGGATTTTATGCTCATTTATGAGCAGGAGAAGAAGTCACATTGCAGCTCAGTCAAATCAGTGCATGAACCTCGTGAAGCATCCATGAAAGCCATGAGTGTCTCTGACTGTAAGTGATCTAATTATCTACAGTTGGCATGATCTTTACCGTTAGCATGGCAAACATGCACTGGCAGACATTGAAGGCATGTCTCCAGTTGTGGTAGAGGACCATCCTGTAGTTTTTCCTGACAGTCAGTAGCCATCTGCACAGTGTCTGGAGGGGGAAAACACAAGAGAGATGAGCACATGGGTTGAGCAGTTGTCGTGAGGATACCAAGGGAACAGTGTTCTGGACAAATTCAGTCAAGTATTCAACGGAAATAGCCGCTTGTCTCACCTCATAGTCAATCTTGAATTTCTGCACCATTCCCAGCTCCATAAACATTCTCAGAGCGGCCGTTATCATGGCATCAACATCCAGGGAGAAATCGTCAAAGGACAGCTTATCGATGCCCAGCTCACAAACCAGGGGAATGTTGGCAGCCTGTTTCGTCATGGTAGCATAAAAAACATCAGGGAAGAAAGAGAATATGAGAACATGAGTTCAGAGAGCTCGAGAAGAGGATGCAGAGGTCAGAGGATGCGGTGCCATTTTCAGACTATACATGGAAATATGGAGAGACATGCTAATGAAGACTCTGAGGACTCATTCATAGAAGGTTAAGATTAATGAGGGAGAATTTCACAGCTATTTACTTGCAGAGCTCATTGACAAACACAGTTGTGGGGGAGTAATGAACGGCTTATCTTTTTCATTATTAAACAAACAAAAACAAAAACACACAAGACATACGTGATTCCAATTAACCATCCATGTCTTCTGTCTTCAATATGGTCTAATGAGCACAGTGAGCGGATTTCTGGCTCCAGTCTGCACAGTAACGCAACCATGTCATGCAGTGCAACCTGCATCTCATTCCAATGAGTCAAATGCTCTCTTACAAATCTGCCTTATGGTTTCAGTGCAGTACTGTCTGTCTTTTTTTGCTTCCCCTCCTGTCTGACACCCACCAGAACCCGATGTTTCCCTTCACAAATGTTTGCCTGTCAGGTCAGCAGGTATTCTCCTCTCTCTTAATTCACAGCCCCAGGTTATGAAATGTCAGCCAGGTTTGTTTGCCACTGCTAAGGCTCTATATGTAGAGCAGTTATGAAAGAAAGGAGGGGGGGGGCCAGGATAGGCAGAGCACGACGCTGGATGAGGGGGCTGAAAGATCACACAGGCACACTGGAAAGCAGGGTTCCTACTTCATGGTAATGG
Source organism: Psettodes erumei (assembly GCA_016785225.1). Taxonomy (NCBI): domain Eukaryota; kingdom Metazoa; phylum Chordata; class Actinopteri; order Pleuronectiformes; family Psettodidae; genus Psettodes; species Psettodes erumei. The sequence continues at coordinate 558,128 of JAFBJZ010000329.1, forward strand.
CCACGGGGGAAAATCCTACACATGAAAGTGCAGGAAAATAGGTCATATCTATATTTCAGAAATGTCATGCCAATTAAATATGGAGATATTTTTGTTTTTTTTCATCTGTATAAATAATGCATTGGAAATGATTGCCTATTGATTGGAGTAATCCATTTCAAATACCACAATTAGTTTATTTTCATTGGGGAATTCTCGGCCCATATATATGCTTTGCACTTTCTGCGGTTCTTTGGAGGAACTAAAGAATGAAGTCTATAAGACAGGCTGCCAATAATTCCTCCCTGTTACCATGGATTTATTTTTCCTCATTAAAGTAGATGAGATATTGTTATTTAATTAGCAAAAAGATATCTTAATGAAAGGGCCCGTGAGCAAAACAAACGCACTGTGTGCTAAATTTCCAAGATTTTACCTTCCTGCAAACCACAGCTACAGCTTAGAGAGAAACCCGAGTGTACTTTACTGCCTTTGCCTTGCTTCATACGTTTATGAAACACAGTGGTTTTAATCGAATCATAATTCACCTATATGAAGTTATTTTCTTTCATACGTCTTAATTGGACTGAATATCAAGCAAAGACATTAAGGAACACATCTACTAAAGCAGGGGAACAATGAAATTACATTATGGCAATTATCTGCACCACCAGAGCAAACCTGATAATCATAAATGTGTAGTGTGTATAGACACTGCAAACTGCAGAAAACACCGGATCAGAAAATATTCACATGGTAATGACAAACCACCTATTTTGTCACTGAGGACTCCAGGTCACTAAAAGTTTTTACTCCACTTCACCCCTCATCCTTTTTAGTGACATTTGTCATTTTGTTAACAGGAGAATGCACTTTATGGCAGAAACACCTTGTGCTCTATGCACCTGGTCTTGGTTTAGCTTATAAGTTTAGTTTGCAGTATGTTTCCTGCTGACACGTCTAGGTCTGACAAATGTATTTAATGTATTTCCTTCCCCATAAAACTTCATATTTTCAAATACTTTCAACTGTGCATTGGAATAAGAAACATCAGGTGTTGGCTACTCAGGCCATGTTAGTGCGGTTTAAGGATAAGGCTTTAACAAAAAGCCATGTCTTGAGTTGTGACTTTAATATCCGTGTTTTGCTCAGGGTTAAAAACAAAACAATGAATCCCCCTCAGACTACTGTAACTGTTAAGAGAAACAAATGGGTTTGCTGAGACAAATATAATGAAGACAACTGTGAATATCTGTTACCTTGAATTTGTCAACTTCTGTCTTGGAGCAAGTGGCATGGTAAGACAGAACCTGCAGAATAATGACAAAGTGTCACTCAGGGTACTTCTCAAATCATTAAAACAAGCAGTACGGCTGTAAGAGAAGCATGACTGTGGCTGCAAAAAATACTGCACATTTGTGTTATTGCATTTCAGTGGATCCTTCCAGATGAGGAAGTTGACACTTGCGTCTAGAACAGTCTACAAGAGCAAAAATGTCAGCCCTGATTCCATCGCTATGTTCCCTTCATTTCCTGAGAGAAACACCTCGCACAAACCTGCAGTTGCTTATTTGATCATAAATGCTCATGTTTATTCAGTGCTGCCAGAAGCAATGTATCTACATATTAGTGCATCCTGCATCTCTCCTTTAACTGCTCTATCTCTCTGTTCTCCACTTCTCCTGCCTTGAAAACAGAGTGGTGCTAACTACTACAATGCACCTAAAAGCTCCCTGTTTTAATCTGAGGACATCCTGTGAAGGATAGTGCCGAATGGCTACATACTGCAGGGCAGATGAGGGACTGCTTTTCACTGCCTCTCATTAATTTTCGATAAAACCTTTTGCGAGGAAGGTTATCCAAAAAGAGAGATCAGCATTTTCCCTCATGCGTGCATTCCTATGGAAATGTGAGACTACAAAGAGGAGCCAAACACAAAGACCCCTGAGAGAGAATAAGTCAAAAGAGGTTCCATATTAGCCATGCAGCAGCCATTGTTTCCTTCTGTGACTTCTGGGTAAATGTGTCAGCATAGAGCATATGTTGACTGGAAAGGAAAATAAAGATACTGTGTATGCCTTATGAAACAGAAGAACAGATAGGGTGCACAGGAAAAAAATAATCTGAGGTAGGGCAGTAAACATGAACACAATGAATAAAGCGGGCATGACAAAAGTAGAAAGCCGGAGCAGTTGCTGTGCTAGTCAACACTGAACTGCAGTTTCCATAATAATGCTTTTGCAAATTTAAGGCGATTGAAAAGATTTCCGTATCCTTACATCCAAAGCCACAGACTGCTTGGCCCAAGACTTCTTCACTTGGTCGTACATGATGGTGTTGTTGATCCCCAGTCCACAAAAGATCACAAATGCCTGAGAGCGAAACAAAACGCAGAAAAGCACTCAACCAAAACAGTTTCCAAAAAACGCCCGCAGTGCACTTCCTGGAAAAGATACTGCAGATGCGAGTGTAATACCTCAAAAAGACGCTGGTCTGCATCATCAAATGGTTTCCCATCGAGCCTGTTCAGCACCTGGGCGACACCTGTTACACAAAGTAAATTCATCCATACAATAGGAACTTAACAGTCACATTTTAAGCCTGATGTTGGCAAAGCTCTAGTGCACATAACCTGCTCCCAATTAAAAGAGGATCAAACCCACACACTCCATGTCACTGACTAACATGCATTATTAATGGAAATTAAGCAGAGACACAACTTGCAGAAAACAGAAGTATATATGAAACTCTATGACGGTAACATCTGTTGTAGTGAACAAAATAGAGCAATGCTGCATACTGACACATGGTTATATAAAATGGCAATATACAGCACGGTGAAGCTGGAATTCAGTCAGTGTTGATTTTGAGAGGAAATTAAGTAGTTGTTTGCGATGCTGCGAAGACTTTTTTACTTGACAGCAGTATTCCCTGTTAAGATAGTATGGAGTCAAATGTGGGCCAATAGTTTTATTAGTTTAAAAGAAAAACTATTGGCCTTGATTTTGCTTCATACCAAGACATGGTAGCTTTTCTCATCAGCTAATTGAAAACAGAAAAGGCTTTGTTGATATAGCGAAAACATTAAATCTATATGATGAGACTGACATTTATTGCCACTGAGAAATTAGGCTAAAAAGTAATTACACAAAACATTACCATTTTTATTTATCCCTAGAAGGTCTAACAAACCTGCCATAGTGACATTTTAATTTCAGGATACAGCTGGAAATCCACAGAGGTGAATGGATTAGTACTGCAGCTAAGACCAATTTTCACCGTGGTGTCATTAAATTTAAAATACAGGGCTGATGTCCTCTCAGATCTATTATTGCTCCCTCTCTAATGAGCATGTAGTTTGTGATGACTTGTAGCATAGCTGGCCCCGAGCATTAGAAAATTAAAAGACTGCTTAGAGCCCCGTGGCCATCACATGATCTTTAACTACACCATATTACACTGTGCCTAGTGTTATTTTCCATTGTCATAAAAATGATCAAAAACAATAATTTGATGGTAATTTGCAGCTACACTGTTTAGTTTTTACATTATGAGTGTTGTGTGGCTGCACAATGCAGTTTATTCACAGGGTGTGGTGGGTGGAGAGAGTCTCACATTCTGCGTCTCACAAAGCCTTACACCAGGCCAGAAGAATTATACCAAATGGGGAAAAATTGCAGCGTCCAGATGCGCACAGCTGACAGAAACCTGTCCCCACTGACTCAAAGCTTTCAATGCTTTCATTCATGGCTCAGCATCACACATCTAATGCCTTTTTTTCCCCCTTTCTTTCTTGTTTACAGACTATGACCAAAGCGAAGCCCACTGCAGTCATGGTCCTCTCACTCACCATCCATCCATCATCGCTACCCGCTACTCCTGCTGCACCCTCAGTCTATCAAAGAGCTATCAATAACCAGCTCGAAGGTAATGTACACATTCACATGTTTAATGTCATCATAATGCCGGTCTGACGCTTAGCCAGCAGGTGAGGAATCTGAATCCAACACACTACAAGATCGTCTGTGAGAAATGTCAGTGGTGACTGCCCCGGTTTTGAGCAGACTGAGTATGATCCTGGCAATCAGTCATAATCAAACTGTAGTTACAGTCGTGCCTTTATGTGTTGCTGGCCTAAGGCAATTCAGTTAAATAATTAATGTACTTATTTCAACATTACCTAGCTGGGATATGATGAATTTATGATCTGAAAACTCGGCAGCCTGGCTCTCTTGGCATCAACATCCACAACTCAATGTTTTCAGCAAATTCAAATAGAATCAAACATAAAATGACAATCCAGTCTGATTATCTGGCGAGCGAAACCAACATCTTTTTAAATGATGTTTTTAGGTATTATAGTTTATACAGTGAATTTAACTGTATGTTGCTAAAGGAAGTTCTAATGTTGCTTTTACTCGCATTTGATACTTGGCATTAAGCCTGATTACTGTGGTTATAGTTGCAACAGCAACGTTTCTCGAGCTCGCATTCTGAAGGAGCTGGCTGTAACCTTGGCAGATGACACGAGGACATTTATTTTCTAACTGAATGTATCCTTGACTTGAGAATTTCATCTCCTGCTGCTTTGTTTGTATAATGGTTTTTCACTCCAGATCCTCAGGTGCCACCCACACACGCTGCATTTCTTTCCCCCCTTCACTGTTTCTGTTCTTCCTCTTCCCTCTCCCCTCCCCGGCAAATGCACTTGCACCTACGCAAAAGAAAAAAAAAAGTGAGTACACATGGCCATTTCACACACTCGCACAAACACACACACACACAGGTCTTAACCAACCATCTGCAGCAAATATGCTGATCACTTTCCACTCAAATAAAACTAATGACTTCCTACGTCAAATCTCAGTGGCCCGAGGAAAGTCGCTGTCATTGCTCCTCCTGCAATATCCAGCGCCAAAACCAGACGACAGATCAATGATTTATCAGGGTGTCATTGTGGCATTGGCCTGGGGCTGATTCACAAACACAAAGCTCACAGCCAGAGGAAGGGAACTCCACCTCCGAGTGCAGTGTGATGGTGCAGCACGGCTCTAACACATGTAGACTCATGCTCAACCTCCCCTCTCCACATCTTGTGTACTGTACAGCAAAAATGGAAGAAAGGAATTTTAAAACCAATGTTGTGAGTGCATGCAAGCGCTGCATGCAAGAGCCCTGACCTCAGCTCCATCAAGCACATTTAATGAGAGCTGGAATTGCAACAGTGAAACGGTCCTTATCACTCAGCAGCAGTGACAATATCAGTGATGTGTCAGTCATGTGGCTAAATGAAAGCAAATACCTGCAGCTGCATACTTGTCTGCATACTTTTGGCCATATAGAGTAATGCACTCTTATTAATATGCATGTATGATTAATGCTATATTCATAATGTGATTACCCCTCCCACGCTGCTTGTGGCTCTTTGTGTGTTCTCTTTTTTCTCTTCCTGTTCAGGAACTAATCAGTAGCAGAGACGTGTCCAGAGAATGGGAGCCCGCAAGAAGGAGTTTGGTTTGGTCGAGGGTTTAGTCTTTCTTAAACGGACCAGTTTGGTGGCTTTCTGTTTGCGGTTGTTGATATAGAGTTTCCTGGTTAGTATCACTTCTGGACCACATTGTATTGTATAAATTGTTGTGGGATGTCCGGCCAATTGAGTCACCTGAACGCATGTCTCAAGATGGCATAAGAGAACAGGGGGAGCCAGTTCACTCTCTTCCATGTAAGCAGGAGTTTGGTTGCATTAGGGTTCAGGTTTGTGGGTTTGGTCATTCCTGTTGTCTCCCTTTTGTTGTGTCATGAGTTTGGGGTGGTTCATGACAAATCATAGCAGGTTCAACAACAAAGGAAGCACCATATGTTAACTTACCAATGATCTGGTGGTTGCTGTTCCATATAGGAACACAAAGCACAGAGCGGATGTGAAAGTCTGAGAACTGGTCTGCCTGAAAAGAGTGAGAGATTAGATTAGGTGCTATAAAGATTGTCATCCAGCTTCACAGAACACATTTCCACCGCACCATGCTCAGAATTAAACTTTGGTGTTAGCTTGAAGTATAAATGAGGCTGAGTATCACAAAACGAGTAATTTGAAGATATCACCTTCAGATGATTGGGATGGACATTAAATTGAATTACTAGTAAATTAATTATACACTAATTTTGTTTGCAGCCCTACCTGTCTGCTTGTGTTTAATCTGTTTTCCAATTTAAATCACAAATCTTTTTAACAATTTAAACCGTATTTTGTTGACAGAAGAATTCTCCTGTAGCATTAAAAACAACTGCATTTGACATTAAACATTTAAACATTTTTATATTATTAGAAGCACCGAGAGAATGTACCTGTTCTAAAATCTCAAGTAGAGTGTCAGCAATAGTACTGAAAGATTTAAATCTATAGACTACTCTGGTATAAGGTAGGGGTAATATGGAAGTATACTGCCACTGCTGCTTAAGGTTGACCATGTCAAACTTTTTGCTGCTTACAGCTGGATGCAGAGCAAAGTGCTGTGCTAGTCACTGTGAGATTCTGTTCAGATCCATGCAGCATCAGCACCAGCCCGCTGTGGTTATGGCTTCCTGGTTTGAAAGGGCCTTTATCCTACAGAGATCAATTACCAGCTGACAAAACAGAAAACTGGGTAGTTATTTGTAACTTCTCACCATGTGGTGCCAGTAAGAAAAGACAAAGGCGAGGGGATTTAATGTTTGGGCAGTTCTACTGACTGGTGGCCTTTAGAACGTGTGCAAACATGTGTCCACAAGCTCACATGTGAGTCACTGGAGTCAGACAAGACATCACGAAGGAGGCCAATAACTACAGGTGCAAACTGTTATGAAACCATCCTGAATGCGATGTCAAGACAGCAGTGCAATCTGATAAACAGCTCAGGGACTGGATGTTACGATTTGACGTTGATGGTCCCCTTAACTCTTGCTTCAAACCACCTGTCCTCTCAGCAAAAGGCATACCTAACAAGCCCATCCTCACATCACTGCCCAGGTGGTTTCATAGTAGTTAATAAATCCCAGTTGATCTCACTGACTGGCATGTGGCATCAAAGCGTTGAACACAGATAGATATAAATAATACCTGGATGCCTCAGAATTGTCTTCTCAGATGAAATCACTATGAGGTCACATCTGAAAGGAGCGTTACTGCGTGTGTTTACCTCCGCATCAAAGCGAGGATCCTGATAGGCGTCACTAATGTTCACGGGCAGTCCTGTGGATGCCACCAGCTCCGCAATACTGTTGTTGATGAGCCAGTCAGAGTAGGATGATTTCTCCATGCTGTCTTTGAAACTAGGGTCAGAAAACAAGACGGGAAGATGACAAAAGACGAAGAATAGGAGAGACAATGTTGAACAAAAATCGTCTGCTTCAGTTTACCCAGGAGAGGTACTATTCTGTAATAAGAATATATGCTTCTAACACATTCCTTTAGATGATAGCTTTGTTATCGTGAAATAAAAAAACACCCCATTTGTTTTATTTGAGTAAGAAAAAGGGTTTTTTTTTCACACCTGAACTGCAAGCTTGCAAAAGGCCTCTCTTATTTCTCCTTGCGGACCCTCTTTTACATTGTCTTGCATTTAATGAACTTCTCATACAGTAGATATCAGTGAGCTTCTACTGCAGCTTATGAAGTAATGAAAAGTTAATTGTGTGATTGTCTTCCCCATTGCCAAACGCCCCCACGTTCTGCCACAGCAACACCTGCAGGTTCCCTGCTCAGGCTTCCCATTCACATTTACTGCAAAGGGCTGTCACTGACTTTCTTTTTTTTTTACCTTCAAACATAACACGGTAAATGTTCAGTGTGGCTCAGTTTGTCTTTCAACATTAGAATAAAGATGGAGAGAAGCTTATGCCAGATCTTTTGAATCCCTTTGATGTACGGCTGTGTGCGGATGTGAAACCCACAGTGCGGCAGGGAATGAACCTCATGAGTGAAATGGCAAGGTACATTACCCCCTTTTTCGTCTCTCCCTCTCTCTTCACTCTCGCTGTCTCTGCCCTGTCTCATGTCTGTCATTTAGCTGCCACAAACACACCAACAGCACCGTACATTCTCTCAACATTATCCTCCCAATGGGGGCGGCTGGGGATCGCGAGGCACATTAGAAAACTGACGGTACGCTAGCCTTTTGACACCAAATTTAGTCACCTAATTACATGGATAAATCTTGCACAGCAGCTTTTGTCAATCAGACGTGAACCTTTTGGAAGTCCACGGTCATCACAGCGATTCTGTACTTTTGTCATTTCAGCCCTTTTTGAAATGTTGTGTAGTTTTATTACTAACTGGCTATTTACTCAATATGTGGCACCAGAAATAAAGATCAGAAGGATATGTGATTAGTCAGTCGGAATAAATTGGCCAGTCAAGCAAACTTACATTTCTGTGATTACTACTCATCTCGTACTATTGGTATTTATTATCTTGTGATTACTGATGCATCTATCACCACTGACTTGAAGTGACCATATCAGTTATGGCAAGTGCTAGACTTGGGGAATAATTTGTCTTCCTTTCAGCGTTGGTTTTCATCCATAAACATCCCGCACAATATTAAGCCTCCCTTCCTCCACTCAGCCATGCCCAGCAGTGGAGAGGAGCAGCAAAACCCAATTAATTAGGACTCCTACAGTATGCCTTCTATACAGAACCAGCATATTACTCCCACGGCACTACAGAATATTCAATTTTTATACTTCCCTTATTTTTTGTCCTTGATGGAAGTTGAACAGACTCAGACAAGGCTCTGTGCAGAATTTGCAGGTGCCATGGTGCCAAAGGCAAACAAAGGCGGAAATATAATTATTTAATGAAAAGGTTACTAGTATGAGAGGATGGAAAACTGATAGCAAAGCTATGTTTTTCATAAGGCCAGATGTCACTGAGGATCAGAGAAGATTTGAACACTTAAAACACTGTACATACCTGCTTTCAGTGTCAGCACTACATTTAGGGGACAGCAGCTCAAATGATTTGGTGAACTTCACCACCTGAAAGATTTTGAAACAGAGGAAATTACTGAAAGTTCTTGGGGGAAAAAAATACGAGACAGACAAAAATAACAGACATGCACATGAATCAAATGTACAGACAGACAGACAGACGCAGCTGGACAGCTGAGAGAAAAACAGTACCGGTGACTCAATGTCCTCAAGCAATTGAACAGAGCAGCGCTCGCACTTTAGCAACGTCTGGGCACGGTGCATGATCTTCCTGACAATCTTCTCCAGGTCAGTCTGCTCTTCAAACAGGTCATTGACTACCTCCAAGAGTGCCTAAACGCCAGCAACATAAAAAGACACCACCAGCATTATTCCCTTCAATCTGAACCACATGATTTTGTAAAAAACACTGAATAAGAAATCTGTCAGCAAGTGGTAACTGTGATCACCTAAATAAAGTTTTGCCTCAATCAACTGTTAAAGCGTGATTATTATTATTATTATTATTATTATTATCCTTGAACCATAAACTAAGAGGATGCTATAACATGATTATTTTCCCCAATAAAAGTAAATCAGGCCCTTTATATGAGGCAGTGCCAATCCAATTTAAAGCACAAGCACATAAAAATCATATAGTGTAAAGGAGCTCCCCTCAATTCTCTCCTCTGTTCACTGAGCTGTGTTCTCATTATGTTCTCTTCCATCACAGATCAATGTGTGACATGAATTAGTACATCTCTTAACATTCCCTTCGGAGATTTAGATCATGGACCAGGCCCTCGTCTGGATACAGGCCCATCCCCCTTTAACAGATCCAGAGAAAATGTCCATGCAGGGCTGCGTGCTGCTCCGTGATCCCCACTGCAGTGGCAGCAAGTGGGCTGCCGCTGATCAATACTCAGCCTCGGGGGGTGGGGGGTGGAGTACTGCTGATCCCGGGGATGGGGGCGGGGGTGGGTAGTGATGGGGTGTGATCATGGTTGGCCCTGTGGCTCTTACCCGACTCCTGTCATACTCCTTTCTTGAGGCGGCAAAGAGTTGGGCATTGGAGATCGCGATGCCACAGAATGGCAGGTACATCTGCAGCACCTGTGGACATAGAGCTGTCATTACTGAGCTAAATACAGAAAAACAAGGTTATTTACCAAAATGGTTCCAGATGTCACAAGTGCAGCTCTGCTGGCTGTTAAACATGATCTTAAACAAAAAAAGTGAGTGAGTAATATTTTCATCCAAGAAAAACCTAGCTTTTGAACTGGAACAAATAAGAAATGGCCTTTCATTGGCATCATTACTTGCTAGGACAAATAAATCAATTCAACTGACATTTTACCATTTGACTGAATAGTCTGACTTACTGATGCCTTGGGCTGATAATATAAATTCCTTTTTTCACTCATATTTTCTTCACATAAATAATGTAATCACTTGATGTGGCCTAATGACCATGGTTAATATGTATCCTGAAATTGAATCAGCGTCCCACTTGTTTGGAATCAAACTATGTTTCTTTCTCCCTCGCTGCTGTTGATTCATAATGAGCAGTAATGTGCACGAAACCTCAACAGAGGATACAGAGAGCTGGCTCAACTGCATTCTGCTAAACAGAGTTGGGCTGTGAATGCACAGGTTCTATACCACCACAATTACTCCACAGTGTGGCCTTATCTGAGAGACACCCTGCACCCATAACATGGAATCAATAGAATTTAGGTTGTGTGCCTTCTTACTCTGCTTCTTTGTTCAGTTATCTATCTTTAGCATCTGGCTGCTGTGTAAACAACACAATCAGTACAACATACCCACTAATATTTACCAGCCTTCAGTGCTACCTGAGGGTGGGGACACTACAACAATACGTGAATGGGAAGTTACTCAGCTGTGGCTGCTGATACAGGGATATCTCTCTCACCTTTCGGAAAAAATAATGTATCAGTTACTCATCAGCCACCAATGAACACGTGAGGAAAAACAATCCTATAGCGCTGTGTTTGAAATTTCTAACTACGCCAAAAAAAAATTAGTTTTAGGTAGTCCACGGGTTCACAGCCTAGAGTCTGGGCTCCACTGAGGAGCAATTTTATGTGCAGTTTAAGGGAATTATTGGAAGATTATTGGTTATTTATATTTGTTTGATATACTTGAAGAAAGTACAAAACATGCATTTAAACATATTAATATTCAAGTGTATTACATTTGGAGCTTACTCTGTGCTCTTCCAATTGATGAATGAATTCACATGACAGCCTGACAACTGTAATTGCTGGTTTCGCGATCATTGCACATAAAATGGCTTCACAGACTGAAAAAGGCTGAGAGGCCCCTACTGTAATTGCTGCAATTTCTCTTCACAATCACACAGGTCTCTTGGGTTAGCTACATATGCACACACACTATACTTCAGTTACAGTAGAGCTAACCTATACTGCATGTACAATGCTGGAGTTAGAAAACCTTTGTTCTCTATAAATCAGGCTACAAATCCTCAGTAATCTGTGAACCAGATGTTACTGTTCACTGAGATGAAGACATAAGATTTGTCACTCCTCCGTTGATGGTACATGTGTTTGACTGCTTTTATGTTTTGTTTTGTGTTTTGTTGCATTTTTAAGGACCACAATGGTAAAAAAAAAAGACATTTGAATTTATTGTGTTTTTGTCCTGAATGATTGTAACTTGATAAGCAAGATAAAGTATCATGCTTACACAGTAATGCATTTTTAATCATCAAATAAATTCAATCAGTCAACACCATCAAAGATTGCATTCTTCTGCTCTGTCACTGATGTGCATATTATGATACTGTTTAGAATTATGCCCAGTGTAAATTAAATCACTAAATTAAAATCATTTGTAAACACGGTATGAAATATTACTCCATTATGCTAATGAGTAAATTAACTTTATGCACTTCACTCTGTCATTATGCATAATCAAGTCCCTTATGCAATTGTTTTCAGATGCAGAAAACAGATGATGCTGACGAATAAGCTCATACATAATGCTATTTCAGCTTCCTTTGGAATTCTCTAATAATGATCTTCCAGTAAGGCAGTGGCCATCAATAGCCCCAGCAGGAGCAGATTCATTAGCGAGCTGGACTTTGGGGATCTGGCTATGGATCTGCCTGTGGAACTAACAGGCAGACCCAAGAAAAGCACTGCTTTCTCTAATTACATTCTGTCAGACAGGCCATTATACAAGGTTGCATTACAAACAAGACGTTTTTGCCTGTGGACTGACCAGTAAAGAGTGGTTTAATAATGAAACTAACTGGCCAAGGCCTTAGGGACAGTCAGTTCTTCTAACCTCAATGACTTCCTTTTGCTCAACTGGAATTTCATATGAGGCAAACCAAGATAAATGACAAAGCCAACACTTTCGTTCTCCACTTACCCTGTAAATAGCAACTACTAGTTCATTTAAAAAGCTCTGTTTGGACTTAGGGTAAACTGTTGCCATTGTTGTTTTGCCCTGAATTGGTCTCACAGAAAAAAATAAACCGAAGCTATCCATTTTCTCTCAGTGTCATATGGGACTTGTGTCAGCAGAGTGCATAGCAGTTTTGCAAATACACTTAGCAATGATTGCTTCTTTTGAAGGTAACATCAAATATTTATGCAACAGGAATCTACACCTCAACAGATTTAAAGAAGTAAGTCCCATTACATATTCAGGTCATGAATATCTGCATAAATAGAAACATGAATAACATGTAATTAAATACACTTGCACAGATCAGGTGAAATGATCCTGTTTCTTTTCTTTCTTAAGAATTGTGATTTACAAATAGTAACTGCATGCAAACAATTTTCCGCAAACTGCATTTAAAATATACTTAACTGACTGGCTGTAATGAATGGGTAATAATACAAGACAGCCAATAAACTCTGTACCACACCAGTAGTGCTGCTCAATGGCAATTATCCATAAATAATTAAATTGTTCTGCACATTAGAGGTAAAGGCCAGGAGCAAAAGAGAGGTTACAACAACCAGGCAACAGATGTTGCATCAATGCAGTAACATCAAGATTATCAGATTAACAGGCCATTAATAAATCTGGAAACTTCTCTACTTGATTTATGAAACCATTCGATCAACAGTGACTCTTTTAAGGCTGTCTTGTACTGTAGAGATTAAAAATGTAATTTGAAAACCCTGTACATGAAATATTAAGCAACAGGAAATTTATTGAAAATATTCTACAATGAAAACTGTCCCTATCTTGTATCCAAAGTAAAAAGGTTAAATCATTGAATTAAATCATTGAATTTATTTCGCGAGAGCGTTCAGGAAACCCCATTAACACCCGCATATGTTGCCGCCGCGCTTGGCTGTGATACAAGGTTGTTTACACATGCTAATTTCTTGTCTGAGAAAATTAGTTCAATCAATTAACTATAATAATTACAGATTACGTAATGAAGGAATTTACTAATTAACAGCAGAGTGATTGCATGCATATTGTGATACATTGAGCTTATTTGCATGTAAAAGACCTGGAAATGTAATGAGAATATCTTTGTTTTCCACTCCGAACTTTCATATGCATGGTCTGTTATATAGCCAACATACTGACTGCTTTTTTTTCAGCTGAAATTCTCACAGTCTTCTGCTGTAGAAGTTGCTAAAATAGATGTTTGTACAAACTATACTATCTATATACTAACTTTAACTATGGGAGGTATTAAACATAATCTATTTTTTCTGAATGAACTGTTTCCACTGTGGCAATTTACAGCAAAATTAGGTTGTTTTTTTTTTATTCGAAGAGCTGCAGCTAACAAATTAAGCTGCGCAGTTAAATTAAAATTTTCACATTTGCAAAGTCACCTTTGATTTGGTGAGTATTTATAAGTTATTCCCTACATACAGGTATCTCACAACTTATAATGATAATCACGTATGTAATAAGAGCAAAAGTAAAAAAGAAAGTAACCTCACTAGTCTATGTGCTAAATCCTACACACTGAACTGAAAATAATAATCCCAATCTGCATGATATCTGGCTGTATCTGTTTCTCTCTCTGTATCAGATTCAGTTTGTTTCGAGAATTGTAAACTCCAATATCACATTTTGCTGCAGCAGGCTTCAGTGTCCTACTCAGGCATCCCCCTGGGCATCATTTTAGGTTCACACGTTTTCCCTCTTTAATTTGCAAATGATATTAGTTTAAGGGCTATACTAAGAACAGGATAACAGACAGGGAGTCAGTACTGACGTATAGACTCAGTCCCTTAATCACCCCATCATCCCCTCTATCTGTTCCTCTGCCTGGTATTGCTTGGGACCCCCGCTGTACAATATCTCACCCACTTTGCTGTTGCCTCAGTACTTTCATATAGCAACACGTCATAGATGCACTTCACCAACATGCATATATATTACATTTTTGTTAGAATACTCTTTACCCACATACTGGCCTCAAATTGAAACGTTGTTCTGTTTTTCAAAATCTTGTCTTGATTTAAAATGGAATTTCGTGATCTTTTGTGGTCATATAGAGAACAACACTTTGGTACAATGCACTGTTTCAATTTGACTTGATCTGATATCCTGCAGGAACGCATTAAAACACTGACTTTAAAAAAAATTAGTCCTCTCCTCTTCAGCTGTAGATTTACACTGGGAAACTGTGTGAAAGTGGTTATTACAGTATTGCTTCTAGCCAATTTAACAGGGAGTTTGGCAGCCAAAGGGAGCACAGCGGTGAGGGGAGAATGCTATTTGCCAATGAACTCACACAGATGTTAAACTATTTTGGCAGATGGAATCTACATGGGAGAACTTGCATCGTATTAGGGGGACATTTGTGAAAATGGCTACCTGTGCATAATGCATTTCATGTAAAATGTATTAAATGGCATGCCAAGGAAAGGGAAGCTAAATCAAGATAACAATGAAAGATGTAGAGATAGGCAGATGAGGTCAGCTTATAGATGTAAATTAGGTAAATAATAGGTAAATTTCTCTACAGAAGATGATGAAAACAGTGCAATTATACATGGGTTGAACCATTATCCAAGCTCCCGGAAAGATTCCAATCCAGCAGGTTATCAACAGAACACAATTAAAGCAGTTTGGGACTTAAAACCAGGCATATAATGTGTTTAGACATCCTATGGGCTTTCAGTACATAGTGAACATTTGTTTTAATAAAGGTACACTACAGTCTCTAATGACTTCTGCTATTGCAGTGTCATTTAATGCTGTGAAAACTGCGATATATTTTCTTATTACAAGGTCTTCCATAAAAGCAGAACTGCAGCTGTGCTGTGGAGGGAGCTTACTGTGATGCTAGCATTGCATTTCATTACTAATTCAGCTGCAGCCATCCAAAGCATTAGTGTGATGCTAATGCAATGTGAAACGTACTCAAAACAAGGGAAAGAAAAAGGAATTCCTAATCTGGAGCATCTGTTGTGAACAATGGATAGAATCTGGAGATGACATTTTGACAGAGGAGTTACAATGGAGAAAAACATCCTATAAATAAAAAACTACAGTCATTTGTTACAGTGAAACATAACTCTCAAATAAAAGCACAACCAGTTTTGTGCTTCAGTGTTTCATCTTCTCTGCATATAAGGGCTCATCGCTGCGATAACAGAACAAGCAACTGCATGTGCTTGTCACTGTCTTTCTGCTACATCTATTCAAGAGTGCCGACGGACAAACACGTGTTCCTCATGCATCCGTGATGATGGTGCGATGGTGATGATGCAGAAGCCAAATAAACAATGATTCAGAAATGAAACTATCTGGATCAGTGTAAATGTAACCCCCCACCCACACAAACACACACACTTCTCTGGCATGTTATATTTGTAGATTATACATCATTCACTTGCATCTGTGTTTTCCTTCAAACAGGTCAAGCTGATGTTCAGATACTCCAAGAGAAAGCTTCAGTCCTATTGGGTCAACAATTTTTGTGTCATACACATAGGTACACACTTTCACACCTGGAGGCTGCCCAGTAGCATTCTGACCTGTTGGACACTGAGCAGCTCCACTGGAATGGTTGGGTGGTGACTACCCCAGAATCTGCTGCAAGGCCTTTTGCTGGTCTTAACAACCAAAGTCTCCAAAATCACCATTGTAAATACACCTAACAGAACTGCATTCATATTTTTCTAACCATTTATTTTTGGAATATAAATTCCAATTATGTCACATAGTGTTAATGAAATGATGGCGATGACAATTTTCAGTTTTCACAAGAAAAGCATGCTATCGTATGCTAAATTGCATACTCAGCTAGTGAAACAGACTATTTCTAAATAAAATTCCCCATATCGTGGCTCTAACACTTAATCAACATAGTCCTATGAAGATTTACCTCTTCAGGGAAAAAAAAACAAAAATCACTTTTCTGCCATCACAGTGTTATCCTGTCAGTTCCAATTTTCATGCTACCTCCATAGATTTTTTTGAAAATACAGTAATGCTTTGTTAACGTGAAACTGCATATATAAAATCATTCATACTGTCTGCTTTCTTAGATTACTGTAGAAGAAATACAATGCAGTAATAAAAGTCAGTACTTTAATCAGTGTATTAAAAAATTAAAATTCTACATTTAGGAAAAGAATAAAATAGTGAAACTGTAATTAATCAGTCATAATAGTCAGTAATGAATGAAATCATCCAGCAACATATTTTATGACATATGGGGCAAAATATGAGAAAAAAACACTGCTTTTTCTTCAGATGAGTCAATCTTTTTTTTAATAGCTTTACTGGCTATTGCAAATGTGTGAGTATAATAACAGTGACAGCCGTGAAAAATGACTGCTCAAATCACTACAACCTTGCTGTGTACCATGAACACCAAAAAAAATCTGTCTGCCCTCAAAAAACCGACAACCATCTTTGAAATGCCACATATGAATCACGAAGATGATGAGCATTGTCTTCAAGCTGACTCTATGCAGTTCACTTCCCTGTGCTGCAATAATAACAAGACAGACAGACAAGGAGTCTGAAGCCAAGCTAGCAGCCGTATATGGGCACCACCACTGTGCCTAATTGCTCATGTCAGCATGACAACATGCCTACAATAATACTGTCAACATGCTGATTCTTTGCAAGTAATGTTTACTATGTTTACTGTCTTAGTTTAGTGTGTTAGCATTCTAACATTTGCTGTTTATGTGGATGGAAAGTTGTTATTTTTGCAGGTATGTGTTCAAGTGATGGCACGAGAGGAAAAGTCAGGTTATCACCAAAGTTATAGGCCTATGTGGGGGTTTTAGTGAAGTTGCAAATATGCCTTTTATATAAGCGGAAAACAAAAATTTAGCCACAAGGACTGAGAGGATTAGTAGTTTTGAGTCAAGACAACATCTTAGATTCAAAACAAAGAAAATCAAACAATTATCTTGATGCATTCTGCACATGCCAAGCTGGCAGCGGGATACATATCGTGTTATGATAGCATGCGCTTCTCACAGCCATAAAGGTGGAATTACCTTTTCATCATCTTCAGTGAAGAGCTCTCCACTTGAAGTCTTGTTGATGGCCTGAGCAACTCCAATGATCTCTCCATCGCTGTTGCGAATGGGCATGCACAGGAGTGACTTGGTTTTGTACCCTGTCAACTTGTCGATTTCATCACTGAACCGACGATCCTGCAATCCATAGGGACAGTGAAGACACAGTGTAAGCACTTGCTGCAAAAATGCACTTTTCCCCTCTTCATTTTCAGATGACTGAATAACTAAAATGTGCAACTCATCAGGACTCCTTACTTAAACACCAGAAAGTCTTAAATAGAGGCAGTATGAGAGACAACAGGTTGAGGTTTGCTCCATAACATTTTGCCAAAACAAGAGTTTGAGTTTGAGGCAAGCTGCTGTGTTTGGACAGTAAAGCAATAAAACTCATTCATCTTTACTGTGGATGTTTGTTCAGCCAAGTCTGCTTTGACTCTCCTTTGACACTGATGGGAATGATGGCATCATTAAGCAATTTGGTATGTTTGCAGGTTTAAGGTAATCTGGAATCTTTCTAAAGTCAAGGTAAACACAGGATAATTGCAACAACTACAGATAAATAATTGGGCTTCTTCTTCGTTGCCTTTTTTTATCAGTCAGTGATGTTTTTGTGTGTGAACTTGTGGTTTGACACAAGCTTTGTGCAGCTGACACTTAGCGTTGATTCCCTTGCACTCAGCTCTGCTGCACAGTAAAACTGATGATCGATTAACTGTGACAGATAAAACGACAGACGAAGAAAAATTATCTGTGTGTGTCTCTCTCTCTCTCTCTCTCTCTCTCTCTCTCTCTCTCTCTCTCTCTCTTTCTGGCTCCTGCAAATGCGCGCACGCGTGCATGCACAGAGAGGAGCGGGCACCTGGTAGGCGTCAGGGATGTTCACTGTCTCCCCGTGCTCGGCCACATAGCCGATGATCCCTTTCCCCCACGGGACTTGAACTTCATCTGAATTCATCGAGGGCAAAACTGTGGTCCCTGCGTGCACGTCAAAGAATTTGGACACCAGCGTCTTCTTGTTGCCCGTGCCCTCCACTAAAAAGAGGGAGCACCGGTCCGCATCGACCATAATGCAAACAAACACCAGAATTTTGTAGCTGAGACTCGTTAGATCCAAGTCGTTAGATATATCTTTCACGAGCTCCAAGAAAAACTCTCTTTCATTGTGCTCTTTGAGGTAATATTTAAAATCCACTGCTGTGGACGGGTACTGGGGGATGTTGACTCTGGACTCCAGCAGTGCGCTCAGTATGTGCGCAGTGGTCGGGGGCAGAGAGCTCGCTTTCCTCAGCAGAGCTCTCCTCCTCATGCTCGTCAGCGGCTCCTGGGCCCTGGAGTTCACATGTTCGTCGTACGTCCGGTTGACATTGATGGCCTTGGATCTGGCAAAAGTTTTGCGCAGCTCCTTCTGCGAGGCTCGCCGCTGCAGACCATCGCATTTGCTCGCCCAGCTGTCCTTGCACGCGTTGCTGCTCTTCTCCTCTCTCGGCTCGGCGGGAGCTGCAGCCGCCGGACGTTTGCTCGCCTGGTGATTCTTGAGCCATTTCTCCACCATGCTATAATTCCCCTTCCTGTTAAGGTAGTCCTCGAATAAGTCGGGATGCGAGTCCAGAAAACTTTCCACGTCAGAGAACACCATATTTGGCACTGCCATGTCTGTTCTTCTGATGGCCCTCAGTGAACCAAATCCATGAAGTCGCGCAGAGAAATAGCATCTATGAGGCTTTACTGAGGGTTGAAGAGGAGAATCGTTTGGATACCACAACTTTCAAGGCGCATATGCTGGGAACATACCCTGAAGATCTGGCAACATATCCAGTTTCCACTCTGTGGGGGGAAGGATGGAGACTCCCTTTGCGCACCACGAGCACAGTTCCACAGCATCTCCACACCGTCCACTTAATTTAAGATAATTCAAGCAGATCTAAGCAAAACATCGTAAAAGCAGCGTGAAAGCAATTTCGGGCTCGCGTAGACTTTCACAGTCACGGGAAATGTAACGGGAGAGCCACTAGCGAGCATCACCGTCGTATGGGTCTTCTTCTGTGCAAATGACGCTGGCTGTGGTTGGCTCTGTCCCGCTGACGCTCGCTTCGTCACTCAGACAGGAGCTCAGGGTTGTTCCTCAGCAGTCAGTCCTCTGGCCGTTTGAACCGTTTGCCCTCCTTAGAGTGGAAGATGATGCTGAGGGTGATGATGATGATGATAAGTAGGGCAAATTCCCCTATCATCCTCTCAGCATGCACAACGTATGATGCATTATGGGAAATCTACACTATATAAAGATGTACATAAATAAATAAATAAATGAAGGACTATAGTGTTGGGTATTTTCCCATTCATGATCATCACACGCAGCAATAACTCACTGTTGCTTTAAATGATATGGCTTCACGAAAAGCAAAATACCTCCGTGTGGTTGCATTATAAATTAATGAAATTATGCTCTAGTGTCGTCAAAACATAATGGCTTCCAATGCATTCACTGAAAGGGCTTTGGTGATGGCATTGCAACAGTAATCAAAGACTGATTGACTGTCGTCTAAAGAAACGTGTTTTAGTGCATTAGAGAGATAGCTACCGCAGCTCGACAGTATATCTACATTTCACATCCGCCAGAACTTCAGCAAATGTGGAACCTGCAATGATCTTTGTAATTAAGCTATATCGCAGCGATTTACATTAACAGAAGCAGGATGGCAGAATATCAAATTCCTTCATACAATATTATTAGTGAATCTGTGTGCAGGTGTGCCATATCAACGCTAGATGGAGCAATACTCCATAACTTAGAGGAGGTACATAGCTATACAACCCAACTATGTTTCACAACATGGACATCCCTTGTCATATGATCGCTTTAAACTGAAGCTTAAAACCCTCAGGTTACATCGCTACAAATGTACAAGCTTCAAGTTATTTCATTTATAGAAAGAAGCTGCTAAATTGTGGAAAAGAAACTAACTATTCATGTCACACATACAACAATCTCCCAGTCAACCTGCAGCACCCCAGTGTTCAAGCAATGATCTTATGAATTAATTGCAAAATGTAGAATATAGATCAAACAATATTCATCCATCTCCTCAGTGGAGAAAATGTTAAGATCTGCACACTATCAATATTTTTCATTTATGCCAGCGTATAGAAATCTGATTTGATTCACAGATCTACAATAAACCAAGACTGTTAAAACAAGGAAAAATATTACAGCCTGCCATTATTGCCCACACCTGATGTATGATATCCAGTCAAAAAAAGTTTGAAAATAGTGTCTAGTGTCAGTTTTATTGAACTTGCAAATTCAAAAAGGACATAATAAAAGACATAGATGAGATATCATTAAATCAGTGAAAGAAAATCCTATTCATTCTCAGAACAGACAATTAGTCAGACAACTATAAACAATGACCCTATGGAGAAGAAAACATACTGGCTGATGATCAATTTGCAGACAATACAGAACTTTCGGTCCCTACATTAAGATTAAACAGTATATGGTTTAATAAGTTATGTTAAAAAATGAACCTGTTAAAACCAGGGTATACCATTTACTCCAGCACAATGGAGGGATCATTTAAGATACAGAGCTGAGACAAAGATGGCAATTTAATCCATGGACCACTTGCTGTTCTGCGTGATTTTGAACAAATGACAAGTCCTGGCCTCATGAGCAACAGTTGGCAGAGATGTGCAGATGACAAGTTCTGTTATGAAGTTGCAGACTTGAGATATGCTATAAGATCAGCACGTTCATTCTTCTTTTTAATACCAGCGAAAATCATCTTTGTTCCTGGAATGTACTTCTTGGGGTTCTCCAGATAGATCATCAGGGTGTCGTCATCCCAGATAATACCTAGATTTAAAGTGACGACAGAGACGCAAGGAAAAAATAGCTTTTAGCCCAACCCAGCATAACAACCTAAAAAATACTCTGAATGCACATGTAGTACGAGTACCTACCTTTGCTCTTGTTGGCATCTGTGTAGGAGTAGCCCTCTGCCTGGCCTGTTTTGCGTCCAAACAGACCCCAAAGGTTGGGCCCAACTTTATGCTTTCCACCATTCTCCACAGTATGGCACTGGGCACACTTCTGGACAAATGCCTTCTTGCCTTTTTGAATGTCTCCTGGCATGGTTTCTATAAAGGAGAAATCCACACGCACGACTTAATTACATCATTAACCTAAGATTTCTTTTTAAACGATCACTGACCAATATTAAGTTACTTCCATTACAAAATAATGTTTGTTAATTTCTCTGCCTTCTTTTAAGGGCATAAAAAAAATGTTTCCTCAATTGGCCACAAGAGGGAGTTCACTTCCAGGTTGCACAACCAACGTGGCCCTGCATTGTTACAAAATCGTTTAAGGTAACCGCCCTCCGACAACGTAGTTTTTCCTTTAAAAAGCACAAACAATGCTTACACGCGCTCACATTCTTTGTGTTATACTATTTTCCGCCAAAAGGGCTAAATTGGTATCTTATACAGGCCAAAAGACAAATCGTGTTATATAGTAAAATTAGGCGGAAAAAGCAAAAACACACGTACGAGCTGTAAAAAGTGTCCAGCGTAAGTTACGTGGAGATAAATTTGCAGTAAAGATGTGTCTTATCTTATCGAATAAAATAAATAACTGAGTAATCTGCCGAAACTATCTCCGACATTAGACCACGTTGCCCCTTAACGGACCCGGCAAAGACCGACGTCAGCTTCATGGTAATCGTAATACTACACCGGGCACAGCCATCAGAAAAGCTTACAGATTTGTATTTTCACGATCGTCGTCTTACCTTTTGTTTGACGGTGTATTCGTCCGACTTATCAAGGCCTTAAACTTCTCGGGTTTCTTTTTGTTCCTGCAGCCGGCTCGGTCAGAGGTGATTCACATGTGCTTCCTCTTAATGAAAGTTACTCCCGCTCGACGTCACCAGTCAGCTGACCTGTTTCATCATGCTGCTCAACGAGTCTCTGCCCCCAAAGCTAACCCAAGGTCTCATTGACTAACTGCTTATCTATCATACCATTCCAAACAAGCCAAATAAAATGACTAAACCAAACAAAAACGACGAACAATGCTGCAAGGTTTCTTAAACAAGACGCCCACTTTAGTTTTAGGATGGGATCACGATAATAACACCATCCTAAGAACATTCATATTTTATTTATTCATAGCCACAAAATTACCACAAACAATGTCATCTGATTCAGCATCACAGCGTAACTTGTCTTATTTTTTTTTTACCATTGTCAGGCATCAAGGTAATTATGAAAATGATCTAATGATTATCTGAGCGTGAAGTGGTTGAGTGTTACATCATACTGGTGGAACAGACAGCAGAGAAAGGTGCTGTCAAAAAAAATGAACTCACAAATTTGTTATACATTTATTTGCCTTTTGCTTTCCCACACACCATTTTTTAAAAGAAAGATTTCTGCCTACACATGATTCATACAGTTCCCCTCTTGTTCTACAACATAAAGCCTTAAAATGGAAATCGTGTCAAGGGCTGCTGTGGCAATGACAAGCTTCAGGATAGGGAGTTTAAATTGGAGCATGTCTGAGTTCAGGTCGGTTATGTCAGCCATGAAACCTGAAACCTGACCATTTTTGAGACAGGCACAGTCAGATGAGAAGAGTTCATGGCTCCTCTTGCCTATACCTCTCAAGTTACTTTTGCACATAAAACCTTCCCCACTGTGTCACAACTGCCAGGAGCCTTTCCAAGACACTGTGTCACTAGAGCACCACACACTACTTAACACCAAACCATCGTTCTGGTCACTTTGTTTATTCAATGAATCATTGAAACCGTAACTCTTTAGTCAGTACAATATAGTAAGTGTGTGTTGCTGTCACCTATGCTGTGGTGTAACCAAGGTCACTCCACTGTCCAAGGTCTCACCTGTTACGTCACCAGGATGAAGGACTTGCAGTCTTTCTGTTACTGCTTCCGTATTTGAGGGCAGTATAACCTATGGTGGACAGGTAATCTCATTACATTCTAATATTTACTTTAATAATGCATTAGCCATCCCTCTGTCGTCATATCTCCATGGCCTCTCATTTTTACACCAGTCCCAGTAGCTGCTCAGTATGCACAATAATACACAATAACAGAAGAATACGTTATTGGATACATTATTGGTGGATTAATGTGTAAGTAGCATTTATTATGATTTTTATAGGTACTCTACTGTGTAAGTGTTGTAAAGTCTCTCAACTTGTCCGAGCTGCAGGACCTCCTCTCACCACTGTAGTGAGAAGTGTAAGTGAAAGTAGTAATATTATAGTAAAAGTCACCCAAATGTATTTCTAGGATTATTTTAACTGATTTATCTTCTGTTGGGATAAAATAATCAACTTAACATTGTCTCATAATTCATAAACCTGATCCTCCACAAAAAAAGTTCCTTAGGAATATGTTTCGAGTATCAGGGAGTCCTGTAGGAGTTATGCAGATACTGTGCAGGACAATGAATTTCCATTTGTAAGGGATGTAAGATGTAAAATCTTTAACTGCAAAGTCAGTAACTATAGCTGTAAAATAAATGTACTGTAGTAAAACATCCATAAAGTCCACTGAAGTCCATTCACTGACATTCATTTTCAAGTTCAAATTAAATCATATCTATCTGAAATATTGAACGTCTTCTCTGCTTTTTAGCTCTTCACATCAAGTTTAACAATAAAACGAAGAAAGCAGGGTTTGTGGATGTAAGATTTACTAAGAATGATCAGCAACTGAATAATCAGTATGTAGGAAATATTTACTTTCATCCCACTAGCTACAAGATATATCATCAAATCAAACACATCAATCTGTGGAGCCACATAGTCACTTTGCACCACTGGATCTGACAGAGTGCCTATTTGCTGCGCATTAGCTGGAAGGAGGGGATGGCGAGAGCCGTTGCCAGGCAACCATGCAGTCTATGGTAATACATGGCATACGTAAAGCAGAAAGGTAAAAACAGCAAATAGCAGCGAAACGCTTCTGAGCTTGCTTGACAGTTTTTAACGTTCACATTCACCCAATCATTTTTCACTGCAAATAACAGAACAGTGTCTCTGCAGTGGCAGCACTGCCTCATGTGGGACCTCAGAGCTCCTTATGTAATTTCTGACATATGGTGTGCTGAGTTCATCACTGGAGCTATCATAGGCCTTGTCACAATATTTTCTTATGAGGAATTTCATTAAGTGACGAAGCAATAAATCTAATACCTGGAGGTTGGGCTGTACCAGGGCTGTACCCTTGGCCAGATCAACCTCCTGAGAGACCCCAGGGCAAAAATGTATTGTTGGGCCCCTGTTGACCCCCATTTTGCATGGCGGTTTCTTTATTTCCCCATTCACCTAGAAAATGATGAGCGCTCATAGGCTGACATGATTATTTGATCAGTCAATTGGTGAAGTGAAATCAAAAATGAAGTTTTATTCATTGATTCTTATTAAGAAAGTAAGAAATGCTAGCATCCTGCCAAATGTATGCTGTTTCCTCGGTTAAGAATTTATGGCAGGGTTTGTGGTTGCAACAGGATGCCCATCCTCGATGGCTACAACAGACTTCAGAAGAGTCAAAAGAAACTTGCATGTCTTGTATCAGAAGCGAAATGTTCCAGCTGGTTCAAGCTGTGTCGTGGACCGCGGCAATTGGGTGGCTGCGCCTCAATTTATGTGTGATACTGAATTGGTGGATAGTGGCTTGTGGTGCATGAAGTCAGAAATGCTCACAGAAAGGTGCTCCACTACAACTGAAAATGTAATGCAATATATATTATATATATATTATATTATATTGTAAATTTCCCCGTTGTGGGATTAATAAAGTTAATCTAATCTAATATATTTCCTCAAGTCATTTTATCTAAAGGTTTTTATGTGTGTGTTTTTAAATCTCACAAACATTAAATTTTGGATCTACAGCTTCTACAGGTACAAATTCTTGGAATTTCAGCAGGTTATATGTTTACAAGATTGAGGACGGTTGTTGTTACAGTACTTCATTCGCGCAAATGTCAGAATTTGCGATTGAACAAACTATAAAGGCCCAAATACATTGAAGTAAATCTGGCTTTGGGGGCCTCTGAAAGTTTAGGCCCACAGTTAACTTTCCCTTTTAACTATTATTTGGGTAATTCTTCGCTGACGGTCCAAAAGCTAACGAGTCCGAATCCGAGGTTTTGTGCCGCTCCACTGCCATGTTTTGTGACCAGCCACTGCGCGGCCAGCGTTTGATCCGTTCCGGGGATTTCTTCCCGCTCAAAGCCAATCTTGCTGCAGGGAGGAGCGAGCGGAGTGCAGCCGAGCCGAGCCGAGCATCACAGCCCGCATTCAAGGAAACAGGCAAACACAGCACTTTTTTCCCCCCAAAATTTTACTTCCCATTATGTTCTAGCATCCGAACAGAGTACGTCTTTTTTTTTTAAAGGAGAAGAAGCAATTTGGACGCGGGTCCCCATGGAAACCATTTGTCTTTGAGAAGCTGGGAACCTCTGCCGAGGCAAGGGAGACCCCCTCAATTGTTTCCTGCGCCAAGAACTGTAAAGACATGGTCATCACACCGCAGCTGTGGTAAGACACTAAGCTTTTCTCTACCTCTCTCTCTCTCTCTCTCTCACACACACATACACACCCACACACACTCATTCACTCACTCTCTCTCTCTCTGTGTCAAGGCAACCTCAGCGTCAGCGCCACGTTAAATAGACGTGCGGCGCTATCTGCTTTCTGTGGGGTATTTTTTCCCCCTTTATTCAGCCGCTCGCACTGAGACCCCCTTCTCCTCATCCTTTTGTATTTGCATCCCGAGGTCCAGTCAGACGTGAGCTGACATAGCTAGCTGCTGCTCGACGATATGACCCCCCCCCCTCCCCCAAAAAAAAAACAACCTCGCGTGTCCCAGCATCACGGGGGACACGATCCTGATCTAGGACCCCCCCCCCCCCTCCCCTCAAACATGGATGCTGCCAACTCTGCTACTGACTTTGTAAGATGTAGACGTAATGCGCCAATTACGCTTTACATCACCTGTTCTAACAGCGGCTTCCCACCCTTCCCACGGGTCGCCCGTCATCGTACACTGACAGGGAATAGCGATCTCCATTCGCGGACGCGTCCCCTCCGCTCGCCGTGTCGTCGTCGGTGCCAACTGATTGAAAGTTCGCCAACTTCTGTCACTCGCCAAGGATCCTCCACAACAGCCTGCCCGGCTTTCAAACTGAAGGTCAGCCGGTGACTTTGCAGCTGTTTAAAATAGCACCCATTCGCGTAAATTAAAGAGGACTGAGGAAGCTGGGTGCATTAGCAGGTTGTCGTCGCCGGCGATGCTTTTGCTGAATGGATATTGCTTTGATCAGCGGAGACGATTGATTTTCTGATATATTTCCTGGCCGGGGCCCTGGAGAAACCTCCTGCTGAAGGTGTCCCCGTCCCGCTTAGATGAAATCCTCCTCGCAGAGCCTGCGCGCGCCTCATCCTGGAGATGAAGCAGAGGCCAACCTCACTTCGATGCTCAATATACTGCACCAAGGTTATCTTTTTTTTTTTCTTCTTTTCGCCGCCCTACATTTCATTAATGTAACAGTGAGGACCGGAGCGCACTTTCATTAACTGACACATTCAATAACATATGTTTTCAGTTTTCAGTGCTCATGACTCATCTATAACTGTCCTTGTTCTCAGTCATCAGCAGGAGGTCACTTGTTCACGCTCTGTTACTGGCCTGGATAGTTTTTGCCCCGCCAAGTAAAAGTGCTTGATGCCCTTAAACGTCTATAACATGATGCCTGATTTTAAGTTGCATAATGACAACATAACATAATGACGCTTGTGCTTTGGAAGCACGTTTTCCTCAAAATCCTCCTTTCAGCACAGCCAAACATCTAAAACCAAACTGTTGTCGAGATGCAAAAATAAGATACGGTATACAACTAAGAAATTGTTTTTTTGTTTTTGTTTTACATCAGGTAAACAACTGACAGAATCTGAATGAGAATTCAGTGCCGCTGCTCCTGACAGTTTCCGCCGGTGTCCCCCAGATGGGCGCATGTAAGGCAGTACTTCATAAGTATTGCAGCGTGGTGGTTCCAGCTCTACCTAGGTGATGTAATGCGTGCAGCGCAAGGATAAACTGGCTCCATCCAGTTGCTGTTGTTTTTGTTTTTTTTAAAAAAAAGCAAAAATAAAGACAGGCCTGTTTTTAAGACATGCGCCGCTTCCTGCCTCCGCATGTCGCGCAACGATCAACGTCCATTAACCTGCCACCGCATACCCAGGTAAAGGGTGAAAACACCACCGCGCTGATCGATAGGCATTATTAGCCGGTTGTAAATTCAGACGATAGCTGTCCTCAAAGACCCTGTAATATAATCTCGGGACACGAGTCGGCTTTTGTTGGCCCACTTTAATTATGCAACAGAGAGGGGAGATCAGCAAACTTGGTTCGCTGGAGAGTGCCGGTCGATAATGCGATATGGTGGGCGGTTCGGATGTGGTGACAACACAAACGTAAAATGTCTTTCCTCTCCCATCAGCTTCCCGTCATGCTTCATCGTATTACATGCGGGTGATGAGCGATGCCATTAACATTCGTGCGGTTGAATGCGCGCCGGCGCATATGCAAGGGCGAGGTGGTCAGAGGTCCGCCTTTTCCTGCTTTTTTCACTGCTTTGTTTGGGTCGTGCGGTGCCGCCGGACCCGTTCGGCATCGAAACCTCGACGTTTATCTTCCTCGTCCCTCTCGGATCTCGCGGAGCAGGGCGCACGGATCGAGGAATCACCTGGGCCCTCCTAACCCCTTCGCGGGCAGCTCTTCGCTCTTCTTGACTTGACCCGCATCAGGACAGATGCTAGTTGTCGTACGCTATCGATCCCCAAAGGATACATTTGACCCTTAAAGTCACAGCATATGTTCAGATTTTTTAAAAAATGCCCCGGAGGCTGAAGGAGTTGAGCGCCTCCCAGCTTCATATCATCGTGACTGACACGATCGCAGGCACCGTGACTGTATTCATCAGCCCGTACGAACTACTCGCGAAACCTAAATTAGAGCAGTGAGACTCCCTTAGAGATTAACCTTAACATCCTGTGTGAGCACTGATCAAATCCCACTGCATTAAATAAACGTTCTTCAACAGCTGCATACCGATAACCCCCATATGGATGTGACGTGACGGCTGTCGCTGATCGAGCTGGGTGTGAAATTAAAAGGGTTTATCAATAAGTGATGCGGCCTCAGGTCGGTTCATGGACTTGCACACCAGCCGACACCCGGTCCGGTATTTTAGGAAGGATCGGAGGCATTTCCAGCGCTCGTATCAGTCTCGCAACAACAGAACAGTCATGAACTAAGCCCCTGTCTCATGTGATCGCCCAGCTTGTTTGAAGAGTCTCCAAAGCCCCGTTTCGTATGAATGTGCGACCTTGAATCTTAAATTGTCCACCAACATTGTGTGTGCGTGATTGAGCCGAGAGTTCGTCTTTTTTGTGGCGAGCGCGAGAGAGGATGCGAAGGGGGAAGCGCGGACGTGCTTCAACCGCTCGTTGCGGAGGGGGGGGGGGTGCCGCGCCGCTGTCAGCTCCGAGCGGTTATGAGGAAGTCGGGCAGAGTTCCCCGAAGAAGAGTTCGATGCAGAGAAGAGAGCCCGCGTGTTGCGGAGGGGCGGTCCTGTTGATCGGCGAACGAGTGATGTGCGGGGAGGCAGAGCCTCTCGCCCAGCCTTTCTCAGTCCGTGATGAATAAACAAAATTCTGCACGGTAATGTGAACCGACTCGGTCTGCAGCGGGGAACGTGGTGAAGTCATGCGAGTCTCAAAGCACTTCGGCGTTTTACTCCAACTTGAGTTGAGTGAAGGCTCCTCTCTGAAACCCCGCAGCCGCAGTCGATCATCTGAACCCCTCACCCGCCGAAGAACGGGTTTGCGCGTGGGGAAAATATCGCATTTGTTTTGGCGCGGCGGCGTTCGCGATTTCAAAGCATGCCGCTTGACCTCCACAAGACGAATATTTGAAAGAGACGGGCTCCTTTCATAATCTGCATTTCATGAATCTCGAGCATCGCGGCTGGGATGCGAGTGCTCACTTCTCCAGTAGCAGCAGGCGAAACCAATAGATCACGACGCCATCTGTTAAGAAAACAAATTTGTTCGGGCCTCTTCTCTTCTCGTGGAACATATTTTGGGTGTTTACATACTCCGAGGAGCGTGCTCGACCGTTTCACGACCGCGCCTTCGTGGCGGCACTGCGGTGTTTGGTTTGACGCTGTGTCCCGAGGTCTCGGCCAGGTGTTAGCATCCATTTGGCCCGGGGCCTGCCTCGTCCTCCCGCTTTGAGCGCCGTAATCGCGGTGACTGGATTTAGAGGATTAAGCTCATGACTAATCAAGCCCCGGTTGGACGTTCCCCCGACCGCGGCAACCGGCTTCGCTCGGAGAAATGCCACTGCTGTGGGAGTGGAACATGCGCTTCCTCTGTCCTCTTTGAACTGGCCCCTTTTTTTTTTTTTGCTCCGTGCACTGAAGATGACTTGACTGGCGATGTTTGGAGCCGTTGGTTCGCTGCTGCGAATCCTCTGTGTCGCACACGTCCCTGCACGAGGACTCACGGGCCAACAATAACCGGTCTCAGTAATTGTACAGCGTCCCAACGTGTAATTCGCGGCGATTATATGTTCTGCAAAAGCGGAAAAAAAACCATGTAAGTTTTCATTTCGCTTTTGCGTGAGGGACTTCTTTTTAATTTGGCCTGTCTGTCATCTTATTGTGCCGACGGGCCGTTTGTGTCTTCCAGGTCCAGGTCTGTCCAGGTTTGCACTGAAAGCCCTCCTCGCACGTGCTTCCTTA
Organism: Psettodes erumei; assembly: GCA_016785225.1. NCBI lineage: Eukaryota > Metazoa > Chordata > Actinopteri > Pleuronectiformes > Psettodidae > Psettodes > Psettodes erumei. Next base: position 588,421 of record JAFBJZ010000329.1, read on the forward strand.
TTAGGTCAAGGAGAGTGGCTCCGTTAAACAGGCTAAGTGGCTCACCCTCCCTGAATGGACTTAGCGCGCTGCCTCACAGTAGCTTAGCTCTCAGCTGGCTTAAGACGGGGCAGGGGTGATGACGGCGTCAGGAGAATCTGAATTATAGACGACGGCGTGCGTGCGCCGCACCGTCGCACGTGAGAGCGCGCGCCGGCGAATCTCGCGCTCTCTTACATGCGGCGGGGGCCCAACAGTCTCACCCTGCTGTCAAAACCACAGGCTGCTCTGAAATGCTGAGACATCACGTTGAACTCGCAGCGGATGCGATAATTCTTAATTCTTTTATTTATTAATCTGGGGATTGAGCTGTTAAGAACGTCTCCCTGAAAATAAAACTTCAGTTAGTCGACCAGTCGCTCGGATCGACGCGTCGTTTCAGACTTATTTTATCGCAGCGTGACTACACGGGCTAAAAATATGCTTGCCTTGCCATCGCGTGCAGCACTTTGCCTTTTTGTTTAATAGAGCGAACCTGTGCGACGGGGCTTTTCTCCGCATGCGATTTATTGTGGAGCTGCGCCACGAATTGGATATTTTTCCGGTTTCAAAGGCTCCCTCATAATTACGTGATCAGACTTTCGTATCGTCCCGGCCGAGGGAAATGAACAATAAATCTCTCGCACTGTGTGTTCATCACATCCACATTACTGAAGCCTTTTTTTCCTCAGAAAGTTTTTTTTCCTTTTTTTAAATATTGCATCTTATGAATCTTACCCCGAAAAGTCACATGGCAGACGCCGAGATATTTGATATTGCGCTGTTTGCCCTTGCGAAGGCCCGGTGCCATCCTCGGTATCTCCCCGAGCGCCTCGGAGCCTCCGTTTATCTGCTTGTGATCTGCAACCCTGCCGTCGGCATGTTGTTTTATCAGCGCCGAGACCTCCCGGGAGCTCGGACAATTGCGCAGCGCCACTCCAGGCGGTGTTACGGGTGTCAGCGTGGAGCGGCTCGGCTCCGTGACTAATGGAGGAAAACAAGCGCTCGCCCGTTGCCATCCGAACGCAAGGTTAACCAGACAGTTTAAATTACGGCCCTGCCGTCGCTGACTTGATGTGTCATGGTTGAAACCGGTGTTGTTATACTGGGAGCTTGGGTTCCTGTGCACAAGCTGGTATGTTTTCCCTGGCTTGTGACCGTACGAGCGGGGCTGTAGCTGCTTCCTGGTATTGATTTGGCATCCTCACTAAATACCATCATTATCATCGTGTTAATTAGATGTTTGAAGGATTTATGTCCCTTGCGCGGCCCTGTGGGATTGACCTCAATCTTCTGCAGCGGAGGCCGCGACTACGGTCGTAAATTGGCATGGTGATCCGCCACATCTCCTAATTGTAAACACAGTTCAATGCCTCCGCCTACAAAGATGTACCGGTTTTCCATTGAGCCGAAGGGACTGGTACAGTCAGAGGCTCCGGTCAATACAGGTGAGAGCTGAATACGATCAGATGGTTGATTGATTTGTCCATCGGCCGAAAAGTGATCAGAAGCTATACTGATGGGAGAAATGAGAGGATTTCCTGCTTTTCTTCGTTAGGGGCGGAAGCAAACTGAATACCTCTGGGTTTTGAACTGTTGGCGTGAAGAAAATGACATTTGAGGAGGTCGTCTTGGGCATTTCACTAACCAAATGATCAACAGTGCAACTCAAAATATATATAATCTGCGGATTGCTGTCGTTCCAGTTTGGGTTTGAGATCATTTGGCACGTGCCGCTGCTAAATGCAGCGTGTTGAGTGAGCCTGAGTGGCACCAGTCCCATTGCTAACATAATGAAAGGCTTATTCACTAATGCACATGCAATGAGACGAATCTTAACAACCCGCGCTTCGAAGAATAGCCAAGGGCGTCTCGGCTGGGAGTTAACCGAAAGCGGACGGAGGGTCGTTCTGAAAGCCAAACAGAGACCCCGGTGAATCAGAGACACTCCTGTGTTCAATTTTTGTTTTGTTTTTTTTCAGATGAGCAGCGAGCACTGAGCGCCAGAGGCCGTGCGTCAGAGGATGCTCCCGACCCGCGGGGCCCAGCGCTGAGGGGGAGGGTCCGCAGAGCCGCCATGTCTTACCACCAACACTACCAGCGAGGCCCCCACGGCCGCACCATGAGCTCCGAGGACAGGAGCTCCACCCCAGTCAACAAGACCTCCACGCCAGTCCACAAGAGCGCCTCCTCCTCTTCTTCCTCCCAGCGCGACAGCCGGCAGGTAATTTTTTTTTAGGCCACAGGAGGGAAAAAAAAAAAATCCATCCAGAATTTCATTTCTGGGGATAACAGCACTTTGAGGTGAGGTAACTCGAGCAGGGGCAGGGAGGAGCGGATATTATTTTGAGCCGCTGCGCTTGTCTGTGAGTAGTCACTGCTTAAAAAAAAAACACAAAACACAAACCATGAAGTATTCATGCAGCAGTTTTAGTGTGTGAAACAAAAATAGTCAAACTGTCATGATGCCTGGGTGCGATTACAGTGTATTCCTGGTGACGCTGTTGATCGAAGTGTTGCAGACACTCACATTTTAAAAAAAATGAATCTTGTATGTTGTGTTAACTCACCAAACTCGATGATACACCTGTCCGGTAACTGTAGTGGTATAGAAAGGTGTAGTATTTCCAGCAAAAAATGGCAATATTACTCGTACCTCTGTGCTTAAGTGCAGTACTTGAGAGAAATGTACTCATTTGTCTCTCACCACGACCTTCGACATCAGCGCTCAAACCTTTGACAGAGCCGTCAAACTGTCAGGACTCACGCTGATGAAATGAAACGCACAACCACGGATCGATTTTGCCCGTTGACGATTTCCAAATTTTTTCCTCAGTGGCGACCGTGTCCAAAAATATCAACAGGCACGGAAAGGCGGTGTCACTTCACTCAGAATTTTGCTCCCTGATGGAAAGCAAGAAGAAAGAAACTGTGGTTTGTGGATTGACAGACAGACGTGGAGACGCAGACTTCCAAACATGTAGAATAGAAAACTTCCCGGTGATCATCAGGCGTCGTGACGCCTCAAACTGAACTTCAAGGGATGTAATCTGACAGAAATTCACCATTCTGAAATCCGCAACCCATTCCTGTTTGCAGTGCTCTCTGACGTGTCTTTGCAGCTTTATATTCTTGAACTAAGTGGTTAGTTAAATACTGAATTGTTCCTCTGTTTTTGCAATTGGATATAGAACATTCTCCTCTGATAACGCCCGCCAATTAATAGTTGATTCCTCGTGAACGGTCCATTAAACCCCCCCCAAACTAATTATCAATCCAACAAGTCCCCATCGACTGATTAGCTAAGAGAGAACAGCCGTAGTTCCCTGGTTAGCAAACAATAACCTTACAGTGACACATTAAACCCTCCTTCTTCACAGTTCAGAGGACAAGTGTTAAAGCTTTAACGCCTGCAGCGGGCCCCCGCCTTATCTCGCTGAGCTGCTGTGTCACTTGGGCCGGCGGAGAAACAGGAAACCAAAAACCAGAATCTCTGTCATCGCAAACCTTCTCCGTCGCCGCGGGGTCATGAATGTTTCACGGGCGACAGGCGGAGGCCCCGGCGCGCCGCTGAACATGTGGCGCGACTTGGTATGCCGTGCGAGAAGACTCCCGGTGGAGAAAACAAAAAGGGGAGCGAGCAGGAGGAACGGGGGCCGCGTCGTAAGGCCCGCCGCTTGGCGAGGCGGACGGCGAGCCCCTTCTCCACCCTTCTGTTCGGCGCCGGATCATCTTTTCTGCTCGGCTTCCTGTTCTGCTGCCTCGGGGCTTCGGAAGCACAATCGCTACGAAAGTGCACACGAAATGAAAGGGGCCCGTGACGCCTGCGTATTTTAAGACACACTGACTTTAAAGTCACGCTGGAACATGAGTGAAAGTGTGTGTAACCCTCACAATGGGACATATTTCACATCACGACATGTGTAGCAGGTCGGATTTTATCGGACCAGCCAAGGTGGATGTTAGACGAAACAATCTCTCCACTAGGTCCTTTTTCATCTGCCGTGTCCAAGGTCAGGAATGAACTTAAATTACTATCATAAAACAGTTTCTATTCCGCGTCCCTCTATAAACAGGGCTGACCAAGTTGTGAGCAAGTCGTAGATTTACGACGGCTTTACGTTGCACCGCTGTCTGCTACGTGTGTTCGGTGCAGGTGAGTTTTTCATCGAGAATACACGTCGTCCCGCGGGACGTCCCGAGGAAAGCGCAGCAGCCACTTGAGAAAAGACCCTCGGCTGGCTCGGACCGGGCCTCGGCGTTTTCCAGGAAAAATGAGAGCGTGGCATTTTGTCGGGGCGAAGCCTTAATGAGATCCAGCCCCCATTTTTGAATCGATGTGCGTCACTTTTCCCCTCTGCTGACAACTACTGTTTACTCCGGAGACCCTCGCGAGAGCAATTAGAGGCAACACCTGCACAGCCTCTCGCACGCACACACCCCGATCCACTTTTTCTCTCGCTACTCGTCACTTCCTGGTGAGGGGAGATATTTTGGGCCTGGAGATAGCAGGAGCGATAGATGGAAATCGCAGGACTATCGTTTTCGACGCACGCGAGAGGAGAAATCGGTGATGTGATTGTCAGTTGTCACGAGATCAGATCGCGGCTGCCTTCTCGGTAATGACCAGAGCTCACTGGTGTTGGATGACAGGAAGATGAAAGATGATGGAGCGCTTGCTCGGACAGCCGGATAAATCCTCATCTTCTCAGTCCTCCTGTGCCGACGTCTTTCGCTGGGAGCTCGATAAAAAAAAAAAATTGCGTTTATTGATTTCATGGGCGGCTTATCATGGTGTCAGATAAAAAACAGAGGTGGTTTTTAATCTTCGACCTCAGATAGATCAGTCTGTGCCGGTGGTGCCAGTCTTGCGATGAATATTTCCGGTTCGAAGTGAAGTTTTGCCGTGATCCTTATCCCAGTGACATAAACCAGGTTGTTGTTAGAAAAAATTGTGTTGATAAATTGTGCTGGAGTCAGAGTCAGAGTGATACTATATTCAAATGATTTTCTCTACTTATCTGTCAAAAATCTAGCTTGAGAAAACACACAAAGAATTATTTTGTGTGTGACAAATTATTTAAAACTACAGATGAATTCTTGGCCTGTAGAATATGATTGTTTCCTGTAATAAACAACTTGGCCAAACAAAAATAAAACAAAACCCAAAAACCTCAACGTCCAAAAGCAAGTAATTAGAGCTTTTCTGTTTCAGTAAATCACTCAGCGCTTCCAGTGTTCCCCCACCTCTCACTCAGTTACCCGGAGATGTTTTCACTGAATCGGCAAACGGCATCTCGCCTGCAGCGCGGCAGGTCTCACGCGTGTGGACCGATTCGCTGGTGTTTACACAGCGGCGCCCGGGAGAAAGCGTCCGCGTGCAGACTTCTCGTCCACGTGGCAGCCCGCCCCCGCTACACCGAGCTCTACTGCTGAGCCAGCCCGACACACTGCAGTGAAATCCATCCTCACTGAATCGTTGTTCAGCCGTGATTGTTGGGAGACGCTCTGGGAATGTGGAACATAGATAGAAATCTGTATACTGCCTTTTCAATTACTAAGTGTTTTTTCCTGCTGTATATTGTGGAGAATGCACAGTTACCTAGTCATAAGTCTTATAGTGCTCTCCCACTTTATCACAAACTGTTGCCTGAAGTCATCTGTATACAAGTAAGTTGGTAAAGTTAGATGCACAAACGAGGAAAAGTTGTTGTCTTTGCATACTATGGACTGGTGAATCTCATCTGCTGATTATTGTCTTGATTATGCGGTAAATCATTTGAGCTATGAAATGTCAGACAATGATGAAAAATGATTCCAAGACGACCTCTTAAGATATCTATTGGGACTACCAGTCAAAAAAGCCAAATATATTCAATTCACCATCATACAAATAGGAGAAAGGCAACAAAGCAATTGATTGTCAGTTTTTTTTTTCTGTTAATCTAATTGTCTTGTCAATGGACCAATCAATCATTGGGCCAATCATCAAGGAAACTCGTTTTCTAACGATAATTGAATAATTAAGTCACTATCAGGAGTAAACTGCCTTTTGAGTTCTGGTGAAAGCAACACATTCATCTGGAGAACCCGATCTGTTGTTTTGCTGAGACGAGATAATTAACTCATTACTGCAAGACCATGATGCTTAGTATTCCGAGATAACAAGATCATTAACTTGTGATCTCGAGATTAGCGTATAAAATAAATGTTTGCAGACGCAGGCTGCTCTTAGCTACCGTAGTCATCCTCCCAATGCCGCTCAGTTGAACAATTCAGTTTTCTCGCCTTTGTGTTCTTATATGTCGGGTGATCAATGATCACTTCAGATTTAAAACTACCATGACAATGTAAAATATTTGGTCTGTTTTATCTCTCTTTTTATTACATCGTTATGTTTCACTGGGGACTCTTGGTTTTAATGTGGTTGGGCGGGGTCTACGCCGTGCAGCATCTTAGAAGAGTATTTCAGTATTTCACCAGTGCCCGGCAGTCTGGACGTCTAAGGGAGAGGCGGCATGTGTAAAGAGAAACTTTTCACGAGAAGCGGACTGATGTTAACACTGCTGATTTTACCTGAAGTGTCCCCGCGGACTGTTTGTCCTTTCTCCTGCTTAGGAAGACCTTAGCTGTAATAGTTTGATTCATGGCGGCATTAAAAGGTTCGCTGTGCCGAGCTGCTGAGCGTCACTGCAGGTGGTGGATCCCCATAAGACTTGGCCTGCGAGACCGATGCAGGGCGACAGATCGATTTAAGGCCTATCACTGAGCCATGTATGTTTTTTTTTTTAATTATGTGAAATCTACAAGAGAAGTTAAAAAAAAAATCTTGACACAAAAATATAGAGAGCTTCTCAATGACTCTGCAACAAGAGCCTATATCCACCGAGCGGGGGCCGGCTCATTCAGCTTTAAATTATTCTGCAGCGAGATCAATGAGCGTGAGCAGAGTGCAGGCAATCACTTGAGCTCGGTTCTGTTCTGTTCCCCGGGACAAATACCCACAAAAGCAAATTGTCTGACTTTAGCCGCGATTTCCATACAAACGCACAGTCTGCACATGTTTTGGTATTCACTGTACGCGGAGTCGGAGGTTGGCCGGCCCGCTCCTCACAGGGAATCTGCTGATTTATACGGCTGACTAGATCTTAAAATGATACCCGGGAATGTGCAATTTGTTTGCAGATTTATCAACTCAGAGCCAGATGAAGTTTCTGTTGGCAGTTCTTCACATGACACGCAGGAAGTCTGTCTCCAGGGTTTTGCCGGCTGCCCGTTACAGAGGTCGCTCGTCACGCGTGAGGCTGTTTCGGCCCCAAAAGGAGGAGCATTGACGTATTGATCGTTTCACAGGCAACATTATACAGTTGACTTTTTCAACCGGCGAAGACCTCGCCGCTTTGAGCAGAATGAGTAGAATGTTGCCTTCTACGACGTGATTGCTTTGAGCGGTCAGGTGCATTTGGATAATGAAGTTCATCTCCTCCATTCCCCCTGTTTGCGCAGGGCCACTGAAAGGAGGGCCCTGCCATCAGCGGAGTAACATGACCTCATTACCGGACAGATCTCTTCTGCCGGTCATTAGATTAAACAAGCTGTTGTCTCCTTTTGTTAGATGTCCTACAAACCAAGGTCAGGTGTCTACACACGCCCAAAGAGTTGTCTTGAAAATGGCAGTGACGCACAGTGGAGGGAAGACACAGGCTATTCTTTGCTTTGGTTCGTGGATTTTGCCTTTAAGGCTCGACCTCTGCTGATTCAAGTATGAAATTGAAAAATCTTCTTCCACAATGTATTCCATTCTAATAATCTTATACTTAATAATAACAAAAATAGATGACTGTGATGCTTAGATATATCTATATATAGAAGCTGTTAATATCAGGTTTGCTTTCTCCAGCTACATGTGAATACAATACAAACACACAGGTGAATACAAGCTCAGCAGTCGCAGAATCCTGATTGGTGCACAGATGCGAAAAAGCCAACTTAGATGCAAGGATGCAAAATAACTAGAACCTTTCCAACTCTGGCAGAAAACACTGCGTTTACGTAGAGGACCCCGCATTTTTAACCGAGAACCCTAACGACTATTTAATGGACTGAGGCTGGGCAGTCAAACCTAATGTAGAAGTAGATGAGATAGATGAGGTAAAGGGACTTTCAGCATGCCACCCAAAAAAAAAAAGAGGAAAAAGTGAGCTACAAAAACAACTTCAGGAAGATGGTGAAGGGATCATCAGGGTGACGGCGTGATGTCGGAGCTGTCCCTGCCTGACCCTGCCGTCGCTTTACTCCAGGGGCGTCGCTTTGATTTACAGACCCACTCGAAGCAGGAAGAGCACAGTCAGGAGAAAAACTAATGGAGTGGAAATGCTGAGAGAGCAGGAGAAATTTGAGCGGGGCAGTATTTCTTTAAATGTGTAGTACAGTGGGGGGGAAGAAGAATAAACAAGGCTTAAGTGTATCCCTGTTGTTTCCCCCTGTCTGTGGGTATGACGTCAGACTCTTCTTTTCATTACTGCAAGCATGTCTCCTGTTTTCACTATTACGAACGAGTGAGGTGATCAGTTCAGACACGGCGCTGTGTTTATGCTCGTCTCCAGGAGGCGGACAGCTGGGAAATCATCGAAGGGCTGAAAATTGGCCAGAGCAACGTCCAGAGGCCTGACAAACACGAGGGTTTCATGTTGAAGAAGCGGAAATGGCCCCTGAAAGGATGGCACAAGGTAAGATCCACAGGTAAAGCGAGATTTTTAAAAAAAGCAAAAACAAACTCCTCTCAGAAACAACAGCTCTCTGAATGTTTGCCATGCAGCAAGGTGCCGCTGCTCGGAAGAAGTTCCCCTTTTCGCGCACCTTGCCTCACCCTCGTTGGGCCTCTTCTGCTAGCTCAGCGGAAATTTCATTTGCAGTTGCCACCGTCAGCATCAGCGTAACTGTTGTTTTCTCAAAACACCAGCGAATACCAGTGGAAACCAGTCCCTGTTGCTGACATATTCGAACTTACAGCAACACGGAACACGCAACATGAATGTCCCACAGCCCGCTACAAGGGAATAAACTGTGGACCACTTTAAATTCGTATTGCATCGACAAAATAAACAGGTCATCTGTAATTTGTATTCAATGTCTGTCCTTCCTCTTATTTAACCAGCACATTATTTTTGTGCTTATTTTGCCCACAGCGTTTTTTTGTTCTGGACAATGGTATCCTGAAGTACTCAAAGTCCCCCATTGATGTAAGTAACCCTGACTATAACCCACGGGCACAAACAGGGCAGGCCAGCCTGACACCAGCTTGGCTTGGCAGTGAGTCAGCAGAAACATCTGCAGCACCAGTCGTGATGCTCAGTGCGTTTCAGGACGCCACGTCACTTTGTAGGAAAACTGGAAATTTAAATGGCAGAAAGATAATTGGAGCACTTGACTGTGATGGTGGATTACTTACTACAGAGAATACTTCAGAGTACATAAACAATCATTGTTAAAGCCTCCGTGCTTTGATAAAACAGCACGGTGGATTTTTTTTTTTGCTGTCCTCAGACTTTGCGGTATAAGTGTTAAGAAGTCGTAAGTGTCCTTACAGATAAAAGAAAGTATGACTGCGCCAAAGATTGAACTGAAAGAGAAATACGTGTCCCATCGCTTGCCGCAGATCCAGAAAGGCAAACTGCATGGCAGCATCGACGTCGGCCTCTCAGTCATGTCCATCAAAAAGAGGGCCCGCCGCATCGACCTGGACACCGAGGAGCATATCTATCACCTGAAGGTAACGCTGATGGGAAGAGTCAGCGGTGACCCTTAAGCCTGGAAGCCAAACGCGCGACGGAGATCTAAAGCTCTCTGTCCTCTCCAGGTCAAATCCCAAGAAATCTTTGACGCCTGGGTGTCCAAGCTGCGTCACCACCGGCTCTACCGACAGAACGAGATCGTGCGATCCCCGCGGGACGCCACCATGCGAACGTTTCCTCCCCCAGCCTCCATGGAGTCCCCCCAGCCTGCTGCGAGCGTGGTACATGAGGCAAAGGTGAGTCCTCCCGCCCGCTGCTAGCAAGACAAAAGTATCTTAAGGGCTGTCAAATCCTGATGCCTAATTATCCTTGTATGGACACTGGCTCGCGCTGTCGTACATGTTAGCTTGTAATTTTGCAAAGAGACTGTACTGTTAAACCCTGCACCGCAAATTTAACGCCAGTATTTGCCCAGATTTAATGGACCTCTGTTAACGGACCAGTCGGAATATTTATCATGCTCCCCCCCATGCCTCAGGCTTAACAGTTCTCCCTCGCTGTGCTCTCAGCAGATGCAGTCAGTTACTTGAGAATGGTATGTCACGGGAATGACAGAACGCCTGGTTCTGTGGGTCTGTGGGATCAAAATGTTAACCAGAAGAGATGATTTAAAATTCACCAAACATTCATCATCGGGTCACCTGATGACACAAATACCAGCCAGTGTTAATTTAATAGTTTCTTTGGCAGTGTCATGTCTTTGTGTGGAAGCTGCCGTTTCACCAGGCGCAGTCTGAACACTTTGCTTTTGTTTCCACGCCCCCGAATTGTCCGCCGTACTAATAGCTAATTGTCAGACTAATGACCGTACGTGTAGATGCACATCTGTCGAACGCAGTAAAGCTGACTGGACAGGTAATTGTATCCAGATCATTAGGATAACAACGAGGATTGTTTGTCTAGACTGCTTCGTAGCCGGTTTGGCGTGAGCCCCCGGCCCTTTTTCTTTCAACATGTCTTGATTCGGATGCAGCCGGAGCGGGTTCTCCTGGGAGTGACGCTCTGTGCCTCATAGAGGCCATTAGAGGTGATGATTGGCACGATATGGCTACGGAGCAGCTGGCTGCAGCCTGATGAGCTCTCCCAGAAGAGGAGCTTCAGTGAGAGACTCCAGTCGTACAGTCACAAATAAAAGCCGCATCGGAGACTTGGAGTCGAGGTAGAGAGAAAGCTATGAAAGCTTCTGCGTGGCAATATTTGTACAGGCTCCTTGATGCAGCTAATGCTGCACATTATTCCTTAATTCAACCGGCTCTTTTTCAGAGGTCTTTCACATGTGGCCAAACAGCATGTTATATAACCGTTCAAATACCCGGTTTCCTATCCTGAATAGTGCTGAAAATTAATTCTGACTGAGGCATTATTTATGAAAAATGCAAAAATGCCAAATATATGCTTATTTTGACATCTCAAATATGGACAATTCACATAGCGTGTCTGCATTTCATTACTTTATATCATTGCAAATCTATTTTGGACCTTATCCACACAAAAACACAGCATTTGAATGCATCATCTTGGGGTCTGCGAAACTGGGACAGGCGTTTTAGCTGTGGCAAATAGCAACTGCAATTTTAGACGCAAAAGAAACACAGCTCACCTGCTACACTGACACAACCCAGACTTTGTGATAATTCTGGTTTGACTGACAGCTTTGCTCAATGAGCATCACCTCTTCTAATCTTGCCTGTTAAAAGTGCTTCCGGAAAAACGCCATACTAACCTGAATTCTGGTTTCCTGGCATCAGAGCAATCTTGTTTAATGATTGATTGATTAATTTAGATCAATGCCACTGTAGAAGTACTCCACATTCCCTGGTCTGCTCCTGTATCGCCACAGCAGGCCAAGCCGAGCAGCTTGCCGTGGCAGCCGGCGGCCCCCAGCAACAGCAGCAACAGCAGCAGCCTCCCTGCCTCTTACAGCAATGGCCAGAGCAAGGTGGTTGCTTGGCTGCAGGAGTCAGAAGAGATGGACAAGTGTGCAGAGGGTAAGCGCAATTTTCCTCCTGGTGCCGCTAACAAATCAGATTTTACCAAGGGATGGATCGAATCAAGCCGTTGAGCGGAGGTTTGATGGCCGTTTCATGGCACGTAACACTGAATGGGTTTTTTGCGCGCACGTGGGTGTGAATTTTATTTTCAGAGCTGGCACGGTGCCAGTCCAACCTGACCGAGCTGAGCCGGTTATTGCAGAGTCTGGAGATCCTGCAAAGGACGCAGTCAGCACCCAACTTCACAGATATGCAGGTAAAGTAGGCACATGCATGACGACAGCAGAGAGCGGGAGAAGCAATTCAGTCAGGGCTTGATTAAGGTTTCTTTCCAAGACATATTGTGGACAGCGCGTGTGTGTTTGTGTGTATGAGGTGCTCAGAACACAGTCTAAGACAGGAGCGGTCTTTTCCAACCTCGGCATTCATTACCTGTCTCGACAGACAAGATATTGCGCTCCTAGAAACAGCTGCCTGCTTCTCAACCTGATCAGAATCTATCGAATTAGTTTTAGTTAGTTTTTGACTTTTAGTTCGTTTTTGGCTGAAATGCATTTTAACACCTTTAACACCTTCCTTTTTGCCTCGAAATTTTGTTTGCAGCCCATTTGTTGGAATGTAGTTGTGTTTTTTTTTTGTCATTTCACTGCAAACAAGCCCGTGTGTAAACTTTTGCTTTCTTTGTGATGTGTTTGTCCTATTAACCACGCTTTGCATATTTTGATCCACGCGTGCCACAAAGACCAATTGTGTAGAACTGTCAAAGAAAGAGAAGCGCTTGAACAGAAGATGGAGAACAAAAAGTGTCGGCAAAGATGCAAAATTCCAGCTTCAGGTACCTCCCCCCCCCAGATTTCTCTGCTCCTGTTGTATACAGACACAAACACACAGATAGGAATTTGAATAGAACATTTTTAATATCTCATTTTGTAGAATCTGAACACTAGACTGCTAAGTCGAGCACAGCTGAGAAAAAACTCTCTGTTTCTCGTGTTTGTGCTCTTGTTCCTTTTGTTGTTTTAATTGAATAAGTGCGATATGTCATGGCCCGGGTAATGATTCTCCATTTGTGCTTATTCAACCTTATTTTGCTTAATATATTAATCAGTGGATCCCTGGAAAGACTTAATGAGCTTTCATACAGCCCCTAACGCTAAAGGGAGGTTTAAAACACTTTTCTTTCATGTGTTGATTAGTGATTGTCTACCATATAATTAGATATTCTACAAGTACAACAAGCAAGACAAAGCCAACTGAGCACAGTGGTTCATTCTGGCTGTCAGACAACACAACACATAAGCATTTTGGGGCTCGCAGCGGATCGACAGTCTTCCTCTGTGGTCTTCATCGCTCTCCAGGTTCCGATGTCTGCCAGCATGTCCCCTGTCCGCCTCCACTCGTCCAATCCCAACCTGTGCGCCGAGCTGGTGGACTTTCAGCCCCCGGTCTCCCGGCTGGCGGACAGCATAGAGTGTGCCAGCGACTACATTAAACTTCAGGAGGAATTCTGCACCATTGCCCAGAAAGGTAGGCAGGCAGTATGCATGGCTAGAGCACCAGGGCGCTGTTAGTCCCAGTCCCTAGTCCCATATGCCCCAGTGTCTTTGATTTCATATACAAAACTTATTTTCGTACAGTAGTACAGGCCCTGGTTGGTTCAGCACTGATCCTCCATACTTTCAGTACTCACTTGCACACACGTGTTTCGCCCGTGCAGGGAGCGATCATTAATGACATTTTGGGTTTACTCTGTTCACTCAGCGCTTCACGACCTGTTAGATAATCTGACTATTCAAGGTTCTCCAGCTGGACTTTTTTTTACCGCGGCTATGCTGCCGTGACCCCTGAAAATAACCGAATTTGAAACAAACTTCATTTTGATTTTACTTTTAAGATTGTGACAAATCAAACAAAGAAATAATTTCACTGTGAAACGATGGGAGGGATATTCATTTTTCCTTTTGTCATATCCACACGCAGTCCACTCTCTGTTGAAGTCGGCCTTCAACACTGTGGCCATAGAGAAAGAAAAGATCAAGCAGATTCTGTCTGACCAGGAACAGTCAGACCAGTCAGCCCAGATCAACTCTCTCAGGAAGTCTCTGTCACAGGTAACCAGCCGTCTTTAACCATTTACCCATGATGACACGTTCCTCCTACTATACAGTAGATCCAAGTGAGTTAATCCAAACCTTTTGTCAGACGTAACAGTTTTTTGTTGCTTTACAGTATATACAACGTGCTAAGTGTGATGCTGTTTTATCACATTGTATAATTGGTGGGAAATCACTGCAGTAATTTGAACAGTGTGTCTTTCGGTCTTTAAGCTCAAACCCATTTGATATGCGCATGATGACGGGCTGTCAGGTTAAACACACAAGCTACAGTTTATTCCACGCAGTCATGGTAATCACAATTAAAAACAAGAGAGATGACGAGTGGAGATGAGCGCATGAGGCAAGTGAGTCGTGAAAGTCCAATAATCTTTTCTCATATTAATTGGCGAGAGAGAGAAATTGTGCAGTGTACTTCATTAACTCTGCTCCTCAGGGCTATCTCTCCACCCCAGTGTTTTAATTGGACTGTTCCTCTGCTAACAGTTGACATCATTTCACTGAAACGTTTCTGCCTCTTTATCTCTGCTTTGTGCCTAATTGGATGCTTGCGTGACATCGTTGTTGCTGGCCGGAGGTCATTTTTTTATGGCAGAGTTTATAGACAAGAGTTGTGGTTGGCAACTATTTCAGTCATGGGGAATTACGGAGGGCTTTCGCTGTCTTCATGTTGAATTTTTATACACTTTATTTAACATGGATACAAACCATTCTTCCATTAACTGATATTTTGGCCTCTGGAGGGAGCAGTTGAAAAAAAAGCTGTAAAAATGACTTCAGCATATTACCAACCAACCATAATGTTGATATGGCCAACTTGTTAGCAAAAGGTTGCCTAATTAGAAATTGAGCAGTTACATTATCACTCATTTGGAGTCATGTTTCTGGCTATTTGATGAATGTGAGACCAACCATGACTCTTTCTTTTAGCCCCATTTTTGCCACCGCCATACTCCTAAATATCTGACTGTCCAGCTGCTAAGTGCTCCACTGGGTTCACCAGATGATGGGTAGAGTGGTGAGAGGGAACCATGTAGTGGATAGACCTTAAAACCAAAACGATGAGCTGAAAAGATGCTAGAATGTTATGCAGGGCTGAGGGAAACTGCAGTCAGGTGATAAGTCCTTATTGACTGTCCTAATTGGGGTTTCGAGTGCATATCTTTATTCAGACTACTTAAAGATGATCTTGTTGAACTTGTTCTGTGAACCAGTTCTGGTGTTGTGATTAAATCATTTCATCCAGGCACTGATTAGAACCAGATAGGCAGACCTGCAAGAGCTCTCTAGAGTGGAAGGAGCAGTAGCATAAACCTGTCTTTCAAATGAAATAATCAATGGTTGAAAAGTTATAGTGCTATGGTTAAATATCAGCGTATAGTTTTATTTGGAATTTGGACAATAATCCTAATTGTTTCATTTCCCAGGCCCTGTCCCAGAATGCAGAGCTTCGAACCCGACTCAACCGCATCCACTCTGAATCTGTCCTGACCGAACAAGTCGTCAGCGTGAACATCATCTCCACGCCTGATGAGGTAGGTCACCATGGGCGTTCACTGACAAAGCTAATTTCTGAGCCCCATATTGCTGAAACACCAAAGCCTCCACTGCCAGCCAGGTAGGTGGAGTGTTTGCTTCCAGCCTTTGTCAATTGCGTTATTGATTCCTGTCTCTATAGATTGATGGTCTTTCCAGTACACCCTGGCTGTTTGGCTTAATGGATCATTATTTAATGCAGAACCTGACATCAAGGTTAATGAAAAAAATGACTAATTAGTAATGACTGGAAGCTTGCCCTCTGGCAAGGATACACCTGCTGCACCTGATACAACTCCGTGTTATCTTCCGAAGGTGTTCGCGTTTGTTTAGGGCTGTCTAGTTTTTTTAAAACTGTCACCATACCGAGGAACAGTGAACATCTCGTGCATCTGCATTTGTTTGCCTGCAGGCCGGGGAACAGATGGGGATCCCTCTGACTCAGCAGGCCTCTAATGAGAGCCGACTCTCCATGTCGGAGTCTGTCTCCGAGTTCTTTGATGCCCAGGAAGTGCTTCTGTCAGCCAGCTCGTCAGAGAATGAGGTATAACGGGGGGAAGGTTGAGATGGCATTACAGACCATGAGGAGCAGGGATGGATTGGGGGGGGTTCGAACTAGCCCTGCTGCTGGGAAGCTCGATAAAATGTCACTGTGATGACTGCGCGTGGGGCTGGAGATAGCCAGCAATTAATGAGGGCAGCATGAAAAGCAGAGTGCGTGTAGTGGAAACAAACTCGGGCACACAGGAGGGCTCTTTTTTTTAATCTTCCCCGAGGCTTAATCCCCTCAGTTGTGCCTCACAATAATAACACTCCTCTTCTTGTCTGTTTCTCCTGATTTGCAGCTACCTGCTTTGTTAAAATGGCAGTTTGTTCCATCACTCCAAGCCATAATTTTTGCTGTCTCCCATTTTTAACTCCTGCAAACATCCTGCTTCAAATATACACGGCCTCTGAAGAGCCATTGAGCATTGTAACTCCCCAGGCATTCATCGAGGCATGAAATTCGTCAACCCCCCCCGTAGTTCAAACAGCACACCAATTCAGACCTGTGTTACACTGTTGGCCAAACCATCACCAGCGGCAGGCAACTGTAATAGAGGTTATTACAGTGAGTGGCTACAATATGCTCCTCTTTGGCTGCGTCACTGGCCTCATTGTGTTTGCTATATATAAAGAATGAAACTTGCTGCAGTGTCTTGTCTCATGATTGCTGCAGTGGGACAGATAGCTGGTGACTGCTGCAGTTTGTCTGCCATTGGCAAACTGCAGTGTGTGTGTGTGTGTGTGTGTGTGTGTGTGTGTGTGCATGGACGCATGCGTGTGCATGTGCGCATGTGTCTGCGTGACTGTCGAGTATTCTGATCAGAGTTTGTGTTGTACTCGAACTGCACTGACTCACTCTGCCCTGTACCTGTTCCCCTCACAGGGCTCAGACGATGAGTCATACGTCAGCGATGTGAGCGATAACATTTCCGAGGACAACGCCAGTGTGACTGATAATGTCTCCAGACAAAGTAGGTTCAATTCTGCGCCATCATAAGCCTACACAACGCTTCTGTGGTTCTCTGTGAGAAATGGGGGGAAATGCATAAAGGAGACGATCCTGCTTAGTGGATCAGCTGTGCTTCTCAGAGAAACTGGCAAGCTCATTTCTCTGTGTGACTGAGGCAGTTGACTTTGCAGTGTTGCTCTGTGCCAAGGGCTTTATGAAAGCTATCTGTGGAGGGACAGGGTCTCCCGCCTCCATCATTGTCACAGACGATATATAATATCTCAGAATGATGGAAACACTCTGGGTTTCAGTGAACGTCTGCCAAGTCTGGCATTGGTAATATTATTTCAAGTAGATTAAAATATGGAAGAATTGCAGCAACTTCAGCAACAGGTTACATTACACCCGCTTCCAGTTATTGTTTTAGGTCAGATTTTAACATTGTATTTATTTCTTTCAAGCCTCTCACTTGCCTGGTTTCTTGCTCTAGTCTCATTCAAGCCTGTATGAAGCTTCTTGAGACCCTCCTGATTAGGTTTCATAGATGATTTTGTGATTTGTTGATTTTAATGTGCTTTATGAATAAAAATTCTTCTAATATGATGAATAGAATGTTTCCAAGAATGACTATGCTCATCACAGATAAATGTTTGCCTGTCATTGTCATTGTTTTCCAAGTGGCCAATGGAGACTTTGCTGGCAGTGCCTTCCGTAATGGGCGACGCACCTGTCTGCCAGCGCCGTGTCCCGATACCAGCAACATCAACCTCTGGAACATCTTGAGAAACAACATTGGCAAGGACCTGTCCAAAGTGTCAATGCCTGTGGAGCTCAATGAGCCCCTCAACACACTGCAGCGCATGTGTGAAGAACTGGAGTACAGTGAGCTGCTGGACAAGGCGGCTGAAACTGAGGATCCCTTTGAACGCATGGTAAAGTAGCTGTCAGATACGAGCACTGTGCCACATCAAATGATAGTTTGATGTTAAGTTGGACAAAAATGTTCTTTACTGCTGTCCAGTAAACAATGAGCTATTTTCTTTTGTTCAGCAGTTGCTTGAAATTGGCTTTCAGACACGCATCTTTAATTCCTGCTGTGTTTTAGTGTCAATCATAGCTGTGTTTATATATATATATATATGAATTGACATTGCAAGTCACAAGCAAAACTAGAAAATATTCTGAAACCACTTCCGCAAGGCTGAACATTTCCCCAAAATCAAAAGATTAAGCAAAATGTCTCTTATCATATACATTCCTCAACTGATCATCAACAAACCTCCATATAAGATATTTGTAGAAGCATATGCTCCTGGCCTATAGTATGTTTTATGTAAACCTCATCCCTGGATCTAGAGGGGTATCTGGCTCTGGATCAGTAAATTTTTTTGAGAGCATTGAGATAGTGTCCCCCAGATTTTATTTCATATATAAATTTTTTACAATATTTTTTATGAAAACAGCATGCTTTACTATACTGTGACATTTTTGATGAAAATTTTATGCCTTACTATGTAGTGACATTTTTCATGAAAAGTAAGGCATGAAAACAGCATGCCTTACTATACTATGATATATTTAATGAAAATGTTATACCTTACCAAAATGACATCTTTCATGAAAATTTCATGCCACGTTGTTTAAATTTTTTGTCTTACTATACGACCATGTTTTGATAAAGAATTTATGCCAAATTTGTGCTATGGCACTTTTTAAAGAAAATTTTAGACCTTACTATACTATGTAATTTTTTAATGAAAATCTCATGCCTCACTATACTATGACATTTTGAGGAACTTTTTATGCCTTGCTATACAATAACATTTTTGATGGAAATTTTATGACTTACTCTTCTACCATATTTATGATGAAAATATAATGCCTTGACAAGCCAAGACACTTTTCATGAAAATGTCATGCCTGTGACCTTTTTTGAAAAATTTTATACCTAATTTTTACAGAAATGTTATACCTTACTATACTATGGCATTGTTGTTGATGTTTTTGTGTTTATTATGACATACATATGACATTTTTTTAGTTTTTATAACATAACATGCAATGCTGTTTTTTTGTAATATTATATATTATTGTTTGCAACATATCATGCTATGTTTTTTGCTTTATACTATGAGTTTATGAAACACTATTTTTTTGACATAGTCAGACATTTTGTCATCTTTTCATGACCATTTTTGATTGTTTTTGATGAAAGGCTATATTTTGATATTTTTTTTATGTTTTTAGTACATATATTTTTTGACATTATTGGGTTTTCTTTTACATACAAGGATTTTTCTGTGTTTTTATGACACACTGTACATTGGCCTTTTTTGCATTTTTAAAACTTTTTATGCAGTGTTTATGAAACGCTGAATTTGTATGTCCTGTAAAATGTTGTCCAAAGTATAGTGTTCTATGTATACACCATTTCATGAGAACCATTAAAAATGCAAAAAAGGCCATAGTATAGCATGTCATGAAAACCAGAAAAGACACCATACTATTCTATGTCAAAAAATGTCAAAAAATGAAAAGTGATAAAAAATGCCCCAAAACATCACAAAACAGTTTTTCATGGCCTCCCCATAGGATAAAAGATATTAAACATGCAAAAATGGTCATAAAAGGTTGTGATTTGGTATGCCACAAAACACAAAAAAAACGGTGTTTCATCAGGAAGAAAGGTGTTCAAAATGCAAAAAAGTTCAAAAAAAGGTCAGTTTTGTATGTCACAAAAATACAAAAAATGCAAAAAATGTCAAAACATGAAAACTGCTAAAATACCATGGTATGTCGAAAAAAGTCCAAAAGCTTGAAAAATTTAAAGCTTCTGAAAGATGCATCAGAACATCAAAGAACAGTGTTTTATAAACAATCCATAGCATAACAGCTGTTAGAAATGCCAAAAAGGTCATAGAATAGCATGTCATGAAAA
>JAFBJZ010000957.1:0-97500 GCA_016785225.1 Psettodes erumei
GGCACCACCAAATGCAATTCTAGGACGCTTCGGGCAGGTTTTTTGATAAACAAAAATTTCACCTTTTGCTTCATTTCTAAGGTCAAAGTAAAGCCTTAGACAAAAAAGTTCAATTTTTTTTGTAATTACTAAGGTCAAAGTAAAGTCTTTGACAAAAAAAATGTTCAAGTTTTTTTTCATTTTCAAGGCTAAAAACGTCATAGAATTGCATACACAAAATATTTCAGATCCCTATCCATCATAGTTATGAAATGTGCAGCTATTAAATATGATAAAATACAGTCGGTTTTAAGTTCATCTCTCAGCCTCGGAATATGCTACACACCTGGATCTGGTACCGATGGGGTCAAACTGAAGCCTCATACCCATGGTCAACTTTGCTCATGATGACCACCAACTGGTCGCAAAGTATAACGTCAAACCACATACCAAATGACTCCAAATGCTCTGAAACATGCACCTAATATAATATGTCAAACATATTTTTTGTCTAAAAACTGTTAAAAACTTTCGCATTTCATAGTTGGTTGGGTTTAAAAACGCAAAAGGATAATAATTTAACTTTTCACGCAGATGCCCTGCTAAACCAAACTATGACTATGATTATTTTTCTCATCAGAGTAAGATTAGATTAAAGGATGCTAATCATTTTTTGCAACCTTAAGTGTTTCTTGTGTTGTCCAAAAAACATTAGATCGATATGGTTAGGGTTAGGGTTAGGACATATGTAACAAGATGCTATGCTGCCCTCTGCTGATGTAAAGGTGGAGGTGGGACTAATTTTTTCAGGTTATTTGTACATTAGTTTTTTGCCATAGCACATTGATCTTAAATTTATTTTAGCCTTTCTTAAAATATAAAAAACATACATGTTTAATATATGGACAGTCTGAAATTATATGAATAAGATACTGTCATCACATGTCCTAGAAAAAGTATGTAAAGATCTTAATTTAGATTTTTTTCTTGTTGTATTTTATGAATTCTTTATTTTTTAAAACATACTCAGTTATTTAAAATGTGACAAAGTAAATATTCCAGTTGTCGCCAAATTTTCTTTACACCTCTTTCAAATGTTTTGCAGACCTTCTATAATAATAAAAAGGAAAAAGCAGAAAATACTGGAATAAAGTTCACCTAGGTTTCTTTCAGTCATTTATGAATGTTCATTATAATTTTTAGTTAGTCTGACCCAGAGGAAGGAAACCATGACTGAGAATAAAAATAACATGGTACTTAGATAGATAGAAAAGGAAGGCGGCGGGGTCACTGTAATTCAAGTGTCAGTAACAAGGACAAAGACACTGGGAGCTCAAACTGACAAAGAAACTGTAGAAATGCAAAGTTGGTGAAAATTCTTTGAGTTTTCACCCACCAATGAAAAGTTACTCCAACATGAAAAAATACCCACATATCCTAGTGGCACGCTTTAAAATAGCAGAAAGGAGCTTCATCCCTCTGCAGATAGTTTGCTCACTAACTGCTCCTGTCTTGTGATGATGTGGCTGCTTTGTCTTCAGGAAATGGGGGGGTGCAGCCGTTTGACAGTGTGACAGGCGACGGGTTTGAAGAAACCACGTGACAAATTGTACTTCCTCTAACGGCGAGTCCTCGACCTCTCTGAGTTTCTTCATTCGCGATTAGTGACACACACAGATGGCGGGCACAAGGTAAGCCAACAGGAAATTACCTGTCGTGATCTCTGACTTCATGGTTCAGCTCTCCAGTCCTGGTGACCACTTTGTGTTGGGGTCCGCCTGCTGGTTTCTCCACAGCTTTTCTGGCCTGCGCTTTTGTTTGGTTGGATTTATTCATCTGTAGGCCTTCACTCACTGAAGTGTGATAGAAGACAAATCAACAGGTTGAACCTTTCAGATAGGTGTGCTACAAATAAACTGATTTCATTTGTATATTTTAAACAGATGTCACGAGTCTGGGACAACAACATCACTTTATATTCTGTTGTTTATATAATGTGAGGAGGAGATAAAATATCTTTGTGCATAACTAAAGTTCCAGCTTCCGTCTGGAGGGTTTCGGTTTGTTTCCTGTTGCTAAAGCTTCAGTTTGTGCTGCATTCGTTGATTTGTGCTGACAGCAATGATACTGTTGTATAATGTTATTTAATGTCACAGTCACTTAGTAAAAAGGATGAGACCCCAGAACTGAAGCTAAGTGATATTTCAAATGTTTGCTGACAGGTTGAGTGTTTTATTCTGACTACTATTTCTTTTTTCTCCTTGTTCGTCATCAGTTTTAAAATATACAACATGAGTTCCCAAGACAGCAAAAACTCTGATTCACTGATGGGTTGTCATCCAATTTAAATGTATCCTGCTGGCAAGCCCAGAGCACCCAGCACCTTCAGCAGAATATCACTCTACAGGCCCTTTCACAATAAGACCTCGTTACACTAACATTCTGGGAATTTTCCACGTTAGTCTCATGTCAGAAAAAAACTCACATTTTTCTTAAAATGTTCATGTATCATTGTTTTGATGTTGAAAATGAAACATTTCTGCACCAACTCAAATTTAAACTGAAAGTGAAACGTTAACAAAAACTAACCCTTTTATTTCATTTCAGAATTTCAAATTCTTTTGGACTTCTGGTCTTTTATTTTGATAACAGTTGTCTTTCTTTAGCTGAGGTTTTCCTTGTGGCTGACAGAAGGAAAAATATTGTGTAACCGCAGTGAAGCAATCAAAGTTGCAAACAGGAACCCACAAAGGAAAAAGTTCTCAGACTTCTTTTGATCCTCCAACAGTAAATGGATGAATTTAAACAGAATAAAACACATTTTGTAATGTTTAATCCTCAGAGTCACAAACCTCCACAGTCCCATGAAGGAGCCACCACTGGTTCTGCCTCCGCAGCGCAGCTTGGCAGCACAGGGAGTCGTGCAGATGCGAATTAAGAGTTCACAGAGCTCTGGAGACCGCCTCAGTCAGTCCAAGTCTATGGTCCTGCAGGACTCCGACCTTCCTCAGAAACCTGTATGTACACCACAAAGAGCTATCATACAAAAAAGCAGTTCAATCGTAACTGATCTTTTCCATTTGTAGATCTCTCGGCATCGCAGAAATCAGTCTCAGCACAATGTTGTCATTGCAGGAGCTACAGCATTTGAACCAATGGTAAGATAAACTCAGCATTTCACTACAAAAGCTGTAAAAACATCAACAAGCAGTCAACTCAGTCCTGCCTGAAGCCTGGAAATGAATTATCATTCATTATAATGAAAAATGTCATTCTTCCAGGTTCCCAAGAGTTTATTTACAAACCCAGCTGATTTTGAATTTTTAACCATTTGGGATAATCATAATTATAATTCTTAGTTCAGGAACATCATCAACATGTTTACAAAAAAAATCATCATCTGTTTAATGAAGAGAATAAAAACTGATGTGTTCTTTTGACTTACAACCAAACACTCAACTCAAACGCTTTCTTCCATGACAAGCTCCTTTGTTTATATCACAATTTTTTATTTGATAATATCTATATTATATTATTAGATATAAATTCTAACCCTAACCCTATTAAAGAATTCTATTTATAAATATCTGGATTTTAAAAACTGACTATTTCGATAATTAAATGTTTTCATTGATGTTTTGACTATTGGTTTCCAGGTGGACTTGAAAGGTGAACACCTGAATGTGGCCAAAATCTCAGAGCGTGGTAAAAAGCAGAGGAAGAACTGGACTTCAATGTGGACAGTGCTGACTGCAGACCAGCTGCTGTTTTATAAAGACAAACATCAAGAAACTGGTGTGGTAGGAAACTGGTCTTGTATTCCATCAAAATGTCTACTGAATGTCTATTCTGTTTAAAAACAAAGGCTGCTCTGGCAAATCTGATAGGAAACTGCAGTGACAAAGTCCATTGGTTCAGAATGATCTGGTGTTGATTTGATCAAGAACTTAAACAGAATTAAATATATTCAGCATGCACAATAAATAACTCCTGTTAATATTGACCCTACTGTTTTATAATCATACCATTTTACCATTTTTACTTTACTAAGATTGGGAGGTAACAGGCATTACATTCCATTTCATGTAATACTGAAAAAGGTCCTAAATTCAACATGATGAAACTGTAGAAATGTTGTCATGTTAAGATAATATTGTATTTTCATCTTCTCTAAATTGTAATCTGTTTCGTCATTTTTTCTCTCTGATCAGAAACCAGGAGCTAAGACAGATGTGGTCCAGCTGAGCGGAGGTGTTATTGAGTGGAAATCTGAGAAGTCCAGTCGGAAAAATGTCTTTCAGGTAACAGAAACAAACCTGGCACATTTTAACCAGAACCAAGTCTGAAACTGATGGGATGCAGATCTTTTTAAATAGAGGCTGTTTCTCTATGAATGTTGTTGTCAATATTGTCATTCATTCAGATCACAACAAACACAGGAAGCGAATACCTCCTTCAGGTTGAAAGTTACTCCACTGCCAGCAAATGGTACGACGCCATCAGAAAGGCCATTGACTCTTCAGTAAGAAATTACTTCCTTCCAATCTGAATATTACTCACGAGATTATTAGCGATTACTGGGGGAATAAAACCCTTCCTGTGACTGGTTGAAAACGTTTCTGTTCAGACTAAGACAGATGGAGGTTTTCCACTGCGGAGGTCAAACAGCACAGAGTACCTGCCCAGACACAGCTCCCTACCTGGCTATGGCTTAGCCTCTCCCAACACCAAGCAACGCAACCCAGTTCACAGACGCTCCATCAGTGAGTGACTTTTATCACAGTTTTCATAGTTGAGTATGTAGCAACTAAATAGACTGGTGGAGACCAAACACAGAGCTAGAAACACCACATGAACCATAATGTTGATCTGTAACCACTGGTTGTGGCAATACAGAAAATCTTGGGTGAGACACTTCTTCAGAAATGAGTCAGGCTGCTGAAAAAATCTCAGGTATTTCAGAATTGATGTTCATGTTTTTTGAAGACATGTTCAGCAGCTCAAAGCTGAAACACAGTTCCTCGGACAGCGCTGACAAGAATGGAGTGAAGAACAGACTTAAGAAGTTCATCACTCGACGTCCATCCATGAAGACGTTACAGGAGAAAGGCCTCATCAAAGGTTTTCACTTTTTCTTTAAATGTTTAACCTGTTAATGTACAGATCTCTATTTGTTTATACTGAGGCAGCGTTAAGGTCCTTTAAATCGTAGAATCATAGTCATCAAATTCAACATATGTGGTGGCTCTTCATTGAATCTCTATGATGTTCTTCTGAACTCATTGAAATGTTCAGATTTTTAATTAAATATTCAACATATCTGCAGAATCGTTTCTACCAACATTAATGTTTTTATGACTTTAGATCTGTACTAGAATCTAAATTATGAACAATGTTACTGGAAGACATATAAAACTATAATCTTCAATTGTCATATACTGCCCTGTGAAGAAGTGAAAAGTAACTTTAACAGGAGTTGTAATGGTTGACAATGTCAATTAGGAGACATGTAATAAATGAGTTTAGGTATGGTTAGCCATAATTTTTAACTTGAATGTCGATAACAATTTTTGAAATAAAATCCTTTGATGATAAAACCCACTGTAACATTATGATAACAACAGATTTTAATTTTAATTGTAATGTCTGGTTCAGATCGAGTGTTCGGCTGCCACCTCTCAACTCTCTGTGAACGAGAAGGAACCACAGTGCCGAAGTTTGTTCAGATCTGTTTGGATGCAGTCGATAAACGAGGTATGTTCACCGACAACTGCCGATAAACCGAACACACATAAATGATGTGTGGTCTCTCTGAGGAGTATCGACAACTTCAACCAGTCAGTACATGTAGCTCCACTGACTGCCCCAAACCCTATAGCAATCTTTAGCTATTTTGGGTTGACATTGTTGCTATTGTCCTTTTTCACTGCTGTTCTAATGGTGAAATTTCCCACTTGTGGGACTAATAAAGGATTATTTTATCTTATCTTTCAGTGTTTTGTCTGCTTTTTTAAAACTGTCATGTCTGAGTTTTCAGGTCTGGAGGTTGACGGGATCTACAGAATCAGTGGAAATCTGGCCACAATCCAGAAACTTCGCTTCATTGTAGATCAAGGTTGGTAAACCCCCCCCCCCCCAAAAAAAAAAAAAATATTTTAACCTTTAACCTAACTTAATAAGTCGTTTGTATTCAGGAGAATTATTTGATAATGTAGACTCTGAGTTTTGTAAATTAAACTCTGTTACTACCCCAGAAGAGGACCTGGACCTGGACCACAGTCAGTGGGACGACATCCACGTCATCACAGGAGCCCTGAAGATGTTTTTCCGTGAACTGCCAGAGCCGCTGTTTCCCTTCAGGTTGTTCCAGTCATTTGTGGAGGCCATCAGTGAGTAGAAACCAAAAAAAATAAACTTAGAAACTATGAAAAATATCACTATTCTAATTAGAAATCCATGTAGTTTGGGGTAATTATTATTAAATGTGTAAGATATGTCTGTTAGGTATCCCATTCTAGATTTTAACACATTTTTCAAGGTCTGATATTGTAAAACAAAAAAATCTCATTAAGTTTTATTCTCCCTTTCATCATTGTGTAACAATAATAACTCATAACTAATTTGTAATGGCACTTTTCAAAGCATGACTCACAAAGTGGTTTAAAGCTTTTAAAAAAGATTACACTCAGATAAAAAAGACAATAAGGCAAAACAGCAGGTGACTCAGATTGTGTTCATCAGGTGGTGAACTACTCACCCTGACACAATATTGTCAAGCAGCAGAAATCAGCACGTCCTTTGTAGAGGAGACAGACTTCACTCATATCGCTGGGAGAAATCACTGACGTAGCTTCAACAGTGTCCTCATGGGGAAATGCTGAAGACTTTGGACAGTGTTGCGCTGCCCAACTCTTCAGAAGTGCTTCAGTATTCAAAGTCAGGGACAGGGCCTGTGGATGGAGTAGAAAGGAACAAATTCAGGTGGTACGGGCGTCTGATAGAGATACATCCAGGTCGCCTGTCTTTGAAGGTTTTGTGGGCATGTCCAACAGAAGTAAGACTCCCACAACATGCTGAAAAAATATTATATCTCATCTGGCCTGGAAATGCTTGAGGTCCCCAGGAGGAGCTAGAAAACATTTCTGTAAACATTGATGAGAGGGACATCTGAAAATATTGTTCAGTTTGCTGCCCAACAGCCTGCGTTTGGATAAGTGGCAGAAGATGGATGAAAACAGACAATTCAAAACCAGGGAAATAAAATGCACTATAATATACACATTAAACTACCTTATATGGATGCTAAATTGCCGAACTTCACGTGTTCAAGAATGGACACAAAAAAATTAACTAAAATACTAAATGCATGTGGAACTACTTCCTCTGTCATTTTAGAGATCAAAGAATCCAAACTCAAAATTCAGGCTGTGAAGAAACTGATCGAGGAACTGCCCAAACCCAACCAGGTCACCATGAAGCTGCTCTTCAGCCACCTGCACAGGTATGCCTAGCGTTCACTCAGCGTCTTGTTTATGAGTAGCTTGTCCTTTGTCGTGGTTAAGATGTAGTTCATAACAATTCACTGAAAAAAGGAGTTGAGGGCCTCAGGGTGATAAACATCCAATGACTCTGTTGATGAGACTTACTGGAAAAGCAGCACGTTCCTTCTGAAGTCAAGGTTCCATCTACTTCCTTCTGAAGAACGTTGTACGATAGTGAAAAAAGTTTGTATAGCTTTTCAAGTGCCCCCGGCCCTGTGGACCAGAGCCACATCTGTATTTAAGAGTACTGGAATAGTGTCAGGACAAAGACTGAAGACAGGGGACATAACAGCAGTGGTAACAAATTACCGGCAAATCCTGGTTTAGAAAGGCTTGAAGAGAGACCGAGCAGGAGCGCGGTGCTTGTCGCAGTCTTAATTACAGGAGGGGATGAATCTGTGGGTTTGAGCACACCTGTCTCTGCTCAAACACTCAGACACAGGGATTGCTCAGTGATCACTCGGTAAATAACCTTCTCTCTCTGCAGCTACAAAACAGTAATGTAATCAAAGTAAATTCAGGAATGTTAGGTACGCAGAACATCACAGTGTAGTCTGTTGTAATACTGCAGAGGGACATTGTGCGGTGGTTGTACTCTTACAGGTGAAACATAGCCATAAAACATGAATATCACAAGAAAAAAGTGCTTGATATACGACAGATCAGAGAACAGGATTAACACATTCATGTTCCTGTGTTACCGCTCACGTTTCTGTTCCTTGTGGTGTTTTTCAGAGTTTTGGCCTTTTCCAGGAAGAACCTGATGTCCACTCAGGGCATCGGCATCGTGTTTGGCCCGACGCTGATGTGGCCTGAGCTGGATGCAGGAAACATGGCAGTCAACATGGTCTACCAGAACCAGATTGTGGAGTTCATCCTCATCGAGAGCCAAGAGATCTTCAACCTGGACAGGAATCAAAAGTTCCTGGACTCACATTAACCAATTTACTTCAGCTATTCAGATATGTTATTGTTTAAAAAGTAAAAAAGAACTAGTTTGTGGTGAGAACATATTTTAAAGCTCATTGTTTTCATCAACAAAAAAAATCCAAAATGGGTGAAGTATTACTTTAACTGATATCCATAAAAAACTTTCTAACAGGTTTCATAGATCCACTGAGACATAATAAGGTTCATTACAGAATAACTGATGATGACCTCTTTTCCTCACGATAATCTTTATTATCTTATTGGATATACACAGAAAACATCCCTGACTGGACCTCGTATTCACTTGTGCTGTGTCAAACTCTGAATTGTGACTAATATCGGTTTGTAAAAATTTTACTCATGTAGAATCCTATCATCCTTTGTTTGGCCTTAAGCCTGATCCATTCACCGCTGGCGACAGTTGATCAGTGTTTAGTATAGTCAGTATGTGCTAATGGGCTGTGAGTCAGCATGTCATAAATGTTTGTAAGCAGAATTGATTGATACACGAGTAAACACAAACATATTGTTTAGGGGTTAAAGTGAAGTGACCATCAATACTGTTAGTCGTTCATACAGGCCACAGCAGCTCTATGTAATAACAATACATTTGTTATGTGTACTAAAGTGTGTTTGCTTTGTTTGAAATGAAATGAGGCAATGCACCGTAAATCACCTCACCACAACACCACCACACTGGTGATACACAACAACAGTATGGAAATACCTAAAACCCACAGACAAACACACACTGCTGTTGTTCTTGATGCTTTCACACAGCAGCAGGTCAACACTGTTTTAAACTGTAGAAATATTTAACATGTATAAACAGTTCAATTATACTATCCACACACAAAAAGTACATAAATTAAGAATTACCAAAACAGACATATTCAAATAAATAAGGGATAAAACTTCAAATTCAGGAACATTTTAAAAATCATTAAACATAGGAAGAATAAAAATATCATTATGCTATTTAGAAATCACGCTACTGTAACATAAATATCCTTAGCTTTGATAAAAGGCATGTCCCTGGTCTTGACTTTATGTCGTCGTCTATGTTACTTCATTTAGAGATATTATAAATATGTTAGTTGTTCGGGTCATTGCAACAGGAAAGTCACAATATAATGAGCAGAAAAAGTGAAGGCAGAGTGGTGAGAACAGAAGTTTGAAATCCAAAGACCCAACGAAACTGACGCAGTCATCTGCTACCTGTGAAGAGAGTAAGTGAAAAACCTTTATTTGTACAAACTGATATTAACAAAGCATGAAACACAAAGCCTTAAGCACCAGGAATCGAATACAATAATTATAATTATATTTTTAGTCGTGATCAAGGTATGGGACAGAGAAGAAAACCTACAACCCAGCAGGTTAGCTTTAGCAGTCAGTTACCATGGCAACTGCTTTAAATCAGATTCAGGTGATTGAGATTCATCTCACTGTTGTGATTGTGACTCATCTGAGACCTGTACGATGAAGCAAGTTCAACAAAAGACATGATAACTTTCTGTCTGGCTTCACTAAAGATTTTGACTCAGCTGGAGCCTCTGACTCTGATGAGGTTGTTGTTGTGATTGTTGTGTTGTTGTGATTGTGATTGTTGCTGAGGTGGTGACTCAGCTGGAGCCTCCTTGCTGTGACTCTGATGAGGTTGTTGTGTTTGTTGCTGAGGTGGTGACTCACCTGGAGCCTACTTGCTGTGGCTCTGATGTGGTTGTTGTTGCAGTGTTGTTTGAGGTGGTTGTTGTCGGGAGGCGTGATGACGAGGACTCGATGCGGCCCCCCCTCCTCTGATGGTTGGTCTGATGGATGGAGACGAGGATGGGTGCTGATGTCCAGCTCTGATTGGTTTGGCTGCGTGGAGACAGGTAACAGGTGAGTCACTGTTCTGACTCCCTCTCTGACTCAGTATGTTGTGACGAGCGTTTCCTCACCTATCTGAGCAGAGTACCCTCTCCTGGAGCTGTTCTTGGAGCGGACAGCTTCTTTGATGCGGTCCACTTCCTGTTGATATCGTTTGCGATCTCTCACGGCCGATTCTTTGGCATCCCTCAGGGCAGCTTCCAGAGCTTTCACTCGCTCTGCTGTGGCCCGCAGACGCTTTTCCAGCTTGGGCAGCTCACAGCGAAGGTCTGCATTGTCCTGCACCAGCTGAAGAAATAATAATAATAATAGAAATGTGTTACTAATAACAATAATAATAAACAAATAACAATTAGTTGCTTAATACAGTGATAAAAATCAGTTATCTGCATCAGAAATTCAAACTTGAGCTGGAGTCGTGAGTTTTTGAGCCTGTTAACTCTGTGAGGAACCGTGGTGAGTCGACTGCTGCTGTGGACTAAATGTTGAAGGGTTGAGCCAGTAAGGTGAACGGGTTCAGGTTGGGCTTGATGGTGCCGCACTGTGTTCAATCACTGACCTGTTTGTGGACCTTACTGAGCTGCTCCAGGTTGTTTTCTAAGAAGATGATCCTCTGTCTCTGAGCCTGACTGCCGCCGGCCTCATCGCTGTCGTTCTCTGAACTCTGAAGAAGAAGAAACGATTCAACAACGATTCACATTAAACTTTCAGCTTTCATGGATTCAGTGGTGTTTATCACAGTTATCATTATTGGCCAGATTACATTAGCTAAATGCTATAGACAGTGGAATAGCCAATGCAACAAATGCAATACAGAATGACTCAGTGGTTTCCTCACATTCTTCACTCGAGTGCCGATGTCCTGGATGAAGAGTTTACGAAGGTTATTAAGTGTCTGCAGCTCTTTGGCCTGTTGGATGACACAAAATCCTTTGTCTGATGTCATATCCATCACTGTTGCACATAAAGATGTGACGAACGTACAGAACTTACCACCGTCTCCTCCAGACCCTTCAGGTCCTCTCTGGCTTGTTCTCTCTTCTCATTCTGGAACCTAAATCCCACAAAGAGACTGTGACTCAACAACCACCGGAGGAAAAGAGCAGGTTTCCCATCAAATTAATTCTCAAGAAAGTTGTTGTAACAAATCCTGAGCGAGTCTGGTATCACTGCGCGACTACGAGCTGAATCTCCAGTCACGACCATTAATCCACCACAGAGGAAGAAGATGTCATAAACAGAGCTCCAGTCAAAGCACAGATGATGGAGAACCATGTGGAGAACATGGTAGGTTAGAGAAACACGTTTTACACACACACACACACCTACCCAAACGTTACCAGTATATGTTTATGTGCAGACGTGATAAAACAAAGGGTTTGTCAGTCTACGGTGAGCAGAGAGGGACAAACTTACAGCAGTTTCTGGAGTTTCTGGTCTTTGTTGAGATCTTCAGATTTTAATTTATCAAAGTCAGACTGAAGCTTCCTGTTCTCCAGCTGCAGAGCCCGAGTCACACTAAAAACAACACCACACGATATGTGTTACCACATTTGTTAACATACACTTTCTCTGCAGTGTGCTCAGCTCTTGTTGAGCCTGCAGGAGGGTGGATGTGGTGATGGTGCAGCAAAAGGTGACATGACATGGACAAATTATCTTTTCTATGCGTGGACATCTGCTTTGTTTGACTAACATCATGTTTGTAATTTTACTAAATTTCATGTTATTCTATTTTTCAGTTTTTACTAATTTTTACATATTTCATTGGATTATTATCTGGTGTTGTTTTGGTAATCACAAGACAAATTAGCACATTAAAGAGATAATATCAACCATACCCTCAGTAATAATGATGATGTAAAACCATGTTACAAACCATCAACTACTGATCAGTCACAATAATCAATAGTCAATGACATACTCTTTCAGCTGGTCAACGTCTCTCTGCTTCTGCTCGATCTCATCTCGAAGTCGACTCAGCTGTTTCTGATGAACTTCTCGGTGGTTCTCCATCTGTTCCTCCAGGGTTCTCTACAGAAAAGGAACGCACTTTGTTTACATCCAGCATCACACATTATAAGGTCAATATTTATGAAGCTGTACTCACTTTATTTTTAGTTTTCTGTGGTTCAAAGTGCAAACACATCTCTTTCATTCACGCACAAAGGAGTCACAGCTCAAATCATTGGACATGAGGTTTTTTATTAATATCCCATGTTTACTGGATAAGATGATTTTACCTTCATCTCAACAGCATCCTTCAGCCTGCTCATGTGCTCTTTCTCCTTGTCCATCACCGTCACCTCGTGCATTTTCCCTGAACACACGCACACACACACGCACACACAGGATTTGTAACAACAATTTATATCACAACAAAACAAAAGTGCATCAGAACGGACCGACGCCTGCCAATCAGAGCAGTGTTTCCTGTAACTATGGTGACGACATCTGACCTTGAGCCTGGAGTTTGGCGACCTCCTCCATCAGCGAGTCCTGACTCTCCTCCAGCTGCCTCTTCTTCTGCTCAACCTTCTGCAGGTCGTCGCTCAGAGACACCGTTTTTGCCTGGAGCTGCATGAGTCACAAAGAGTCAGTAACAGTAAAACTAATGATTCATGTTTATGTCCAGGTGAAAGACACTTGACAAAGGCAGACTGACTTGGACTGTCAAATAGGGACAGACATGTCTGGACTTTCTTTAATTGCTTGCCTTTGAGACGAGCAGCTGAAGGGTGTTGAGCTCCTTCTCACTGGCCTCCATCCTGCAGGTGTTCTCCATCAGGTTGACCTCCAGCTGTTTGCTTCGGTTCACCAGAGATTTCACCTCAGACTTCATCTTACTGATGTAGAGACGAGCTGTGGTGAACTCCTCCTCCATCGCTCCACTCGTCTCCGTCATCTGGACAGACGGCGAACATAAAGGGTGTCTTTAGATCGGCAGATCGACGGGACAGGAAGCATCCGGTGTCTCCTCCTGAGTGTGGGTGAACCACGTCTCTCTGGTGGACCTTCAGTTCAGATCAGTTTGTCAGGACGGTTTGTTACTGTCAACAAAGTCAAACTCAAAACAAAACTTTCAGTAAAATACAACAATAAAAAACTGCATATATGTCTTTACCATCAGACTCGTCATTTACAGTTACTTCAGAAAACAAGCCGAGACCAGACGAGAAGAGCCGAAGATAAGATCGTCCCACTGGGGTCATTGGCACTAATCGTCAATAAAAAAAGAGGTAAACAGAAGTGGTGAACAAAGTAAGCAAACAGACTCAGCGGTTGAACTGTTGAACTACACTGTTATCAGACACAAGCTCACACAGTAGAAGAAGAGTCTTACAGCTCGGAGGTCGGTGGTACCGAGGACGCCGCCGATGTCACTGAGGTCTCTGAGCAGCAGGTTGAGGATCTCTGCTGATCTCTTCTTATGATGAGAGCTGAGATCCTGCAGAGTGGAGAAATCCTTCTGAACCGCCTCCAGACTCACCTACAAACACAGGAGACAAAAGGAAGAAGCTAACTCGGGTCTGTCCAACAGGTCCATCAGAGTCCTGACGGTAACTTCTGTGGGAGAACCATATTAGCTCCACCTGGTGTTGGCGTTGGTTACAGCTCAGTCTCACACATGCTAACGTGTGTTGGTTTCATGAAGATAAAGACAGATTTCATGATGTCCAGACGTCCTCCCACCTCCCGTCTCCATGCAGACTTACCGTCTTGTGTGCAAGCTCCTCGTTCAGTTGTTCGTTGCAGCGGCTCTTCTCCTCCACCTCCTGGCTTTTGTGGTCGTAGTTGACGGCAAGCTCTTCCAGCGCCTGCAGCACCTCCTTCACCTCCTCTTTGGCCGAGTCATTGTCTCTATGCAGCCGGGACACCTCCTCCTGAAGACGGTCGTAGTCCTGGCGCCTTGACACGAGCAGCTGGAGGAGAGCGGGGGATGTCAGCAGTTGGGTGGATGGAGGGATGACGGAGTAGCAGCTGCTGCGCTCACCTCATCCTGATCGATAAGTTGCTGTTTCAGTTTCTCGGCCGTTTGACTGTGTTGATTGATCTCATCATCCTGAAACACGAATCAGCGGATTATTTATCACAAGGTCTAAGCTGACTCATCGTTTCATCCAACTGCTAGCGTAGGTAAGACTCACCTTGTCGTCCAGCTGCTGGTACAGGTTGGTGATGAGCACCTCGTACTGCGTCTTCTCTTCGTTGGACAGGGGGACAGGGGGCGGGGCCAAGCTGTCCATCACTGCTGTCGTCTCGCCACTGCTCTT
This sequence comes from Psettodes erumei, assembly GCA_016785225.1. Classification (NCBI taxonomy): domain Eukaryota; kingdom Metazoa; phylum Chordata; class Actinopteri; order Pleuronectiformes; family Psettodidae; genus Psettodes; species Psettodes erumei. Next base: position 14,597 of record JAFBJZ010000957.1, read on the forward strand.
CTTGTTTCTGCTGCTCAGTTGCTCCTCCACAGGTACAGACTCACCTGGAAACAGGTTCAACAGCTGTTGTCTGGAGCTAGACTCAACTTGGACATAAAGACTTTAAAATCATAAAAATAAGAAATGCTTAAAAATGTTTTGGGTCAGCAGGGGTTCAACATGGAGGACAGAAAAGTTCCTCACCTTTCCTCCAGCGTTTCAGCTCGGTCTCCAGTTTCTGGATCATGATGTTCAGACTCCGGTTCTTCTCTTTCTCCTTCTCGTACTTTTTCTTCCACTCCTCTGCGGTCAGCTCCAGGTTCACCGACACCGTGTTCTTTATGGTTTTAGCCCTGAACAAGATTTCAACACTCAGCCATGACCGACGTGATTCAGAGGCTCAGCGATCAAACGCTGCTGCACCGACCTCAGTCCAGAAACGCCCTTTGACGCGTTAACACTGGTTTGTGCTTCAGTTCTTATCTAGTGTCCAGTCAGCTGACACGTTTTCAGTAAACAAACATGTGAAATATGTATTACAATGACAGTAAAATTAAAAATACATACATTAAACCTCTGTACACATGTTCTTCAATGTACATAATACACATATACATAGCTTCATAGCATCGTGACCATGAGACAGGTCACATGTACATTTACTGGACTTCAGTGCAAATAACAGAAAGATTAATCAAACGTACCTCTGTCCAAACATGAGGGTGGACTTGGTTTCAGCCTCGTTGTAGACAGACGGCGAGCAGCAGATGATGATGGTGGTTCGACAGTTTCCTCCCAAAGAGTCCTGAAGGATTCGGGTCATCTTACTGTCTCTGTACGGGACGTGTGTTTTCTACAACACAACATATGATGTGATACATTAGTCGACTCACAACGTGCGACGCTGTTCAACATTGACAAACATGACGCAAAGACTCACCGTTCCTTCACTCAGAGCAGCGATCACGTTCCCCAGAGCAGACAGAGACTTGTTGATGTTCTTGGCTTCATCCAACACAGCACCCTCTGCTCCCGTTTTACTCACCTGAGCCGCGACGCCGCCATCGTTCAGGTGAACACAAACCATAACTCACTGTTAGCGGGCACAAAACTCACACATTATGTTCATTAAATTGTGAACACGCTAAGAATCTGTTTAAATTTGTCTCAGGAGACTCGTCCATCTGGGCCACAGTGAACCAAAGAGCAGGCTCAGAAGAATCAGGAGCATCCAGGAGCAAAGAAGGATGAGCCGCTCCTGAGTCAGCGCCCTTTGCTAAACCATGTGGTGTGTTCGTATCTACCTGCAGATTAACACAACTGCTGTTTGATGTAAGGGATTATTCAACGAGACCTTCTCACTGCCCGCCAGGTCGACCAGGTAAAGTTTCCCTGAGAGTTTCATCTCCGTCTCCACGTTCTCCTGCTTGATGTTGATCAGAAAAATACTGTGACTGCGAGAGCTGTGCTCGTTCATGTCTGCAGGAAGAATGTGGAGAACGCAGGTTAGACCTTCAGATAAATCTGCTGCTTCACAAATAAGATTTAATCAAAATTAAAATCTAAACAATTCGTCAGCAGAAGTATTGACAGTATCATATGTTGTGCTGAGTACTGCAGTAGTAGTAGTATTGTTTTGCTTGGACCACAGGGAGACAATCAAAAAGAATAAACATTAAAATAATTATGACAGAGTTTTAAGATTAAAGTACTTTCAGTAGTAGTAGTATTAATACAGTAGTATAAGTAGTACAGTTAGAGACTCACTGGTAACAGCGACGTGTCTGTTTGCTTTTCCCTCATCGATGACATCCATCACCTCGTCAGGACTGGAAACAAAACGCTCAGTACAGCCCTGACAGAAAATAATTCATCAGCAAAGTACTGATACTGCCGGTCATAGGTAGTTCGTTAAGTATTTAGGATCAGATACCTTAACAAAGGGAACCTTGTTTTTGTCCTCATGCACAGCCAGGTTTGTCTTTGACACTGAGACACAAAATCACACCAGTGAACTAAACTGAGGCGTTTGTCGTGTTTGTCAACATCAACAACGAAGACGTAAAATATCGTCCTTACCGTCAAGTAAGTCTCTGATTTTATCCAGATAGATTTCAAAATAAGAGACCTGCAGAGAGAAACACAGCGTTACTGGCCCTGGAGTCGGGTCCACAGTTGACCTGAGTCCAGTTCAATGACGTTCTGCTGCCAGCTCTGCGATCACGTCACGTGAGCTGTAGAGGTTCTGAGGGTTCTGTTGTTTACCTCTGGATCAGACTCGTGAACTTTGCTGTACCGGTTCTCAGCATTCAATTCTCAGACGCGGCATTAGCATTTGGTTCCCTGACATCCAGAACTACAGACCGGTTCTCCAGCAGAACTTGTTATTTGTGCCTGGGTGTCGGGGCTCGACACCGCAGGGATAAAGCAGGTTTGCTCCGCGGTTGAGGCGGGAGCACGTATCCAGCTCCAGATCAGGTCTTAAGGTGGACCGACCCTGAGGTCATTACTGTATCCTGTGGTTCAGTGCTATCAATAAAGATGCAGTGATTTTCAGGTGAAGTAAAAACAAAGTAGAAACAAATCAGAAAACAATGAGCTGGAGGTAAAACTCTGAGATTAACACATTCTAAAATGTGGGGATCCTGACATCATCGATGACATCATCAGTGACATCATCACCTTGATGTGAAACTCCAGGTTTTCGTCCATTGAGTAGATGTGGTCGAAGATATCTCTGGCGATACGAGGGATGATTCCCATAAGACGAGGATCGTGCAGGTTCCCCTTCGAAAATAAAAAAACTTAAACTTGACAAATATATTTCACAGTAAATAAACATTACTACAAAAACTGTGAATATGATGATAAATACTACATTTAATGATAAATGAGAAACTCAACACCTCCTTCAGATTAAAGTTTAACTCAAACTAATCTTAAATCAGACACACCTCCATGGTGTGAGTCTTTCCTGACGACGTCTGACCGTACGCAAAGATCGTCCCATTGTAGCCCCCCAACACATCTGAAACACAACGCAACACATCTGAAACGCAACACATCTGAAACACAACACAACACATCTGAAACGCAACACATCTGAAACACAACACAGCACATCTGAAACACAACACAACACATCTGAAACGCAACACATCTGAAACGCAACACATCTGAAACACAACACATCTAAAACACAGCACATCTGAAACACAACACATCTGAAACACAGCACATCTGAAACACAACGCAACACATCTGAAACGCAACACAACACATCTGTAACACAACGCAACACATCTGAAACACAACACAATACATCTGAAATGCAACACATCTGAAACACAATGCAACACATCTGAAACACAACACAATACATCTGAAACACAACACATCTGAAACACAACACATGTGAAACACGACACATCTGAAACGCAACACATGTCAAACTCAACACATCTGAAACACAACACATCTGAAACGAACGCAACACATCTGAAACACAACACATGTGAAACACAACACATGTCAAACTCAACACATCTGAAACACAGCACGTGACACAGTCAGCTGACCTTTGACGATCTGTTTGGCGCAGGTGTCGTACACCTGAACCTGCTCGGTGTGCGGAGCAAGGACTCTGTCAAACACATACGGCTTCCCCTGAAACACAGGAAACACAAATCAAAATAAAACACACATCGGACCCACACAATCTGAGACCTCTGTATCCCATGAACTGGGAGAATTGGGACTGGCACCAGTACCTTACCACCCACTGGTGCTATGAGGGTGTGAAAAACAAACACACGTCAAACCTGTTGAAATAAATTACAGTCACTGAACTTGTATCTTCTGTGCACACCTGTACCTGTGACACAATCATATCAGAGGTCACCAAGAGTCTGCTCCATTGGACAAAACAACCTGAACGAGACGTCGGGACAGCCAATCAGAGCACAGATAAAAATAAACACCAACATTTCTCACGTATCTGAACTCTACGGAAACACGAGGGATGACCATGAGCGCTGACTGAGAGCAGCTCTCCGCTGAAACTCGTCCTTCCTCAAGTGTCCGAATTTATTACATTACAAAACAAATCATTTTGTCATAAAATATAAAAAGACAAGGTTCGTCAGAACTGTCCATTTGGCTGATACTACAATGTGAAATGCATTCTGGGATACTTCCTGCAGTCAACTGAAGTTTCCCGATAAACAGAGTGAGACCTCTCACAGGTGTTTTAGTCTTTGAGTCCGCTCAGACTCTGTGACATTAAACTGATCTGAGGACAGTTTGAAGGTTTTATCAGCATCACACATAAAGACATTCAGATCAGACGGTATTAAAATGTCAACACAATAAAGACTGTCAATGAAGTACACACAGTGTGTGAAGTAAAATTACTGGTTGTGGTGCTGCATCAGTAAGTTTAAATACATTTAAACAGTATCACAAATGGAGTCCAGGTAAATGTGAGTACACGTATTATATATATATATATATATATATATATATATATATATATATATATATGAATACACATATACATATACATATATATAACACAGATTCTTCTGATGAACGTTCAGTCTGAAGGTTCCTCTGATCCATCTGTCTGTTTCACTAAGATGCCTGTCGCCATGGATACCGCATCCCACTGGGAGACGACTGCACCAATCAGACAGAAGAAAGATGATTGCTGCTGAATGATGCGCTCACACACACACACACACACACACACACACAGATCCTGTACGATCAGTTTCTGCAGCTGTATTAATAATACTGATTTAATCAGATAATGAATAAACACAAAATTATTTATTCATGTTTTGGACATTTATTTCAGAAGTTATTGAAAAAGTCTGCTCCATTTTATTTGTCATTCTCTGTTCAGTGGCAGATCAGATATTTTATATAAAAACTAAACTTTGTGTTAATCTCCACTACAAAACAGAAGCAATCCAATGAAGTCCAGGAAGAAATAAATTATAATGTTTGTTTTGAGCCATGAGAGGGCCACAGCAGGGCCGGGAGCCACAGTTTGCTCTTTGGCTGTCCGTCACATGACCTCCTGTTGGCCTTCAGCTGCTGCTGTCATGGAGACAGAATATTTCCCATGAGACCTTGCAGCGGCTCCATCCCCCTGAATGAAATCTGTCAGTGACCTGCAGCTTCAGCTTCACGTTATTTTTTAACTGGAGACGAATGATGTAATGAAATGATCTAAACATTATTTACTTTAAATATAATAATATAAAAGTTTAGCCATTAATGATGTTTTATGGGTCTAATCAATGGATAAATAATAGGCACTGATCATTTTATCTGCTGCCTTAAACAAAGCAAACGTCCCATAATTGAACCCTTATTATTTGAATTAAAATCCAAAGATGAATTCAGTGTTAATGGTTAAAAAAACAAACCCAACTATATTATAATCCATAAATTTATTCATCTCGTGTGAAGGAGACGAACAAGAACATCAGCTAATACTGTTTAAATGTCAATACTGACATCAAACTGCATTTATCTTCACTCGCTTCCTGCTTTTTACTCCAAAGTGAAAGTGTGTCAGGGTTCTTCTGTTCATTTGTGAAGCATCATCAGCCCATGTGTGCATGAATAACACGTGACTGATGAAACATGACATGCCTGTTTCAGAACAAGAGTCCGCCGCTTCTTCAAGGACAATTATGAAACAAGAGTTTGTTTTTTACAGATGACTTCAGAACAGAAAGATTTTAAATGAGCACAAACAAACGATATTCTGCTGAAGACGTCTCATTAAATCAAACAGCGAGTTGTGTTTTTAAAAATCTGCTTCGTCCGACTGAAACATGGAGGATAAATGAAACGTGACGTCATCTGGAGAGTGTGTTTAATCCCAGGATCATTGTAAAAATACGGATTATGTTTAGTTTAAACTGAGACTTTACTTCAAATTAAATCTTGATGAAGTCTCATTTACAAATTGTTTGACCAATCAGCAATCAGAGCTGCAAAACCCGCCCACTTACAGCTGAGCCGTTATTGATTAGTCATTGATTAGTCTGTGGATGATTTTCTCCATTAAACTTTAGGTTTTTGAAAAGATAGAACTGACACACGATTTTGGGACAAACTGAAGCGAATCAACACACAAACAATCCGCGCGTGTAACGCGTCGTGTGTCTTTGTGGGTGACTTCCGGCTCTGTTGTTGCACCTGTCTCTATTGTTGCTCAGGCACGCGGAGGGTGTGCTCGGTTCGCAGGTCGGGACTCACCGCCACCACCACCGTGTCCTCTCCGTTGAATTTGGGGACGAATTTGTCTCCGCGGCTTCGCTCCGCGTTGTTCAGCGGCCTGAAGCGACACATCACCTTCACCCCGCACACCCCGCTCTCCGACGCGTCCATCTCACCGCGGACACCGACCAGACGCTCCGGTACCGACGACAGGCTCGGCTCGGCTCGACTCAGGCTCGACTCAGGTTCGGCTCAGGCTTGGGTTCGGGTTCAGGCTCGGATCGGCTCGGGTTCGGGTTCAGGCTCGGCTTGAATCCAGATCCGTAATCAGAGCTTCCGCCGCGTCGGTCAGCGTCTCTCCATCAGGATGCTGCCTGAACACTCCCACCTCACGCAGGTCCACCCGGGCTCACCGAGCCGCGGGGAACTCTGGGAAATGCAGTACCTAAAGTCACAAGTAAAGGTCCGACACTGTACATAAGTATCAGCTTCAGAAAATACTCACAGTACTCTGTTAGAGTAAGTACTGCTCATCATTTTAATTTCTTTATAGTCTGCTGAGAATCAATAGCTTCGTCTTTACTGATTATAATACATCATAATCATTTATTGATTACATTTGTATTAATACGTGGAATCTGTAAAGACAAACGTAATGCAGTAAAAATAAACGTTTTTTGAGTAATTTATACATACATTTCAGTTCAGAACAGAATTAACAGCAGTCAGTGTATTTTTACCTGAAGTGAGCGAACCGTCACATGATCACGTCTGAAGAATTAAACATAAAGCTTCAGTTCACACTCCACCTCCGACATTTACTTCCATAAAAAAGTTTGTTCCAGCTGCAGATTCATGTCTCTTTTTACAAGATGCATATTTTTATTTGAATGTTTCACTGATTCTTTGACAGACACGTACAAAATAAAAACTAAATCCTGATAAACGGTCAAAGGAACTGTTTCACTCTGTGAAACCAAATTAAATGTTTTCCATCTTTGGGGAAAAATACTCATTATTGTTAAAAGAAATACAAAATGTAAACATGAGAAATAAATAACCAATCAGAGCGAGGATACCGTCTCATCGTGGACCAATCAGAGCACAGATACAGGACTTATTGGGGCCCAATCAGAGTTGATTCTGCAGTCACATGATGAAGCGGGTCGTCTTCAGCAACTGAACTATTTTACATGAGACATTTACAAACTGTACAACAATTATTACAATAATAACGACAACAGCATGAACAGTAAAACGCTGCGGCGCTCCTCAGGCGTCGTCACATTCGCAGGTCGGACAGGAGGAGCAGGGGCTGATGGGAAACGTTATGTCACCTCCATGGGCAGCGTGCTCTCCGACAGGCCGTTCAGAAGTCTCTCCGGTTCGTTCGAGTCTCTGGGAAAACATGCCGACGACACCGCTCATGACATCACTTCCTCAAAGACGCAAACGGATCAAAGCGTGAACGAGACGCCGCATCTTTGATAAAGTTACAAAGCTGCGTTTTCTAAACGAGGACGTTTCAGATCTTTTAAAGACAGAAAACGAAGCGGTGGCACACTGAAGGAGCAAAAATCAATAACGCAACTCATCACTTAAAAGGGTGGGTTCGGTTCGCTGACCTTCACACCTGGACGGGTGGAGATTTACCTGGCGGTGGAGACTTTGGGCACTCGGTCGAGGCTGGCGGCGACGGTGGCGAGTTTTAAGGCAGATGTTGGGGGGGCGGAGGGTCGAGCAGCGTGGGGTTGGGCGGGGGAGACGGCCCCCGCGTGACTCCTGTGTTTGGGGAGGGACTGAGGCGAGGAAGAAGAGGAGGAGGAGGAGGAGGAGGAGGAGGAGGGCAGCGGCCCACGAGCTAAAAGCCCCGACCTGCTGACAGAGGAGGAGTACGGAGGTCTGGAGGGCCCTGAGGAGGAGGAGGAGGAGGAGTCTGCATCACGTGACCACGAGGATGAAGGTTCATAAAACGTCTTCAAACAGAACCACAAACAGAACCTCCCCACGTCTGGCTCACCTGACGGGTGGACACCGTTCACACCGGACCTGTAGGTTCTGGTCTCGCTGCCGATGACACCCTGAGGAGCTGGGGGGGCGCTGATCACAGCCGAGGCTGCAAACTGAGCGCTGGCCGAGTCCAGGGTCTTGGAACTGAACTCACCTGACCAGCTGGGCTAGAAACCAGACCAGGAGAGACCAGGAGAGATCAGCAGAGACCAGCAGAGATCAGCAGAGACCAGCAGAGACCAGCAGAGACCAGCAGAGACCATGAGCACCTCCATGTTGGAGGTGTTCTCTCGTCGTTATCAGTTACCACACCATTTCTGCAGGATTTTATGCTTAGCACTGCTGCCATATGATTGGCTGATGGGGTATTGTGTGTGTGCGTGTGCGTACCTGTGTTCTGTGCAGTGCTGTCTGTTTGAATGAAGCAGTGTTGTGCTGTAATTGCAGCTGTTCCAGCTGTTGTTTCTGCATCTGGACCAGCTGCTGTTGATGACTGTGGTACTGCTCCTCTGTGATGCCCCCTGCTGGTGAACAAAGAAACATGTTAAAACACACACACACACACACACACACTCTGAACCAAAACATTCGTTCAGAAATAAAACCCGACTGTGACGGAGCAGAACCTGCTACGTCACCTGGTCCGGGGTTCTGGTCCGGTGACAGACGACACGCAAGTCTGCTGTCGTCCGGTGTCAACTCCGCGGCTCCCCTGCCCCCCTCCCTCTGGTCCTGAACCGGTCTGGGTCTAAAGCAGAACTTTCTCAGGTTCTGGATATTGTTCAGGACTTCAGTCAGGGAGGGGAGGGGGGTTCCTGAGGTCAGGGGAGATTTCCCGTCCGGTGTTACTGGGTGGTCCCGGTAGACACCGGTACCGGTTCTGGTCCTGAGGACTGGATGTGCCGCAGAGTCAAGCCGCTTCAGCACCGGGTCCAGAAAGGAGGAGGCTCGGTCCAGGATGACCCTGATCGGAGAGACGAGTTAGTGACGGTGTAAGAGGAGAAGAGCCTCCCTCCATGTGGCGGAGGTGTGTGTTCACCTGCCCCCTCGTCCTATCCTGCGGCGGCTCAGTCCCGTCCAATGAGGAGGCAGAGACAGTTCAGTCAGAGAGTGACGGAGACTCAGAGGGAGATCGTCTCCACCCGCCTGCTCTGTCCGAGGCTTTAGAAACAAACACACACAGGGAACAGGTATGTCGTGACTATCCCCCGGTTCGAACCGGACCCAATCGTGACGCACGTCCAGGATAAACCCGCGGTGCTGTTCTGACCCACCTCTTCTACCTTTCAAAATAAAAGCCCTGATAACCCGGGCGTTACCATGGTAACAGCAGGAACCGCGCGTATATGTGTGCACAAACGCCGAGGTGAACCGATCAAATGAGGCGGTGAACCGGGCGTCTCGGCGACTCACGGAGAGATATTGACATCCGGCTTTCCTCCTGAAGACGAACGCTCCGTCAGGATGGTTCTCCTCGTCGGGCGAGGACGGGGGAGACTGAGGACACAGGTCCAGAGTGGGAACGTGTCAGAGCGCCGTTTCAAAACAACAACGCGCGAAGCGCACGACGCGACACTGACCAGCGGCGGGCAGTCGTCCTCTCCCGAACTGTGGAAGTCGTACTGTTTGATGTCGGCCTGGTTGACGGTGTAGGGACCGGGGGGGCGGCCGGGTCGCCTCTGCGGCGGGTACAACCTGTCCCGCCTGATGTTCTTCTTCGGTCGCAGCGGGCTGAAGGGAAGCTCTTCCCTCACACACTCGTGCTTCTTCTGTATCTGAAACGGAGGAGACGCACACGCTCAAACCGACTCAGAGCGCGTCTTTGTTGATCTTCACGCGACGACAACAACACAAACGCACACAGGCGGTACCTTCATCTTGGCGTCAGGTCTGTGTCTGTTGCTGCTGTTCAGAGACAGCGGGGCGCTGTACACCGGTTTGTCCAGCAGGGGCAGCGACACGTCCCTGAGCACGTGTCCGCTGAAGTCGCCCATCTGAAACCTGAACACAGGAAGTACAACGGCCGTCATAGCCAATCAGAGACGGGCTCAGGTCACGTGCCCGCAGACCGACGCGACGATAAGTGCGTCCCGCGATCCACTGCGTGCTAAAGTTTTAAACGTGTTGGATTCATGCGTAACCACGACGATGTTCTGAACGACACGTTTATTTTACGTTATTGATCTTTGATTGATGATAAAAGGTTTAATTCAGATCAAACCGTTTGTCAGTATCATCAAAATAACATCCTGTGTTTCCAGATTACTCTGTGAACTGTACATGAGTACTGTCTTCTACTGATAATACTGTGCTGATCTAGTACTACCACAGTATTAATACTGCGTTGTGTTCAGACAAACTGTTTCCTGTTGTGTTTAAAACCTTCATGCGTGTTCTCCTCTCCTCACCTCCTCTCCACCACCTCCAGGGTGAGGTGCAGAAGCTCTCTCTTGGACTTTTCTCTCCTCTTGATCATCTCCAGGATGGTGACGGTTCTGCTGAACTCTCTCCTCAGCCTGAGCATCTTCTCGTACGACGCCTCGTCGTTCTTTCGGTTCTGACGGATCAGAGACATTGTCGGTTCGTGGACTCCATTCTGTTGAACTGAAGGCGGAGCTCCGCACTCACCTTCCTGGTCTGCATCTTCTCGGTCCTGCGCCTGAAGGCCACGTAGGCGTCGTTGTTGGTGGAACCGTCTCGCTTCTCCTGCTTGATGTGAGGAACGAGGGACGGACCCCGGCAGGTCTTCCTCTTCCTCACCCAGTAATCGTACACAGACTTGAGCAGGTAGTCATCCTCATTGAGCAGCTGCTTGGCCTCGGACAGAGAGACCAGCTAAAACAGAACAAAGAGTCCTGTCAGGAGACGCGGGTCTGAAAGAAAACCAGATGGATGCGGACCAAACTGGGGCCAAAACCACGATGAACTATCTCCTGTACTGATACCAGAACCACAACAACCCGTCAGTTAACATTAATCAGTCATTGCGATGCCGATCAGTTACGGGTCTGGTCCGGTACCTGGTGCGTACTGGCCTTCTCCAGTCGGTCCACCATGGTCTCAAACTGCAGCGGTCTGATCTCCATCTTCCTGTTCAGTCTGTTGAGCAGCGTCTCGTCCTCCGAGTCCATGTCGTAGTCCGGCTGCTCCAGGTCCAGACCTAACGCTGCAGGACCGCACGGAGTACACACGTGCTGGTATTAGTATGCACGGGCCTGGTACAGGTGTGGTACAGTATGCGGTAGTACTCACGCTGTATGTGGATGAGCTGTTTGGGAACTTTGACCTCTCCTTTGTACAGGCGGTCATAGTAGGTGGTGTTACTCTCGGCCTCAGGTACCGGAATCACCATGTTCTCCTTCTTCTCCCTGAACACCTGCTGGGCGGAGATCGCCCTCTGCAGGTGGTGCTCCTGAAACACAACCAGACACATCAGCGCCGCCTGTCCAGGTTCTGCTCAAACTGGTCCACAGATGGAGAATTGACACCAGCGGAGAAGAAGAGCAGATAAACAAACTGCTCCATGTACTTTCCAAACACAAGCGGCTCCAGGAGCTGTGGACCACGGCGGACCACGGGTTCTTCTCACAGCCCATCCCATCGTCCAGGTGGACGTTTACCTGAGCACGACCTGACCGACCACCTGTGACCCATGGAGCCGCGGTCTGGATCTGTGGGGTCCCCGCGGGCCGTCTGCTCACGGGCGGAGCTCGGGACCCGCGGCGGCCGCCGTTAGCTAGCCGCGAGCAGGGAGGAACTGCGTCGCCCGTTGCCATAACCACTACGCACAAATGTTAACGTCACAGGCACAGAAAGCGGCCGGGCCTGATTGGCGCTACGCTAACAGCGTCCAGTACGCGTAATGCTTACGTGAACTTCGTACGTTCATGCGCGTTCGTTGTTCCGAGTACGCAGCCTACGGACGGTCCGTTACGTAAAGCCGTCCTGAATCCCGCTGTAGCACCGAGCTAACGCTAACAGCCGCACAGTAAATCTAAAAACTCGTCCTCACCAGCTCCTCTTCCTTCTCCATCCCGGTGGGCATCTGCGGGACGGCCCGGTTGATGGACACGCAGTCGGTCAGGTCCGGCAGGTCTCTGTTGCGGTAAACCGGGAGCGGTTTGGCGGCGTCTAGCGCTCGCGCCCGGAACGAGAGTTTACTCATTGTTTGCGCCAAATCAGCGACAATCCGAAGGAACCGTGAATCCCGCCACAAACCCGCACCGATACCGACGTGAATCCGCTGCGGACGCGACCTTGTCCCCCGCAGCACGGTTCATCGATGTCCGCTGCTCCGGTAACCGGCGGGAGGACTCATCAGCGAGCGGGTTCAACGGGACGTCGGGGCCGTTTCTCCGGTTCGCTCCGGTCCCTGCTCCGCGGAAAACATGGCGGACATGTCCACACCATCGGCGGAGAGTTCCCAGCAGCCACCGCGGCACTCCTCAAAAAGAAAAAAAGCACACGCGCGACGCGAAGCTGCGCGCGCAGCTTCTGGAGGTACGCGCGGAATAACCTTTTAAACGGCAGTGACGACACAACCGTAACACGTTAACGCGAACCGACACAAACACACGTGATCTACGTGAAAAAGAAGAAAAGCCGAGTCGATGCAGATCGTCGCGTTACTTTATTTCAGGGGAAACAGCGTTTTCTTCTGTACAATATTCAACAATCATCTGCGCAGAAAACAAACGTCACTGCAGGGGCAGATTATTCAGGGATTATCAAGTTAGGATTTCACTGAACTAAAGGAAACATTTATGTCACATTAAATATAAAACGGCAGGTGAGCATCAGATTTGTCAGTAGGACTACAGGAGAAGTTCAGAACCTGTTCGGTTGGTTCGGATGGAGGAATGTTCTCGTCACTGTGCTCAGTCTCTGACGTGTATTTTCTCAGGACATCCTCCATCATCATAACACTGGTGTCACGTCACAGCTCTCCACAGCGCTACGTTATCACTCTAATAGAAAACGTGTTCACCTGTTGGGCAGGGCAGGTGATTTGACAGAATCATTTCATGCTTAAACTCTGGAGCTTTGCACAAACAAATCCAAGTGAATAATGAATCCAGGACTAAAATAACATGCTGCGTTCTCCACGGTGACCGCTGGGATTATTTAGACAAAGATTTTAACTGAAGCATTCACTAAAGAAAAAAAACGGGTTTGTCATGAAAACAAGCTCATCGTTTGACCTGAGGAGAAAATGTTTGTACTGTTAGTGCGGCTTCATTCTGACAGCTGCTACCAAACATAGAGAAGCTGTAACGGTTTAAAACAACAAATCATCGGATTAATTTTCTATTCATCAATCGACTGATCGCGTTTTTCTCACAGTAACTGAACCTCTGAGAAACATGTGAAGGAATTATTTCTAAACGAAACAATCGTTAGTAAGACGTCACCCGGACACTAATATGCATTTTATTTTCCGTCACGTGGAACAGATAAAATTATTGATTTGACGATTCAAGAAAATAATCGATGATCAAAAGCACAGCGCCTCAGAATTATGAGATGTTTTCTGATCAAGTTTTTCTTTGGTGAATGCAACAACCTTTGAAGTCTCTCTTCAAAAGAGTTTTAACTTTATTTTCACTTTCACACTTTGTTTTGTTGGGTTCAACAGAACCGCCGGCGCTGGTCCGACGACCCGAACACAGGATGAGAACCGCGAGGGTTCGGAGAAGAGATGACGTCATGAGAGTGGTGAGCACCAGCAGGGACACCTGAGGTATCTAACACACACACTCACTCTCACACACGCACACATACACACACACACACACACACACACACACACACACACACACACACACACACACACACACACACACGCTCTTCCTCCACAGGAAGTTAGTGTTTGGAGCTTTCAGCATAAATTAATGAACCCAGATTATTTGTACAACAACCATCATCATATAAAATAAACATAAATCTATTTCTCATATAAAGGAGTTGTTCTGTTTCATAAAAAACAAAGTCATGCTAAAATCTGAAACAACATTCATATGTACAAACGGCGCAGGTCTCATCTGCTCATCGGGAGTTTGGCTTCCTGTCGGACAAACGAAGACGCTCGGTCCGACACGGACACAAGGTGAACAGGTGAGAAACGGGCGAGCGCTCGGATTTCCTGCAGGTCCCTGAACGTTTCCCTGTCAGGGGTTCGTCAGTCGCTGGGCTTTAGTGAGCCCGACTTAAAATTAAAATTCAATTGTCAGAACGGAGTTTTTAAACAAAACAGGGAGTTTGATATTTGAAATGTGACGTGGATTTATTTCCTGCTCTATATTCTCATGTCCATCTGTTCTTTCTAATTTCCCTAAAGCATCAATCCTCATAATTTCAGATTTTTTAATTCTTGGTGTTTCCCCACTAATGAGCTGTTTCTGTATCTTGTACGTGAAGAACTGAACAAACAAAGGAACACGTCTGGATGTATTAAGTCGTTTGTCTAATAATAATATTTTCTGTCTGAACGAACCACAAACAGGGAAGAAGAAAATAAAACAAATAAAGGCATGCGTCAAACATTCACTGCAAACCTAAAGGGGGGAAGTGTTTACTGTTCATATTCTGAGGGATTCTTCTTCTTTAGTTTTAAGTTCAGGTGCAAACAGCCGATCGGTTATTAGTGTTATCGATCAGTAGTTTGATTGGTTCTGATTCTTTGGTTTCTGACGAGGAGAAACCGGACGACAGTTTCCTTCTTTGTTATTTTACTGATCAAAAACAGCCGGCGTCTGTCGAATCCAGTTCCTCCTCTGATGTTAAACAACCAAACGTCAGAGGAAACAAGAGAAAGTGTTTGATGAGCGATCAATAACCTGATTATCAGACTCTCTGCGTATATACACACAGCAGTGATACAGACATTCAGAAGCTGATTCTTATTGGCATCATTCAGAGTTTCTGACTTTGTCCTCGTGATCATAGAAAAACTTTTATTTTGTAGTAAAAAACAGGAACTCTGCATCGCGTCGTCCTCCGGTTCACAGAGCGTCACTCTGACACTCACCTGCAGTCAGCTGACCGGTCACCTGACGTCTCCGCGACAGAGACGGGCGGCGTTCGCTAAGGGAGTCCGAGCTCCGTCCCGATCGGTCGCGGGCTTCGTCATAGGCTCGACTCTTTAGGCGGGTAGTCCACGTTGGTTACCATGGTGACCACCGTGACGATCTCCTCGGGCGCCGTGACGCTCGTCTGTCGATGCATCTGCACCACCCTCTCCTCCACGCAGCCGGCCGACAGCCGCGCCTCGGCCTCGTGGTCCCAGCATTCCTCAATGGTCTCACAGAGCAGAGCCAGACCCTGCACCACACACACACACAGAGACACACACACACACACGGGGACACAGACACACACACACACACACACACACACACACACACACACACACACACACACACACACACACACACACACACACACACACACACACACACACAGACAAACAGACAAACAGACACACACACACACACACACACACACACACACACACACACACACACAGACAAACAGACAAACAGGGACACAGACACACACACACACACACACACACACACACACACAGACCAACTACTGTGAGGAGAACACAGAACCTCTACACAGACAGAACCTGATTGGCCCAGGCCCTTCCTGTTGTGAGCCCCCCCAGTGAGCAGTGCATGATGGGTAACGTAGTGGGACTCACAGCATGTTTCTGCCAGCACTCCCTCAGCACCGGTCTCAGCTTCTTGTGGACCACCACCTCCTGCATGTCCTCCAGAGACGGGTGCTGACCCACCTCCTCCTCAAACGGCAGCATGTACTCGTCCACCGGACCTGGACCACGGGACACGTAGACCGTGAGGATCCAGACCGGATCCGACCCCGCCCCCCCCGCCTTTACATTTGTTACCGTCAGCAGCTTTGCAGCGCGAGGCGAGCTCCCACAGAACCAGACCCAGAGCGTACATGTCGATCCGCAGGAAGGCGTCTCTCTGGAAGTTAATGGCCCCCTCCAGGACCTCCGGGGCCATGTACCTCCTGGTCCCCACCTGACACACAGGGACACGCTTGGCTGAACGGGGGCAGGCAAACCGCGTCGGTCGCGGTGAGTCCTGGGGGGGATCCCGACCCCCGGGCCGGAGAGAGTTACGATCAGGCAGGTGGACTCACCTGTCCGTGGGTGTCTCCTGGAGATTTTCCTGCCTCAAACCGGAGAGCGAGGCCGAAGTCGGCGATGCAGGCGCTCAGGTTGGACTTCAGCAAGACGTTCTTACTCTTAAAGTCCCTGAAAACCACACAGAGCGACACCTCCTGTCTCACAGCGCACGCCGTGTGTGCGTACCTGGGCAAATGCAGTGTGTGTCTGTGTGCGTACCTGTGTGCGATGGCAGGTTTGTGTCCGTCCTTGTGTCCAGGTATGTCTTCGTGCAGGTAAGCGAGACCTCGAGACATGGACTGAGCGATGAGACACAGTTCAGACCAGGAGAGAACGTTGGCCTTCAGGTAGTCTGTTAGAGAACCCTGCGGGCAGAACGTGTCACATGACCAGAGATCGTCAGAATCGTTACAGTCATTACGAATGAATTCACATCCAACCTTATTTAGTTTGATGATTGTTTTGCTGATTTTAGATTCAGTTGTGTGTCAGTGACTGTGTCTGTGTGTGTGTGCGCTGCAGCCCCAGCAGGGGGCAGTGTTACCTTCTCATGGAAGGCGGTGATGAGCCACAGCTCCATGTCCATGCTGCTTCCTCGCTTCTCGGCTCCGATGAACTGCAGCAGGTTCTCGTGTCTCATTCCGTTCAGGTTGTAGATCTCAAACTCGTTCTGCCACGACTGTTTGTCCTGAACGCACAATGGTCAGAGGTCACGAGGTCACGTAAACAGACCCGAGGTCAGCTGAAGGTTGAACTGATGCGAAATCTCGTTTAAATCTTTCATGAAAACAGTTTCCTTCTGTCTGCACCTCGACGTGTCATGAGCAGCAGCTCCAGTTCAACTGACGTCTGTCAGTAACGTTAATAACAACAGTCAGTAACAGAGAGTAACAGTTAGTAAGAGCCGGTAACAGTCAGTGACAGAGAGTAACAGTCAGTAAGAGCCTGTAACAGTCAGTGACAGAGAGTAACAGTTAGTAAGAGCCGGTAACAGTCAGTGACAGAGAGTAACAGTCAGTAAGAGCCGGTAACAGTCAGTGACAGAGAGTAACAGTCAGTAAGAGCCGGTAACATCCAGTAACAGAGAGTAACAGTCACTAACACTCAGTAACAGTCATTTACAGCCAGTAACAGCCAGTAACAGCCAGTAACAGCCAGTAACAGCCAGTAACAGCCAGTAACAGTCAGTAACAGTCAGTAACAGTCAGTAACAGCCAGTAACGGACCTGCATGGGGAAGATCTTGACGGCCACGCTGTCGCTGAGCAGCTGAGCCTTCCACACACAGCCGAAGCGCCCCCTGGCTTTGAGCTCCAGTAACTGCAGAGGCTTCTGGCTCAGGATGGGGGACGGGGGGGGGGCCGGGGTCCTGAAGGACAAACGTGGAGACAAAAGGGGTGTGTGTAGTTCAGGTGCTGAAGCGTGAGGCCTTACACACACATAAGGAGTTCATATTAACCAGGTGAGTTTCAGATCACGAGGAAGCAGCAGGCTCCTCCCCGTTCACGTCGGTCACATCTGATACGGAGACCGACTTAATCCGGCTTCTATCTGATCGCAGCTCAAACTCGTCCGGTGAGAGATGGAGCACTGGAGCTTTAACAGCGCCCTCTGCTGCACCGCAAGGCAAACTGCGACTCGGATAAAAAGCAGGAGCGCCGCTCTGAGACGCGTCATGTTTGAACTGGTGCTGAGGGAGGAATGCTGTGGGGGGGGGCTGCATGCGTCACCTGACGGATTCATGACTCCCATGCATCGTCCGACTATACGCAAACACAACGAAGGTAAAACCAGCGGCAACGAAACAAAAGAAAACAAAGACGTGTCAGGCTGAAGGAATAACGTCTTACCTCGATCATTATATGAAAGGCGTGCTGAGAGGCAGAGAGATAAACAGAGTCAGACACAGGAAGGACACGCCCCCCAACCTTTACCGTCTGTTACGCCGACTGGTTTCTGACACGTCTCGTACTCCGGCCCACGATCGACCCCCCAGCACAGTGCAAGGCACCTTGATCAATGACGGCAGCAAACGGCGAACGCACCGACTCCAAATCAGTTTTAAATGTCGACTGAACCCAAACCAACAAAAAAAATTCATCTGATGACCAAAACTAACGATCAATAAACTTATTGAATCTGTTTTATTGTCTGTTTTAGAGTCACAGATCGCACCCGAGCCGCTGTTTTCACTGACAGCTGATTGTCAGTGAAATGAACACACACACACACAAACACACACACAGCAAACCCTTCAGCTCACTGCTGATGCACTTAAAGTCTGCAGAGAAAACCACCACAGAAGAAGGAGCAACAGAAGCAGCGGCAGTCTCACCTGCGTGGGCACCAGTACAGGTGGGTAAGCCAGTTTGTGGTGCCGGTACATCCAGAAGGAGAAGAGCACGATGGCGGTGACGGCCATGATGGGAACCAGCGAGTACATCAGCGTGGTCAGCACCGGAGGAGGCGACGTCACCGGTTTGTTCGCTACAAGAGAAGAAGAAAATGTCAGCGGTCCATCCACGCACACGTGTGCGTCAGTCCAGGTTTAATAAACCGTCACTGGTCGAAGAAGAAACCCGGTTGGACGTCGTCCTCGTGGACGGGCCCGGGGGCGGGGTCTTACTGGGCGTCTCCTGCTGGAGGCGGTCCGGGCTGTAGTAGAACTTGTCGTTACACAAACTGCCTTCACAGCAGCAGAAGAAGACTTCAGGAGCGTCTTTCTTTTCCACACACTCGCTCCTGTCACGACAAACGAGAACGTATTGATTACCGAACGTATTGATTAGTGAGCGACGTGCCCGCAGGACTGACGTCCTCAGGAAGTGATGTCACGCACCTGTCGTAACAGTTGACGTCGTCCAGCCAGCAGCCCTGTTTGACCACCTGCACGGATCCGGAGACGTTCTTCCAGGTGGCGAAGCAGTGCAGCCTCTTATCTTTCTCGCCGGAGCAGGTGACCACGCCGCTGCTGTTGCCCCGCCCCTCCCCCCCTGCGGAGGAGGGGGGGCTGTAGTTGTAGTGGACGCACTTCTGTGTCTCCGAGCGACCCAGGATGGCACCTGAGGACGAGACACCGCGTCAGAGTCCAGACTCACACGGTTCTCCGTGTGGACCGATCCGGGTTCACACACAAAGCGGGTCAAGGAGTCCCGAGAGGGGCCGCTGCGGCCGACACACACACACACACACACACACACACACACACACACACACGCACGAACCCATGAAGCCATGAGGCCATGAGGCCATGAGGCCATGAGGCCATGAGGCCATGAGGCCATGAGGCCGCTTTGAACAGAGGCGTGGAGTCTGAAAACCGTGGAAAGGTCCTTTAAATATGTGTTCACAGCATTAACACAGCATTAATCATACAACACACACACACCTCGCTTTATGAGGATGAAGAAATGGATCCCCAGACCAGAACCCAGACCAGAACACAAAACCACATCCAGACCCTGAGAAAACCTTTTAAAAGGACTGTGAAAATATTAATAACACAATGGTCCTCAGACACACTCACACAAACACACACACACACACACACACACACACACACACACACAGGTCTATGCAGATGTTCCTCCAGCATGTCCAGATGTTGTCCCTCTTTGAGTGGGTCCTCTCTCTGTCACACTAAAGGCAGTGTTCCCTTTACAGTGGGATGTATGTGAGTGTGTTATAGAGAGTATAAAGTCCTCAACATGCTGCCAGAACCAGAACCAGAACCAGAACGAGAATCAGAACCACAGTTTGTGTTGCCCACATCAGACAAAACGACTCGTAGTCTGATTAAAGACGTGAAAACCAACTGAACTTCACGTTCTGAACGTTTTCACCGGTTTCTGGTGCCGTCATTCAGAACTCAGCGGACCGAACAGGACCAGAACTGAATGGCACTGCGTCCAGAGACCGGGCCGTGGCAACACCTCAGAACACTTCTCACATGTCAGAGAACAAACCAACAAACCCATCCGTCAATCATCCGTCCATTCAAGAACCTTCAGCAAGGCCCGGTTAATAAAGGCGATGCGGTCCTGGCACTTCCTGTCAGGCCAAACTTCGGCCGACACCGGGCAAGGGTGGGGTTCACCTAGACAGACTGCTGGTCCGTCACAGGCCCAAACAGACAGACGAACCTCCGTCCTCAGAGTCACCGGTCGACCTGCGTGGGTCCGATGGAGCGAGAGGAACCCGGGAAACCCAGAGGAGGCGCGGCCTCCTCCACGCCGAGCACCATGAACCATGAGGTAAACAAACAGAAATCAAACCTCAGCTTCTCCCACAGCGACCCACCATCACAGCCCACACAACGTGGTCAGACCATCAGGGACCCGACCCTGGACCTCCATGTGGTCCAGTGTTTCCTCCACACAGCGCTCAGGCTGAGTATTTACAGAAACAACAAACACAAACACCTGGAGACGTCACCTTCAACTCTCACCTGGACCTGTGAGTGTGAACTGGACTGAGTGTGAGTGTGTGTGTGTGTGTGTGTGTGTGTGTGTGTGTGTGTGTGTGTGTGTGTGTGTGTGTGTGTGTGTGTGTGTGTGTGTGTGACGACACACTCACCTGAGGAGCAGGAGATGAGGAAAACACTGAAGGCCAGTTTGGTCGCTGGACCCATCCTGGTTCCGAACAAACCCGTTCTTCTTCAAAGTGCAGACAGATGACGGAGGTCCCGTTACACGAGCTGTGACTGATGAGCGGAACCGAGGACCCGTGACATGTCCCGGTCCAGACGCGCAGAAACAGAACCGACCTCCCGGTTTAACGTCGTCGGATGTGACAGATGTGACGCTCATACGAGGACGGGCCCGGGACGGGAGGCTAAGCTAACAGCCCAGGTGACCTCCGTCTTCCAGGTGTCTGTCGGGCCGGCTCACCGTGTGGTCACAGGCGGTGTCATGGGCAGCTACTCGGGGCAAGGCGACCTGGGTGCGAACGGGGGAAGAGAAGCGGCGTTTTTCTCCGGCGTCGCAGAGGACATTTCCCCACCGGGTCCGTCCGGATGAAGCGGAGCTGAGGCTGCAGCTCGGCGGAGACAAACCGGATTCTTGTTCTTATTAAAGCAGCGCTCCTCTCTGCTCCATCAGAGCTGAGCCGGGCTGTTCGCAGCGGGCTTTACGTAATGGAGTCATGGAGCGCGGCCCGCACGTCGTCTCGGTGGCGTGATGCGGCCAAACACGGGGGAAAGACCTCCGGGAACGGGCACAATGTTACCGAGTGGAGCTGCAGCCCTCGATCCGCGGCTGTCGACCACAGCTCGGTCACAGGGCAGCTAGCTGGCCCGGCTAGCCGTTAGCTTAGCACCGTAGTTAGCAGTCCCACTGGTTTGACGGGAGCCGGTTTCCTCTCCAGATCCCGACGAGGAGAGCGTCGAGACGCAGATAAAACCACGCAGATCCTCTGAAAGGACGAAATGTCCCGGCCTGACTAAAACTCGACCTCCGCTGTTCGTTCCCTCCCGCTGCGGTTCTCCTTCTTCCCCTCGACCCAGTCTCTGCCTCGGCGAGCACGGGCAAGATGGCCGCCTCGCTCAGATTATGTTTGTTTTGTTTTTTTTCTCCTTCTTCCACGGTCATCTGTCACAGCGCCGATGAGCATCTGAGTGACACCGGCAGCAGCCAATAGGCTGCGTGGAAGGAGCCCCGCGCCGAGTCCTTCACCAATCCTGTGTCGAAGCGCCAGGAGCCCCGCCTCCTGTCAGACAGAGCGGCGGAGCGCCGGATCTGCTGCTCCCACAGTGGAGATGCCGCTGGTTTCCGATCCGGTACCGATGAGAACCCAGCAGGGTGTCTCCTAAAGCAACGCGATACGATGCAGATCGATGTGCTAATCGAACTGACTATCGACTGGTCGAGGTTCACTGCGCTGTGTTAAATGGTATTTAGCCAAGCAGAGTAATACAAGAATGACAGGTTCAAAGGTTGAAGTTATTTACAGTGCAGTATTATGAAATCAACAATTAAATACATAATGAAACGTGTAATGAGTCAAAATCCGCATTTTTAAGATAATATATAACATTCACATTTAGTGTATAAGGTTTCACGTCTGTAGATTAAATAATTTAAAAAGTACAAATTAAAATACAAAGAGTAATTGAAATAAAACTGCATGAGCTCCTTCAGACCGCCCCTCATCGTATTCTGTGATTAAGTGTGAGATGTTCAGGTTCAGCGTTTCATCCGATGACAGGACACAGGCACATCACCTGTGCGTTCACATATGGCTGTGGCAGGCGGAGGAAAAGTAGTTCCTCTCCGTCAGGTATTATTTAGAGTATGTCCTGGTAACGTGTACTTAACATCTACCGTGTCGTTGTTACACATGAAGATACATATTGAACCCAGTTTACTGAGTTCAGATATCAATCTTTCATTATAAAAAAGATATTTATTTCAGTATTGATCCGACTCTCGCTGCTCAAAGAGACCCTTCAATCCATGATGAAGGCTCCACAGGACCCTCTAAAACAGGTGAGAATATTTCCCCAGACAGCTGATTGGTCAGTGGGCGGAGCCTTTCTACCTGTTGACCTGTTACCTGGAACAGGACCAGGTGTTCAGCATCAGTTACCGTGGTGATTCACCTCAGGAAGAAGTCATATCCCTGAGCACCCAGAATTAAACCTGACAAACCTGGACAGTGTGAAGTCTGCAGTCAGATATAATCAATAATTTAATAATATTAATCTAAACTAAAGAATAAGAGCCCTCCCTCTTTTCATATGAA
Source organism: Psettodes erumei (assembly GCA_016785225.1). Classification (NCBI taxonomy): domain Eukaryota; kingdom Metazoa; phylum Chordata; class Actinopteri; order Pleuronectiformes; family Psettodidae; genus Psettodes; species Psettodes erumei. Next base: position 37,721 of record JAFBJZ010000957.1, read on the forward strand.
GCTTTACACGCTGCATGTGTGAGGAGAAATAACCTGAGCAGAGCAACATGGCTGACCTCAATCCGATCACTGATATCTGTCCCAGTTACAGATCAATTCTGACCCATCAGACAGTATATAATCCTGGTTATAATCTGCACTAATCTGTGGTAACATGCTGCTGGTCCAACAACACATGAACAGTAAACCTTTATATTTCGGTTTGAGGGACTCACTGAAGAGTTTTTAGCGTGTTGGACACAGCAGCTCTGACCTTTACATAAGACGTGAGGACGCAGTGGACGGCAGGTGAGACAGCGGAGGACAGGTGTCTTCAGATGGAGGGTCACACTGACAGTGAATCGACGAGCTCTGCAGGCCTCAGGCCTTTAGAGGACAACTTTGTGTTCACGATAAAGAAATCATTCAGTTTGTGTCAGTGTCTCAGCATCATTCACTGTAAAGTACTTCAGATATACTCAGTCTAATTCAGATGGGGGGGGGTACTGTAGTAAATGTATGCAGTTACTTTCTGTCTCTGGGTGGAAGGTGCTGACCACAGCTACAATGTCCTCTCTGTGATTTTTAATCCCAACGTCTCCGTGGACGAACCAGAGGTCAGAGTTAAGTCAGGCAGGATTACAGCGGCTCGGTTCTGACGGACATACCTGGGCTGCTCGGCGTTCCTGTGCCGCTCAGCTCGTTAACTTTTAATCAACCCTCTGAGCGCGGTGGAGATTATCCTGCTGCATCTGTCACAACATGTCATCTCTGTCAGGACACACACGGAGCACTTTATTAGGAACAGCAGACACATGCCGGGCCACCTCGGTTCTCCTCCTCGTAGGATCCACCACGGGCTGGATCCGGGTCTCAGGTCCCAGTTTTCCTGGTCTGTAACGGGTCTGCCAGCAGTTTGATGTTTTTATAGATTTGGAGGGAGTTTATGTTTGAAATGATAAACGGTGGGATGTGGCAGAAGAAACCTGCCAGGTGATGCTGACAGATAATCCAGAGTTGTTTACATGTCAACATCTGGTCTGTCAGGTTCCACTGCACCGATAATCCCAGCAAGGCCTCCGAGTTCTGCCCAGTGGATGATCAGGAAGTGTGTTAAGAACCGCACACACACAACCTCTTACCAAAATAAAACGCGTGTGTGTGTGTGTGTGTGACAGCAGCATTGTGTTCAGCCCTGATACATTAAACCCGCTGCATGTCTGCGGGGCAGGGGGGGGAGGGGCACTGCTGTGATTGGGTGAGTGAGCCCCCCCCCCAGCCTGCACCAGAAGGTCACGCTACTCCGATGAGACCAACCCCCCCCCCCGCACACACATACACACACACACACATACTGCTGTTACTACAGTCACACACAGTCATGATATATAACCATGTGTACTCTGTGTTATACTGCGTGTGACTGATTCATGTCCCCACAACATGAGTAACACCAGTACACCCGTCCTGCAGTACAAAAGTACAAGTATCAGTACTGAAAGTATATTTATGTATGGACTCTGATGCTCCGACAGCCGGGGCCCCGTGACCTCGTGGGGCCACGACTGTCCCCCGACAGGTGTGTCCGTCAGGTGTGTGGACACGTGGTCTTAAATCAAAGGCAGTTTAATCTTCTGACCTGGAGTCAGCTGCTGCTGCAGAAGGTCAGAGCCTCAACAACACCTCCTCAAATCAAAGAACAAATAATCTGAATCCAGATCCATGAGGTCCAGGTCCTGAGATCGCGTGGGTCCACCACAGCTTCAGCCTGAGCTGCTGTGACGCCCCCTGCTGGACCGTCACCGAACTACAGTCTATACACAGACAGACTTTAAATACATTTCACTGTGTACTTCATTATGTACTTCTACTCACCAAACACTTTTAAATCATGATATTTGTACTTTGTACTTAAGATGTGAATACTTCCTCCACTGAGTCTGATCGATGAACTGAAGCTCCTGGTGATGATGACGATGGCGTTCAGATGAAGGTGCAGTTTGTTATCCCGCCACCTGAGGGCGCCATGACATCACACCCCCTGCAGCTGATAGACGCCTGAGAGGTGACGAAGAGACGATGACAGATGCGTCATGTGAAGTAAAATAAAACCTCCGGTAGAAACAGACAATATTCTCACATCTGAGCTGGTTCTGCTGTAAAACGTGTTCTCCTTCATATATATATAATATTCATTATATGTATTATATATATAATATATGTACATACTGTGGTGTGGTGTGGGAGGAACCCAGAGAACCTGGAGAAAACCCAGGTGCCTCCACAATAAAGGACCCGACTGGACCGAGACGCTTGTTGCTGTGACGGTGCTAACGATGATAACACAGGGTTAGTTAGTTATTTAACCTCCAGAACCTTTATCGATTACAGCTGATTTATTATGAGGACGTGTTCTCTGAAAAATTCTCAACACTGAAACAAGTTTTTCTTATTTCTGCCGTCTGATTCAAACCATGAGTGTTTCTTAAAGAGTGAATTTGATCATTTCTTTTTCAGACCACCACATTAATACATAACACTACGTTTAACTGAATTAAATACTGTGTGTAAGCATTAATGCATGAAACACTGTATTATGAGTTCATTCCTTCAGTAAAGAGTTAATCATATTTCCTCAGTTTCATCTTCCTGCTGGATCACAGTGGCTTCCTGAGCTTTCACCCAGCTAAAAGGTGCTGTTGCTAAGTGATGGCGCTTCAGCTCGTGAAGCTCTCCACCCCGCCGGCTGCCCGACTCTGTGGCCAACATTAAAACCAAACGCACCCGAGGGCTCTCCAAACACGCCAATCCTTCACTTGGAGCAGCGTTTCCTGCTCCTGTGTCCAGACGCCGAGGGGGACCTTTAGTCAGCTTTCAGCTGAAAACACTGTCCTCCTCGTGCAGACCTGCTCTGACAGAGTCGCGCCTCAATCACGGCTTTGTTTTCTGAGTCAGGAGGAAGAAAACTGACCTGGTGTCTGTTTAACGGCGTTGGCAGCGAGCGGACCCCATGCGGTGTTTTTGTCCCCAGAGGACGACTGGCTCCGAGTCAGAGACCGAGACCGAGACTCACGCTGAGAGGACACAAACGGCCTCTTTACACATCCATCTTTGTTTCCACATGACGAACTCTGCGGCAAACTTCGTGGCTTTTATACTGTAGATTCCTTTGTGATCCCCGCTGATGTTGGTTTTCTGTTTGTCGTAACATAAAGATTGTTGCCCCACTGTCCTGGGATCAGTACCAGCAGTCCCATTTAAACCTGACCGCAGAAGAAGCCAGCACCATCATCAATCACCAGATATTTGGCGTTACCTGACACTTCTGCAGGACTGTGAGAACTGTCAGTTGGAGCTCAGTTTAAAACGTTGAAGCTGATCGTGCTGTAACATTTTCATATTTTCACCGTGGCTCATCTGAGAGCTCTGCTGGGATTAGAATAAAGAATAAAGACAAAGACCTGCGGGCCGAGAGCTGGACGCTATGATCAGAGGACGGACGACCGAGCGTCCAAGGTTGAGCTTTGTCTCGGAGACGCGTCGATAACTTCCCGTAATCACAGACGGCGGAGCGTCTGGACACGGAGACGTTATCGATGACCTCCTGACCTCTCTGTCATCACGAACTCTTTTATTCTCGTGATGTGAATCTGACTCTCATTACCGAACAAGCTGCTCATTGAGGTTTCGTCCAATCGGAGACGGATCTGCTCTGAGTTTATAATGAAGACGACAGGAAGAGGAAGGCGAGTCGTAACGTTCATAACACGTCCGTCTGTCATGAGTCCAACGCCTAAACTACACAAAGACGGAGTCGCTCTTCAGGTCCAACCAACATCACAGCAACATCTGGAGACAGCTGACAACATCTGTGTTTTCTCACGGTGACATTGAACACTTCTCTAAATAACCTCGGTCACACACAACCAGAGCTGGACTCACATTAATCTCTGTCCGCACAAACTCAGACACACCATTTGTTTGACATTGAAGTTACATGAATGGTTCAATCCAGTTTGAGACTCGGGGCGCGAGCGGCTCTGATGCGACTCTGCGGACGCCAGATTCGACAACGATGAGCTCAACAAAGAGTCGGTCCCTGCGGACGACCCGTTGGCAGAGCTGATAAACGTCCCGCGATGCGCCATTATTTGTGACCGCGCGTCGACTTCACAAGAACGGAGTCTGAAAAACCCGCTCGTTAAATCTGCTGAGGGATTAACGACCTCAAACCATCTCAGCGCTGAGCAGAAGCGTCTACGGGATGCAACAAAGGACAAAAAGACCAAGATCTGCTCCAGTTGCAAAGAGAAGTTAGAACAACGAGCTGAGTCCCACTGAAAACACAACATGCAAAGTTTCTTTTCCTCGAGCAACTGCAACCTCGACATGAAGCATCCTGGCCGAAGTTTGTGTACATGTGTAAGTTTTTTGTTTACGAGCTCAGGCCATCTCAGGGACGTTTTGATTGGGCACTGCTCACTACTACTGGTTCTACTGGTTCTGACTGGGAACCTGGCCCAGTGGGAAGCGTGTGGCGTCGTGCGTGTTGTGTTTTGGTATCTGCTGGGAGCAGTGTGTAGACAGACACACAACATGGTGTTAAACAACACGGTGCTGTGAGCGACGTTCTTGTTCCTCATCGTCCACGATGATCAGCGTTTCGTCTTCTCCGGCTGTGATTACGTGCTCTCACATGAAGGCAGAGCAGGTCCTGAGGCCGTGCTGATGGAAATCAAAGATCAGCACATGCTGTATGAACGCCTCCGCCCCCGGGACTCCATGATTAGAAGAAGACGAGCTCCTTTCTTCCATTTGGTCCCATGAAATGAGAATTATCACACTGCTCCTCACAGATCATTAACTTCAGAGGTGAAGGCGTCTCTGTGGACTTCACTGTGACGATCGACAATCCCGGATCGGTACCTGGATCCTAGGGAAGTCTGTCAACCAACAACTGAAGGTGTTTCAGATTAATAATCCAGTTTAATCTGTGTTTTTCTTGTGTTTGAAGATCTGAAGATGACTGCATGTCCTCCACAGCATCACATGAACAGTATCACCCCCCTTGTTGGACAGACACGGAGATCGATGAAATAAAAACTGATGACGTCACAGCGCTAACACGTTGTATTGATCACATCTGTGTCATTAATGAACAGACGAATTATGATTAATGTACCAAGTGTGGCAGTCGCTCTGATGAGGAGTGAAAACGTGAAAAGTGAAAGTGGAAACGTGGCGGAGGAGAAAGCCGCTCATTATCTTCTCAGCGTGAGATAAATGGAAGCGCAGAGTCCGAGCTGATGAACAGCAAACACTCAAACGCCGTCGGCCGCGAATTACAGGCTGCCAGGCGAGGGTGATTTTACCCAGCGGGCCCTCTGCCGGTCGCCGTGACAACCTGTCATTACGTCTTCAGGCCGATGAAAGAGACGGGGCCGTAATGGACCCAGAACCTGTCGGACCTCTGACACTCGTCGCTCTTCTCTCTGTTTACTCTCCGACTAAAACACTTTGCTGTCGCTCATCTGTTTTCTCCAGCGCTGCCTCACGGGTCCGCACGGTTCCCTCGGACCGAGACGTGACCCGGGATCCTCGGGAATGTCTTTGTCCGGTTCTGGTTCTGTCCTCACGAGCTATGGGTCTGTTTGGGCTCTAACTGGTCCCGGCCTGTTTTTTGGACCAGGCTTCAGGTGATGACTCGATTTTTAAAATTATGTTACACACTTTAAGTTCAAGACGGTTCTAATCAGGTTCTGATCAGGTTCTGATCAGGTGGTCACATACGAATGAATCCAAATAACATCATCAGCTGTTCTGACGTTGATGCTGCTGCTGCATTTAAACAAATTGTTCTGAAACGTGACAAGCTGAAAAATAAACTCTGGAACAAACATCCAGCATATCCCATCAATCAGTGAATCTGATTGGCTCCGTCTGATTGCCCCCCCCGGCCCCTCAGAGCAGGAAATGAGGGGGGGGGTAAAAGAGGAAACTTATCTGTGGACGGCAGCAGACACAGGAGAGCAGGTTTTAACTCAGACTGCCATTTAAAGATTATCCTCCATGAGTCCGGATGCTGAAGTCCACAATGAGGATCAGACCCAGTCCCGTGGTCTCCAGAGCGACGGATGCTGAACTCATCGCTGCTCGACATTTATCTTTAACGGCCAAACTCGCTCTGCTCCGACTCGGCATGCTCAGAGGCCGAAGCTTTTTAAATGTCAGCTTGTTTATTTCTCTGTTTTAACCTTCGCACCAACGGAAGTTTCACTTTCAAGCCCGATTGTTTATTATTTTCCTTCTTGGGGAAAAATTCATTGGCTGTTTGAGGGTCTAAACGTTTTTGCAAACTCACGAAACTTTGAACACGTATTCGCCCTGGTGAAAACCTACGTATTTTCTGTGTCGTGTACATGGGCAGGGCAAACTCCCCCCTCCCTTGTTGTAATCTGCTGTATCGTCCCCAGATGCACCGACAAATCTCCTGAAGCCATTTCCTAACCTACAGGAAGTCATTTTAATTTGAAAATGTTGTTTCCATTTCCAGACGTTGTATTTTAACGATCTCCTCCTCGAGATGTTATCATGAAAAGTCATGAAAAGTGGCCATGAAGAAATAACGTCGTCCAGTCTGCACACACACTGGCTGGAAACAGGAAGTAAACACTGAAGGACGTTTATCTTTTGATTTACACAATATCTTCACGGCCTTCTGTCGTGTTGTCTAACGCCACCTGCTGACAACAGGAAGTGAGTCTGAGCAGGAAACACTATAATACTACGGTTCACCTGCTTCAACATCAAGGCAACTTCCTTAAACTTCTCGTCGGTGAAGACCAACAATCTGACACTTCCACTGTTCCACATGAAATACGTGAATATTCAGAGTCTGCAGAGTAAAACAGATCTGAAGACGGGTTCGTCTGAACGATAAACGACCCAGAACATGTGAGAATAAAACTCGTTCCGAATAAAACGTTCCATCAAATGTGTTGAGAACACGCTTTGTTCTTCTGCCAGTTTCACTGAAGCTCTCTTCACCTTTTCCTCCTCAGTCACATGTGACGTGTTCTTCTCTTGGATGTCGGCGTCTCCAGATGATGTGGAAGGAAGTGGTGAAAATCCAATAAATAAATTTCCACTTTTAAATCGTTGGCAGAGGAAGTTCAGATCACAGAGGAGTTTCAGAGCCAGGTAGCAATTAAAGCAGGGATGGACCGTGTGAAGGAAAGTTTAATTAACTCCTCAAGAGTGAGACCAGCTGGCCACGTGTGTGTGTGTGTGTGTGTGTGTGAGTGTGTGTGGGTGAACATCAGGTTCTGATTTGGTTCTTAACGTTCTGAACCACCCTCAGAGTGGAGACCTGAATTATACACAGAGCTGGAGCATGTGTGTGTGTGTGTGTGTGTGTGTGTGTGTAGGTGGAGGTTCATGGTCCAGGGTAGGACCTGTCCAGATCCAGGACTCCAGGTTTCGTTAACGAGTCACGCCCGAGGCTCAAGATGACGAGAGGTGAAACGTCCTCAGAGAAGAGCAGGTGAATGATGTCATGAAGAACCTGCAGACATCAGGCCATGTTCTCCATCATTTACAGAGGAACGTGGGGGAACCACGCTGCTGATCCTGCTCATGGTGAGGAGATAGGAGGCAGGTGTGTAATCACAGCCATGCTGACACACACACACACATTGATTGTCATGTTAATTTATTTGTTTTCATCTCAGCATGTTTCTCTTTTTCCAAATGTCTTATACTATACTACACTACTACTAGTACTACTACTACTACATACTACCTACAGCATTACCCCCCCCCCCCGGGTAACAATGTCCCAATCCACTCTGACCAGATGAGCAGTTATCAGTTCAAAATATTTTTATTCCACCTAATCTGACCCTTTTATCAGATTAACACAGATTTTCTCTCTCACTTTTGGCACGACACTGATTCTTAGTGACCGCTCCAACACTTTTCCTCCACCCGCCCCCACCGTGCCCCCCCCACACCGTGCCCCCCCCAGGTTAATGGCATCATGGAAATATAAACAGCTCAGTCTTGGGCTGGTTTTATGGATTTGAGAGCTCAAGCGTTTAAGCTGAGGACGCGATGACAGCAGATAACAGTCGGGAGTAAATCCGTCCAGCACGCAGGTACCGGATGAGTCCAGCGCTGATCTCAGATCTGATTTCAGAATTATACCACAAAGCACATGGCATGTTCATGTCTGCCATGAAATCTCTGTATGTGAAAGAATCACGTGTTTTATGTCACATGACAAAAACATCCGTGTTTTTTTGTAAAAGTTAAAATATTTTTATTAAAAACTGAATCAGTTTAATCTATAGATTAAAAAAAAATTGTTTGATGTGTGAGTAACGTTGATTTGTGTCATGATTTCAGTTCATGTTAAATTATTTGAGTCCTGATCACTGACTTCATATTCTATGAATCAGTTATAATTATTATTATTATTCACTTATTGTTTTATAACGTTTCCATTATTTTTACTTTGTGTGAGTCTCATGTTTACTGTGTGTAAACAGTAAAAACTTTTTCTGTCGTAAAGACAAACGATGTTTGGAACAACCAGGGGATCCCATTAGCTCGAGCTGCCACCATGTTCCTCACGGCGGACCTTTAGTCCTCATCATCTCTGGCTAAGTGGCAGACCTGTGGGACCCCCCCATCGCCATCACCGCCATCTGCACTCAGTCGCCTGCTGTGCAGCTCTGTAAACCCCCTCTGTTAGTGTGTGTGTGTGTGTGTGTGTGTGTGTGTCTGTGGGGGGGTCCAGCCCTGTATGTAAAGAAACTGAGCTTGACCCAGTTTTATTATGGGATGAATTATTTCTGTCCGTATCAGGTCTTTCATGCTTGAAGTCCAGGACCAGGACCAGGTCAGATGATGACACCGGGGTCACGGGGTAAATATTATCGTCTCTGATCCTCGGTCTGTTGATACAGTTGGGGTCAGAGACCAGCAGGATCAGGGACTCATTAAACCTGAATGTGGATCAGACCGAGGAGGATTCTTCACCTGCTGAGAGACTGAAGCGGGATTATTTCAGCAGGAGTCTGATCCCGAAGGAAGAATTTTCATCTCTCAGATCAAACCTGCACAGCCTCAAACGCTTCTGCTCATGTAACGTATATGTTCTGGTTTATATCTCACACACACATACATTATACTGTAGGTTATACGATGTATGTGTTGTGTTGAATGTGTCCTGTAGGTGGAGCTCTTCTCCTCCTCTCTGTGTGTCAACCATCTGTCCTCCATCACCTCCTCCGTCCGTCTGTCTGCGGTGTCAACGCTCCTCCATCAGCTCTTTGTTTCTTCATATAAACACATTTCATGCTGGAAGAACAAAAACACTTCAGTGTTTTATTTTATTACAGCTCAGAGTTTTTTGCATTTCACCACAAAATGAAGAACGTAAAGATAATGATGTAAAATCAAAGCAACAGTCAAATTCACCGGAGCCTTATAACCACAACTATACATTTATAAATTATAATTTTTAAAACAAATTTATATTACGCTTTATTATTATTTTGATTTAAATCAAGGTTTGTATTTAAGCTTCAACTGCTGATTTGTAACTAATTTATAATTTTGTCAGAATTTTATAAGAAAACATTTTGTGACTCTAAATCACAAACAAAACTCAAATCTAAATGATGAGATTTAGATTAAATCAAAATTATGAGCAGCTCCACTGAAACCACAGACAGTTTCAGGTTTACGTTGAGTTTACGTTTAAGTTCAGATCATAATTTTCAGTAAGAGTTTTTCTGCTAACTTTTCATAATTTGTTTTCTGGCAGACTTGGTCTTCCATACTCTGTCATGCTGCTGGTATGTCAGGCTGGTTACAGACTGTGGTTTGCTGCCGTCTCTCTGCATACCAACATGGGCGAGAGACCCAGAGAGAGGGAGAGGGGGGGGGGGGAGGGAGAGAGACAGGGAGGGGGAGAGAGAGAGAGAGGGAGAGAGAGAGAGAGAGAGTGAGAGAAAGGAGGGAGAGAGAGGGGGGGAGGGGGAGAGAGAGAGGAGGGAGAGAGAGAGAGAGAGAGAAGGAGAGAGGGATGGGGGAGAGAGGCAGGGAGGGAGAGAGAGGGAGAGAGAGGGAGAGAGAGGAGGGAGAGGAGAGAGGGAGAGGAAGAGAGAGAGAGAGAGGAAGGGGAGGGAGAGAGAGAGAGAGAGAGGGGGGAGAGAGAGCGAGAGAGAGAGAGAGAGAGAGAGAGAGAGAGAGAGAGAGAGAGAGAGAGAGAGAGAGAGAGAGAGAGAGAGAGAGAGAGGGAGAGAGAGAGAGAGAGAGAGGGAGAGGGAGGGAGAGAGAGAGGGAGAGAGAGACTACGGGGGTGGAGGGTTTTTGTTTTCGGGGCACTCTCTCTCTCTCTCTTCTTTCCCAGCGTCCTCTGGGGGATGCAGCGAGCCAACAAACCCTCCTCCCTCCCTGGAACAGCTAATCCCTGAATCCAGTCCAACCACCACAGTCTCTGAGCGCCCGCCGGGGACGAGTCAGGCTGCCAGGCGTGTCCTCATGTCAGAGTCACAGCGATTCAACCAGCAACATGTTGCTGAGATCAGAACCACAGCAAAACAACTGGAAACATGTAACAGAGTCACAGCAAAACAACTGGAAACATGTAACAGAGTCACAGCAAAACAACTGGAAACATGTAACTGAGTCACAGCGACTAAACTGGAAACATGTAACAGAGTCACAGCAAAACAATTGGAAACATGTAACAGAGTCACGGCGACTAAACTGGAAACATGTAACAGAGTCACAGCGACTAAACTGGAAACATGTAACAGAGTCACAGCGACTAAACTGGAAACATGTAACAGAGTCACAGCAACTAAACTGGAAACATGTAACAGAGTCACGGCGACTAAACTGGAAACATGTAACAGAGTCACAGCGACTAAACTGGAAACATGTAACAGAGTCACAGCGACTAAACTGGAAACATGTAACAGAGTCACAGCGACTAAACTGGAAACATGTAACTGAGTCACAGCGACTAAACTGGAAACATGTAACAGAGTCACAGCAAAACAACTGGAAAAATGCAACAGAGTCACAGTGACTAAACTGGAAACATGTAACAGAGTCACAGCGACTAAACTGGAAACATGTAACAGAGTCACAGCGACTAAACTGGAAACATGTAACAGAGTCACAGCGACTAAACTGGAAACATGTAACAGAGTCTAACGGAGTACCTTTGTTGAACCGGGGACGTTCTGATGTATCTGATCACCATATTGATCAGTGCAGCCCTGGGGAACTCCATGTGATTTTTGTACATTGAGATGCGTAACGACTGATGGGTGCATCCTCTAAAGAGGATTTAAACCAGTTCAGCACCACAGAGTCAACTGGTTTTGTTGTGGTCCAAGCAGGATGTGCCGAGTGCCTCTGCCCTGTCAGTACATCTCACAATTCTAAAAACATTTTATCAGCAGAGACCAGATATTCAAGTCTGGTGAAAGCTTCAGGTCTGGACTCCAGAACAACCGGGTTAGGGTCCGTTTCCAGGACAGAGGTCAGAGGACGAAACAAACTGGGGTGAAGTTCATGCCAGTGTCACAACAGATATTTGGATCAGACAGGATGAAGAAATTCAGTCTGCTCAAACTTCAGAAACAGATTATATATGCAGTAAAAATATACATTTTTATATTCTGTATATGTACATATATAAAAAATGTATAGCTATTTATAACTTTTCTTCTTTTTTTAATAATGACTCGTCCAGGTCTGACCCTGTTCAATGCGCTAACCTGTTTGACCTCTGACCTCCTGCAGCTGAGTGAGGATGAGGACATGTGACCTGTTGTTTAACTCAGTGCGTCGGGACAATATCACACGGTTGCTCTTCAACAAGCCTCATCACAGGATCCGGTTTATGGACACACATTCATTATGTGATACTGTGTGACCTGAAACACACCGAGACCAATCACATCAGACGTCCACACTGACCTCAGATCAGTCTTTATCCGCGAATACACAATGAGATTCTCAGCGAGAGGTTGAATTAGGCCGCGGACACACTGAGAGACATTAATGTACGTTTGTAGGGCGAGTGTTGTGTGTGAGTGTGTGTGTGTGTGTGTGTGTGTGTGTGTGTGGGTGGGGGTGGGGTGGGGTGGGGGGGGTGGGGGGGGGTGATAGATACCAGATGTCTGCAGAGCTCAGTTCAGACCAAGAAGCCACTGGATTTAAAAAACACTTCGGGTCCAGTTACTTTTACTTTTCCAACAAGCACAGGACTAACAGTAACTAAGTAAATTTACTCAGACACTTGTACTTCATGTCCCAGGGAAGTACTGAGTATTTTATTTTCATAAAGATCCACAGTTACTCATAAATATGCGATTCTGTGATGATGCATTTTGCAGATTGAACTCCTGTTGTTCAGACGGTGGCTGGGTCTCTGGTTCTGAGGACCAGAACAATCCTGTTCTGAGTCCGGTTCTGTTCTGTTTCCTCTCGTGTCTCATTTAAACCTGTGTGCGTCCCGGATCACCTGGTCCAGGTGCGACAGAGACTCGGTGGGCGCCGGTGTAACCTGTGCACCGGGTTTAAAGTCTCATTTTTTACTTTGTGTTTATTTGTCTGTTTAATGTTGTTTGTTGTTTTCACTGTGAAACATGTCGCACAAACAAACGTCCGAACTGAAGACTGTGACTGCGTATTTACACATGAATTAGAAACGCTTCATCAGCAAAATGATTCATCTGACTTTTTAGTGACCAGTGAGTGAGTGTTTGTCACTGGGGAGTCAACCTAGACACACACACACACACACACACACACGTGAAGGTAAGAGTTACAGCTGTTCCTCTTTGTGCCACAGTGAAACTGATCTGAGGGGAAGTGTTGGAGCGTCAGGTCGCCTGGCGTTGCCACATCGCCGACAGTTTGAGTTACCTGCCAACGAACCGCGGGTGACGAAACCCGCTGAGTCTGCACTTCCACCGCAGATCGTCTGAGTCAGACGCTGTTGCCCAACGAGCCGCTTCTTTACCCAGTTCTCCTTTCACACCAACAAGGTGAGAGGTGGACCGCCCAGACCATTTCAGTAAACAGCAGGGACGCATACTCCAGTGATGGGAGTGGTACAAGTACAAGTACAAGGGTTCTGATGTGAGAGCAAAGGTCATCAAGTAAAATCTATGAAGTACTTTCTGTTCCTGCACTTCAACAACACACGTGTGTTTAATGTCTACTCTGAAATTATACATTCAAACCATCACACAACACAAATGTGTGTACAGTTTTGTATGAAAACACACTGCTGTGTAAAGAAATGCTATAATGATGATTTCTGAATAAGATACAACATAAATGATGTACACATGTATGTCGTGTGTGAAACAAACTTTGACAGGCTGAAGTGTGACCCCCTGAAACTGAAGCGGTGGCAGAACAAGATGCTGAAGCTCACAAAGACTGGAATGAGGATCAGCAAGCTGGCGGTGGCCTGCACGGTCCTTACTGTAAATATATGTAATATGTGTGTGAGATACGTGTACAGACAGTTGTGCGCCGCACGATGTGAGGACGGGCGTCGTTGTGTTTCTGAACACGACTTCATTGTGATGTTGCAGTGGAAATCTGGGGCAGCAGCAGAGTAAAGTGGAGATATTCAGTTTCATCCCAGAAATGTTGAGAAACCTACGTGTGTAATCAAATTTTAAGTGGAATCTAATATGCACATATTGAATTGATCGGTCCATCTGTCTGCCGCTCGCTGCACTTCCTGTGGAGACGACTTCAAATGCAGACTTCAAATCTACTTTCAGATTTTAATGTGCGCAGAGTGGTGTTTGAGTGACAGGTGGAAACATGGTGGTGATCACAGGACGTTCAGTCTGCGAGCAGGAACGTGATCTCAGCGCGATGCCGTCCTCCTGTTGGAGGGTCCGGCGCTGAGCGGCGCCCTCCGACTCGTGTGCCGCGGCTCAGTTCGACGCAGAAACACACAGATTTAAAATGATGTGCGGTTTATTAAAACAGACTCAAGTTCAGGTTAAAACTGCGGAGCTGAAAATAAACATACATCACCACATGATCCGCTCGATAAAAATCAATTTCCCACCGCGGCTCCGTTCTGTTCTGCAGCCCGTTATAATTATAATGAGTCACGTGACCTGCGGCGTGAGTAATGATGGCGCCCAGAGCGTCGGGGTTACTGTACGGACACGCCGTGTCGGGAGAACAGGTGCGACTCGACCTGAACCAGATGAAACGAGTGTTTCCACAGCTGTAGAGAGGAAACGCTAACAACAGAAACCTTTCTTTGAGAAAGTGAAGCTGAAACTTCACAGCTGCAGCTTGTTCCTGTCTGATGAAGCCCATTTAAACCTTTTTCAGCCTGTGACCTTTGACCTCTGAGCTCGCTCACTTCAGTCTGCGGCTGGAAACAATTTCAGATCCTCGTGTTCACACCGAACCGACTCGCAATCAAGGACGATTAACCACCGACAACTCATCTGTAACGTGTGCGGCGTCGCCTTCAGGCTGCGATGGTGATTACATCACAAAGAAATCTGTCAACGTTTCAGGGACACACAAATACTGGGATGAAGCTTAACGCTTATGATGAAACATGAAGAATCTCACACACACATCGAGACTCTGGGTCACCCCTGAACCCTGCAGATGTCTGCAGATATTTCAGCATCTGTGAAGATGTTTCAGTGTCTCTGCAGATGTTTCAGTGTCTCTGTAGATGTTTCAGTGTCTCTGCAGATGTTTGAGCATCTCTGCAGATGTTTCAGTGTCTCTGTAGATGTTTCAGCATCTCTGCAGATGTCTCTGCAGATGTTTCAGTGTCTCTGCAGATGTTTCAGCATCTCTGCAGATGTTTCAGTGTTTCTTCAGATGTTTCAGCATCTCTGCAGATGTTTCAGATGTCTCTGCAGATGTTTCAGCATCTCTGCAGATGTTACAGATGTCTCTGTAGATGTTTCAGTGTCTCTGCAGATGTTTCAGCATCTCTGCAGATGTTTCAGTGTCTCTTCAGATGTTTCAGCATCTCTGCAGATGTTTCAGATGTCTCTGCAGATGTTTCAGCGTCTCTGCAGATGTTTATCGGTGCAGATCAGTGTGTGGGTTGAACGTGTGAGGTCTCCACTTGTTCCTCTTCCTGGATTAAGATCATCAGCAGACACACTGTAAATGTGAGAATTACGCCGGTTCGTTGTGATGCTGCTGTTCGTTGTTGTTGTTGTTGGTCTTATCCTCTTTTTGTTCCTATCACCTCCTGCCGTCCTTCTCTTCCTCCTCCTACTCCCCCGGTCCTGTATCTCCTCCTCAGGCGTAAACACACTGAAACAAAGAGCTCTGCTGGTTTTATTGTGCGTCTGCAGCCACATCACAATGTTCACAGACACACAGGGTTAATCCAGCAGAAATAATCTGTACACAAAACATGAGCTCAATCTGACGCAGATCAGCAGCAGCTCGGGGTCTGAACTGAAGATGACCAAAGTTTCGCCTGTCTGTCACATTTTATATTTAAACACTGAATTAAAACCTGCAATCATTTCTTGTTATTGATCTGAGATTCACCCGAAAGAACCATTGATTATCAATAAAATTAAATGCATTTAAAAGACACAATGAAAATAAATGTGTTTGCTGTGAAATGAACAAATAAAACTAAGAATAAAAATGGTGTTCTCTCTAATATAAATCAGTGAATTTATTAATGCCCAGCTAATGAATTATTTTGTCATATTTCTACATGTTGTGTGTTTTATTTTGTGATTGGTTTGTTATGTTCTGACAGTTTCTGACTGGTCAGATACAAAACCAGTGGATTAAACATCTCGTGTATAAAGTATGTTGTTAATAAAAATTCTGCTTCTTCTTGTGTTAATGAAATATTCACGAGTTCTGTGTTTCACTTCCACCATCAATATTTCCGTTTTTGTGGTTTTCTCGGCGCAGCTGAAGTCTGATCTCAGATCAGCGTCCTCTTTGACACCATATTTACATCTGATTATCTGCACGCCTCCCTTGTTTCTTTGCTGGATTTGATGCTGAACTTCAGTCACACGTCTGATGAGTGTCAGCAGGCTGCTCTCAGATCAGATCTGTTCTGGATGTCGCTGCACATGCTGCTCTGATTCTGTCCTGATCAATCACCTTCTTGATGCGGCTGGTTTCACAGGAACACACCTGGACCCCACTCAGCCAATCAGAGAAGGCGTCAGGTAAACTGGCTTCGTCTCCTCATCGTGATGATCCACGCTGCGACCTGATGTCTCTCATCTGCAGAGATGATACGGCTGGTTTTTAACTTGTCATGGTTTATATCATCAAACAGTCTAATCAATAATGATGATTGATTGATTGATGACCTGTCTCTTGGAAACGATGCTCCTGTCTCTAACTACCAGAATAATTTTCTTTTAGGTTCTAATGTTTTCTACTAACGTCCTGAGGACATGTTGACTTGATCTATCTGACTACCTGATCAGATTGAACAACTCGTTATTGATCTTATTGATCTCTCAGTTAAATCTCCACCTGACTCCAGCGTCAGTCACCAGGTTCATGGTTCTGTTCAGACTCTAACAGAACCTGGTTAAGGTCAGGGAGGAGAAACATCTGGACAGCTGTTAGAAGCCTGAAGACGTTTGCAAACATCTGTAAACTGAGCTCACATCAGGCTGCTGACGTGTTCACGTCTGTTGGATTCAAACATCTGTTCACAGGACGTCACTGATTGATTGATTGATTGATTGATTGACTTTGCTGATCATGTTACAGTGATATTATACACCTGACTCCGTCTGTCCAGGTGGGATCCTGCAGAAACCAAACACGTCTGTCTACATCTGCGTAGAGGCCAGACCTCCTCAGTCCCCCCCCACGCCAACCGTCACAAACATGTCATTGTGGGACGGCAGAGGGACGGACAGTTTGGTCACAGCTGTGTGGACGGCGCCGTAGGGAGGAGACGTGAAGAAGACGAGCTCTGTGTCGCGCTCAAAGTCTCCTCATGAGAGACGACGAATCAGAGACCAGTTGTTTTCAGAGGGACGACCCCCCCGGGACGGGAGTGTCTTCAGTCCGTGTCCCTCGGTCGTCCAGTGTAGATTTATTCAGTTATAACTTGAGAGGAGCCGACATGAAGATGTCATGTTAACATCACTCACGCGAGAATAAAATTCAAGCAAAGAGTTTCAGTAAATGACCATCAGACCCCCCACCCCCCCGGGCACCCCCACTCCCCCCACCCCCCACCCCCCGGGCCCCCCCCCCAGTGGCCCCTGTCAGCAGTAATTGAGATGAACATCAGTTCACAGGGGGCGATCCCTCAGGCTGAGACCATGAAGTGATCCAGGATCAGATACGTGTGCAGCTTCTCCTGAAGCTTTTAATGTTTCCACATCACAAAGTCTCAGTGAACCATCCGACCCCCCGCCCCATCAGGCCCAGACCCCCACCCCAGCAGGCCCTGACCTCCACCACACCAGGCCCAGACCCTAACAACTACATTACAACTTCATTTACTGTAGACAACTGTAGTATATTCTATACTATATTATATTATAATATAAAACTAGTACATTCAGAATACTAGAGAGCTGATCAGTGGGCCGAGCCTGAACACCTGTGGCTCAGGAACAGAACAGGTGTTCAGGTCTCCTGTTGCATGTTTCAGTTTGGACTGATCTCAGACCATCTTCACTCATGTTGTCTCAGTTTTGATGAGTTATTAAACTAACTCTGTTCAGTCCGGCCCTGCAGCGGCATTAAGAGGATCCCCCCCCGCCCACTGTGACCCCCCCCTCCTCTGTGACCCACCCCCAGTGCATGCTGGGTAAACTGTACTCCCCCTGCACATCTCCTGCTCCTCAAACAGCCTCCTCATTGTCATCCAGTCTCCCTCTCCATGAAGGAAAAGGAGATGTCCACAGGAGACAAACGTGTTTTTCAGCAGTGAACAGATAAAGATTTGAACCTTGAGCCCCCGAGGAGGAGGCGATTTGGATGTGAAAAGAGACCGGGGGGGACAGAGGAGAAGTCGGGCGGTTATGAATGTGCGTTTGATTTCATAAAGCGACGGAGGGTCTGATCACACTGAGCTGCTTGTTGAGTGTCGTCCAGATGTGCCATCAATGCCGCCCTGTTCGCCTTGTTCCTGCCACACTGAGGCCCTGATCTGCACCTCACCCCGGGGAGGGGGCGCGAGTCCTGGGGGCGGTGTCATGGATGTGAAGGGACGTCCAACGACTCTCAAGATAACGCTGCTGTCTGCAGCAACCGGGTACCTTTACTACTACTACTACCTCAGAGGTACTGCTACTTTACTGGGGTATATGCCCTTCCTGCTACTTCATGTTTTTACTGCACTACATTCATCTGACAGCCACAGATTATATTGGATTTAGTCCTCAATCAGAGATTAAGTCAGACTCAGTTCTCAGTCACAGATTAAGTCAGACTCAGTTCTCAGTCACAGATTAAATCAGATTCAGTCCTCAGTTACAGATTAAGTCAGACTCAGTTCTCAGTCACAGATTAAGTCAGACTCAGTCCTCAATCACAGATTAAGTCAGACTCAGTCCTCAGTTACATATTAAGTCAGACTCAGTCCTCAGTCACAGATTAAGTCAGACTCAGTGAGAAATTGGTAAGATTATGATTATACTGACAGTTTTTTCTTTTGGTTTTTAGGTGGTAATTTTACACACAGATCTTGTGGTAAAGAAGGTGGCCAGCTGGTTTGTTTGCTTGTTTGTTTGTTTGGCTGCAGCAGTGAACCGATGTCAGTATAAAACAAACATCTGGTTTGTTGTACATGTGAAGACACGTATAAACGCAGTATAAATACTGATACTGAAGACTCCACTTTTGTTTGGTGTCTCTTTGTGGATCTCGGACCTGGATTACCCCCCCCCCCCCCGCCCCCAGCTCCTGTGTGTCTCGGACTGAAGATGAGTGCACTCTGATAATCTTCATCCTGATGCAGACACCTGTCACAGCAGCAGAGTACATCCCATAATGTCTCTGTAAGCAGATTAGGTCGTCTAATGCAGGTATTTGAGGAATATTCATGCAGCTAAGTGCTTATGTAACGTCTCAGAGCCTCCTGCCTTTTTGTTTGGTGTCTCCCACCCCCACCCTCAGTGAGGAGCCCCCAGGCCTTCACCCACATCAAAGACAGGAAATATCTCTGTACACATACTGTACACACACATATATATATACGCATATATACACAGATACTGTACACACACACACGCTCTTGTTTGTGGGAGATAATCTGAAACACAACACATCGTTTACATCAGACACACATCTGTCCTCTGACCTGAATAAAGACACTGTTCAAATAACACACCTTTAACTGCTGTTGTGTTGTTGTTGTTGTTGTTGCTCATGTTTAATGTGTATTTCCGTGTTGATGTGTGACAGGTACAGGAAACTGGAGGAGGAAACTCTCCATTAAATGAAACAACTGGAACAGATTGGATGAAATGAGGCTCATTAGAGCGTCGAGGACGAGGAGGAGCTGCTCATTTACATGCAGCCGAGTCGCTGCGCTCGGCTGCTTCGCTTAATGAGAGGAAGAGATTAACATCGTTCAGGAGCTCCACCTCCACCACCAGCCAGGTTAACACACACACACACACACACACAACAGCTGGCAAACAACCTGCTGCAGAATGAAACTCACACTGTAACACACACATCAGGGACCGGGCCGTCCAGACCCACAATCCAGTCCAGATTTTCTGTCTACAGATTGACTGGTGATTCATATTAACACAACAAGAAGGTGCTGAGACATTCAGCCGGGCCAAACCGGGTCCAGGTACCTGGCGTCCGACAGCGCAGAGACAGAGCGAGCGCTGGGAGCTGTGGTTCAGATCCACACAGATGGTGTTTGTGGTTGGTGTTTCTGTTGGAGCAACGACAGACAAACTGTTGAGTCATTAGTTTGGAGATAAGAGACGTGAGTCCTGTCCGGGGCCGGACGCCGACAGGACGAGGTCCATTTATCTTTTCCTGCAGGTCGCGAGGACGAACGCCGTGGATGCCGAGCCGTCAGTCAACGTCAGAAAGGTGACGGCGGACCGGCCGGAGAAACGGCGGCCTGCTCCTTTAAAATGATGAGAGGCTTTGCTCATGGGGGGGGCTAAATCCAAAATGTACAAAAATAAAAGCCTATTAGTGGAGTGAAACATTTTGATCTATCAGGCTGCAAATACAAACAATGTCAACACCCAAACACATCTGTTGCAGCTTATCTGCTCCCACTGCACTTAACGTGCTCCTAATGCGGCCGCCGCCGTTTCTACCTTCACGCTGCACGTGCTGCATGCTCACCGCTCCATACATTCACACGAGAAGACTGAAGATGAGCCTGAGGCGTAAACTGAATCACTTTTTAATTAATTAGTGAACGAGCCAAGACGCCGTGCGTCCAAACATGGGGAGGACGACGGATGTTTCGCCGTGTCAGATCGTGGCGCTGAAACTGAGCGGATACCTGAACGCAGCCTGTTGGCTGCAGCTCAAACACTCAGAGGATTTTCATGCCGGGCCGTAAGAGGCTTTTATTTTTATACTAATGCCTGACTTAAAAGGTAAAAAAATCTGTTTGCTGCCAGCGTTCACCTGATGATGTCATCACGAGCCAAAACAAACAGAGGCATTATGGGAAAATCTGTTAATGTGGGGGAGAAGAAGAGGAGCAGAGACGTGTCCGTTATACGTAGATTAAATACTGCAAATAAAAACTTTTTAATTTATTTAATTTTCTTATTTTCCTAATTTTATTTCCTCGTAAAAAAATCTGTTATTAGTTCACTTCCACTGTAAACATTATATCTATGTAATGAGTAAACAAACTTTTATAGTTGTCGTGATTTCCCCGCAGACGTTTTTCTTATTGTCGTCGAGGAAAAACAAGCTTGTTTTTAAAAATCATTTCCACATGTGGAGATACGAGGTTTCTGTCCCGGCACAAAGAAAAGCCTCAAACCAGCAGATCATAAAAAATGAATCACGTAAATAAACATGAAATGTGTCTGTCGGGGTTTCCGGAATAAAAACACCTTTTATTTTTGTTTCCTGCAGCAGCAGCAAAGTTGTGTGTGTTTTTTTCTTTCAGAGGTAATTTCAGCCGCAAACGGTGAAATTAAAAGCGAAGGCATTCAGACAGACGAGCTGCATCGAAATCAGATTAGGAAATTGGGGCAACGCTCCCCCCGGAGAGTCTGATGTTCAGCTGGAAAAGACATCTGACACCACAGGAAACAAACACACACACACACACACATTTACTCCAGTTGAGTACTGGAGTAAATACTACTACAATAAAATAATTCACCACCCCGTGAGAAATCTGAGCCTTTTCCTTCCTGTTTTTCACACGTTTGTAATAATTACTGAGCGTTTGTTGTGTCATTAAATCAGATGATCATGTGACATTACCCCACACACACACACACCTATACACACCTGTGAACACCTGTGTGTAAGCCCCTCCCCTCCTGCAGGTGATCAGCCGCAGCAGCTGAATTATTAATTCAGAGCAGATTTATCTGTTATTTTTATTGTTTGTGTGAATGAATATACATAAGCCCTCCCCCCCCGAGAGCCCCCCCCCACACACACACACACACACACACACACACACACTCAGATGAATATTCCTCCGGCTGAAGATACGAGTCACATCAAACTTTAATCACCTCCCTGTATTTGCATTTGATTCCAGGAGAGCGGGGTGTGTGTGTGTGTGTGTGTGGGGGGGTATTCCCAGCGAGCGGTGACTCCGTCTTTGATGATCGGGACAATTAGGACGGATCAAAGTGAAGGTTTGACGAGGCCTGCAGCTCATTTACATAATGAAATTAGCTGCAGATGAGAAGAATCAGTCAGAGGAACAACTGGTTTCCATTATTCATACCAGGAAAGAATCTGTTTATGATGCTAATGTCGCCATTACCAACCTCGTCTCCAATTAACAGTTTGTTAATTAACCTCTCGTTTACATCTGATCGCATTCTCTGTCGTTGTCTCGCGGCTCAGCGTTGTTTGTTTCTGATTACATCACATCACGTCCTGACGAAGTGTTAATCACACGTGATGAATCCATTAGAGCTGAGGCGCGAACAGGTGGCGGCGCGGCTCACCTGTAACACACCTGGATAATAAAACACAAACATCTCTCAGGTGAGACTCGCAGGTACGCCGCCTGACAATGAGTGACGTCGCATCAGCTTCGACCGAGGAAGCCGCGTTCAGAAACGTCCTCGCTGAAAGCTCAGAGGTCAGAGGTCACAGCCCCCGAGGTCCTGTTATCTAACTAATGAGCGGCGCAGAGCTGACCTCAGATCAGACAAGTGGTTTGATCCATGGGAACTGGATCAGAGACCACTTCCTGTCTGCTCCAGTCATCAGAGCCACTGCTAGCCTAGCTTAGCACAGAGACTGGAAGCAGGGGGAAACTGTTAGCCTAGCCTAGCTCAGATGTGACGTTACACAAACGTCAGAGTTGAGGCGTATTGATCTTCTGATCGGATCTGATTGGCTCAGCTTCATACAGGTGGACTCAGGTAACGATCAGAACCACCTGAGCCTCGTCAGTGACTCTCACACTGTGTGTGTGTGTGTGTGTGTGTTTTAATGTGTGTTGGGAGGGTGATGGAGGTGTGGCACTGTAACCCCCCCCCCACACACACACACACACACACATATAAACCCAGTGTTCGCCCACACTCTTTTTCTCAAGATGTGACGGAGTGGGTAGGAGTGTGTGTGAGATCTGTTTTATGATGTGTATGACTCTGTAGCGTGTGTGTGTGTGTGTGTGTGTGTGTGTGTGTGTGTGTGTGTGTGTGTTATGACTCTGGGGGAAGTGTTGTTCCCATGCCCTCTCTGCATTCCTGCCTAAGATCCCAGACGCGTTTTTTGGGGTCTTGTATTTATTTTTCCTCCCCCAACATGGAGTCCAGGATGTCGAGTCTCACACTCACACACACACACACACACACACACAGACAGACACACACACACAGTGGTGACACTAACAGCTGAAATATGAAGCGATAACAGAAACAGGCCGTTAGTGAGAGAAGTTACAGGATTTAACCCCGGACTCAAGGTCTTCCTGGGTCCACGTGGTTCTGAGGAGCTGAGACCCAGGGCCGGAGCGGGACCAGGTCCAACTCAGTCTAATGGGGGTCAGGTCAGGTCTGGTTTGACTGTTTTACCGGAGAGCAGACTGAGAACCTTCACCTCAACGTCAGGTTTGTCAGAGGAAACCGTCAGAGGTTTGATTCTCGTGATGCAGCAGACGTGGGATCAGTTTGATGAAAATAAACACAACGCTCTCCTTCATTTCCATTTCTCTGCACATTAATGACTCTCAGCCGAGTATCAGAGCAGAGGCCTGAATATTCATGGCCCCGCTCGTCGGCCCCCGGGGGCCCCGCATGGAGCCGCTCATCCAGGCAACAATACAACACCCTGAGTTTGATGTTGACCAGTCGACTTTATAAATAAAGTTTTTATGCAGCTTCACTTTTTTCACCTGATTAATGTTTCACTGTAATATATAGTAATATAATATAATATAATATATATATATATTTAAATTATCTTTGGGTTTGTACCTGATTCTTTTTGTGTGTTACTCAAAACTTGTAGGTTTTTGTACCCCAGATTTTTAGTTTGGGCTCATTAGTGTGTGTGTGTGTGTGTGTGTGTGTGTGTGTGTGTGTGTGTGTGTGTGGTCTGGGAAAGCAGCCCACACTCTGAAGGTACTTTATTTTGGCGAGGACTTCCCCTCTGATATCAGACTGATGGACTGAGGAGGAGAAACGACATCCTGCAGATCAGACGGGAGCAGCTTCCCACCCGCCCCCCCGCCCCCCTGCAGGAAGTAGTGACCCCAAGGTACTTCAGATGTGTAGAGGACATTGCTCGAGGGCCGTCCATGTTTTCCTAACGGTCGGAGCTTTACACGTCCCCCACGCTCGTCTCCCACGCTGCCCCCCCCATGACGATGAGCGGGGAGCGAGGGAAAGTATGTCGGAGGTTTCTCAGGAGTTACTGGATATTTTTAGTCTGTTACCACATCCACAGCTCGCGCTTAACACACAGGAAACTGGAAAGAATTAAACCTGGAGAACAGAAAAGGTCAGATAGATCAATCAATATATAGCTCAATAGATCAATAGATGGATGATAGATGTTTGGTTAGTTATAATAGGAAATAGATTACTTAAGATAATAAAACTCTCAGTTCACGGTGAATCACAGGTTTGTGGTTATTTAAATGTTAACGTCCGGTTCAGGTGAAGTTAAACCTAAACTAAAACTTTAGATGATCTAATGGTAAACAACCCCACCTGTGTCTCAGGTCATTCTGTGAATGTACGTTAATATATTATATATATTATCAGAGTTAATAATTCATGATTATAGTTAATAACTCTGTTAATGTTAACCCCCCGCAGACTGAACCTGAACAACAATCTTGTGTTACTGTGTAATCAGTCTCTGTTTCTGTGTCGAATCAGCAGATCTCTGCGTGATGGGACGTTTGATCACGCGTGTCTAATGTGGTCATGTGTGTCGGCCTCAGTAACGTTATCATGACTCATCGTTTTAATGACGACAGCGCTCACAGAAACACACCGAGGTGAAGCGGTGGACACACCTGTGACGACGCAGGTGACGTTAGCCTTCAGCTGGACACACCAACCTGGACATGTCCAGGTGGATCCAGGACTCTCGGTGTCGGTCGGGTCCTGATCCTGTGACCCGGCGTCCATCGGGACGGTCTTTAGGAAGCATGAACCCTGCAGGTGAAGCGGTTCCTAAAGTTTAGCGTGGAACATCAAACCAGAACCGTCACCGTTCTGACATCAGTTCAAATGGATCAGGACAAACGGGTTGTCCATTAACGGACCTCTCAGCAGAACGTCTGCTGGACCGGGATGAAAGCCGGTGAGCGGGAGGTGAACGGCAGCTCTCCGTCTTAGAGGCATTACTGACGTTTCCTTGAAATTGGATAATTGCTGGCTGCCGTGAGCGAAGCATTCAGACGAGCCCACACAGTTTGGCATCCACTCGTCTTTTTTCTCCACCGCTCAACTTTAAATTATAGGTTGTCAGCGCTGGCGCTGTAATTTTGTCCGTCTCTCTGAAGACGAGGATAATTCTGGAGCGTATAGACTCCAGTGGATGTATGGCTTATTGTTGCTACGTGATTGGGAGACATGTTGGGTCCTTAAACGCATCGGCACCGCAGATTTTCACTTTGGAACCAGTTTAAATTCATTTTTTCAGGTTGGGTCAGGATTATGTCACCGCTCGTTGTTGTTTCACACCTGTGTTCACACCTGTGTTCACACCTGTAACCCTCACCTGACCTCCACGCTCACCTGCAGATCTTTATGTAATCCAGACTGTATAATACTGAAACACCTGGTACCTGCAGCAGGTAAATACAGACCATATGATGGCAGGTTCAGTTTCATCAAACACAAAGCGCTCCGTTAAAACCGGTTTGTCCTTGTCTCCAGCGGGTGAACTCACCTGAAGGCGAGAGTCCAGCTTCTCCAGGTCTTCAGACTGTGGCAGGTCTGGATCAGTATTCACAGACAGGCTCTGGATGTGATGTGATGCAGCTGAATCTGCAAACATCAACAGAAGAGCAGTGGAGGGGAACCTGTAATTGGAGTAACTGAATATGGATGAACTCGCTCATCACGTGAAAATCACAGGAGACAAAGCTTCGCTTCGTCCGACGCGGTAAAACAAAACGATAACGGCTGAGATGAAAGGTTTGTTTTCATGACACGATCATGGGGGTGACACGGTTTCACTTATGTAGGCCAAGTACTTTTACTGCAGTACTCTGCTTAAACACTGAAGTATTTGTGCTCTGATGTTTCACCTGGAGTACGGAGATTCTGTCGTCCCTTCACCTGAAGTCGACATAAACCTGATGAGTAATTAGCAGGTTGATAAGAGTCATTACCAGCGTTGAGGCGGCGTCAAACAGTTAAAGCGCCTGAAGTTGAAGCAATGGTTTACGTAAACACAGTCAAAGATCATGTGAAGTGGAAGTGCTGAGATGTAAATGTAGAAGCTGTCAGCAGATTAAATTATAACATACTTCAAGCAGTTGATGTGTCGCACAATGAAATAATGACAGTTAAAGGAAAAATCAGTCAACTGAGGAAAATATGTGTGAAAGAAAATATTAAATGAAAGGAAGTGGTACCTAAAAGGTACAAAAGGAAGTTGAAGTGGCAGTGGGAAAGGATTTCTTAAAGCAGTTGAAGTGTTAAAGCCAAAGTGATGGTGGAGTTTCAGGTTTGAATTGAATTAATAAAAGAAGTGAAGTGAACGTGCTGAAAGGACTTGAAGAGTTTGATATTTAGGGAAACTGCCAAACAGACTGAAGAGGTGTTGAAAACCATGAATGAAACTGAAGTGGCAGTTGGTGTAAAGCACATGTATCCCTCAGGACTTGTGTCAGTGCTAAAACTGAAGTGTACACAGTATAAACAATGAAAGGAGTTGAAGTGGATTCCTAAATTTAAGTTAGTTTAAGTTTAAGTTAGTGTCAGGACAAATGTAAAAACTAAGAGTAGATTTGATTAGATGGGATTACATTATTATATTAACAGTCAGCATCTCATCATTACATTGTGTTCTCATGAGAAACTGAGCAGATGTTTTCCATCAACATGTTGCCACCGTGCAGATGTTTTACGAGCGTTTGTTTTCATGTGGTTTCAGCATGGGGAAGTGTTGTTTTCAGCTTTCCACAGTTTTTAATAAACTGAAAAGATTTCTCCATGAACAAAATGACAGATACAGAAACAAACCTGAGAAACGTGTCATCATTTCTTCATAATGGACTCAGATTTAAAACTTACTTCAGCGAGTACCATAATAGTACTTATTATGATGTCATAATAAACTTCAGGGTAATCCAGGGTCAGACGTTTGACAACAACAGTAATTAATAGACGTCTTATCTTAATCTTAGTTGTCAATAAATTGAGTAGAATTTGTTCTGGTATAAAAGAAATAAAGGATAAAAAATAATATGATAAGAACTAATATGACACAGGATTTCTTCTTTTAAAAAACTGCAGTTTATTAACGACAGTATTATAACATAAAGAACCAATAAATGATCCAGTAAATTCCCTGTTGGAGTGAAATCTATGAAGTTCGATGAAGTAGAGAAGTACTTTAGATAACATGAATCCTTCACTGTACATGTCATGATAATGAGATTATTCACAGTGGATAAGTATATAAGTATATAAGTATTTATAAGTAAATAAGTGTACTGAGCCTTTCACAGCGTGACAGAGATTGTTCTGCTTCCATACGAGTTGGACAAAAAATTATAATGAGTCGTCGTTCACACAGTTTTTATTTAAACACCAGACAATGCTGAGAATGAAGCATGTGCCCGATACGTTCATGACGCAGTGTAAACGTGTTAGTCACGTGCACATGCTAATCATACACACTTTCAGCTCGTTTTGATGTGGCGTGAAGAAATGTACTAATCCTAATCCTAATAATCCAGCCTTTATTAAATTAATAGATCATCTGGAGCCACAGTTTTAGACTGTTGAAACGCTGATTTCAGATCAGAAGTTAAACTTGACCGTGTCCGTGTGTAATAGCACGATGATAACGCCCGTTAGCCTGTGGCTCATTAAAGAGCAGCGTCTGTTTTTTATGCGGGTGAGAAACGTCCCGAGAGACACAAACATGTTGTTGTGTCCCTCAGTGGGACACTTCCTGTCTCCACCAGGCCTTTTCTCTCCTCACACAGATTGTTTGTAGGACCAACACAAAGATGCATGAAAAGAACCATAAATTGAAATATAATGAGTGGTTCTGATCAGAAACAATGATGGCTGAAGTCGGACCGCTGTGTCACTTCTGAGAAGCCATGGCAACGCGCTCTGACAGGAAGTTTAATTTCTCAGGCCTTTAGGAATATTAATAACCATCGAGCTGCGGCTGCCAAGTTCCTCTGGCCGGGGTTCAAACCCACGCAGCGAACAGGACGCTCAGTCAGGATGTAATGTAAGCAGCAGATAAACTGCTGCTGCTGTTTGTGCTGTGGATCATAATTAGCTGTCGGTTAAACAGTTTGATGGTAATTGTCATTGATGGCAGCAAGAAGCGAGCCAGGAGCTGCTGACGCTCTGCCAGCTGAGAGCTTCCACCCGATGGTTCTCCACCACAGATTCGTGTTTCACCTACAGGCTCAAGAAGAATGACGAGGTGTTTGGACTCTACAGGTTCTGCAATGAAGTCCAGAGTCTCTTATTTGATCCAGAAACACCATCACAATCCAGAACCACCTATAAAAGTCCTCATAAAACCCAAATGCCTTAAAAATCCTGAAATGTCCTCGACCTTCTTACTTTTTCTCTGTCTTCTTATCTTCTACACATTTTATCCTTTTTCTTACGTGTCCTCACTTTCTTAAATGTCCTTCTTTACGCTCTCACTTTCAAATATACATGTCTCAAGAATGTCCTCACTGTCCACATATAAATACTGTCTTACCTCAAAAATGTTATTCATTAATAAAAATTACCTGGTTGACACCAAGGTCCTAATTTTCCACAGATGTTCTCACCTTCATGAAAACTCCACACAAGCCATAAAATGTCCTCAACTTTCACAAAGGTCCACACGTCAGCGTCGTCGCTCTCCAGGTGAAACATGAAGTATGTCTTTATATTATTCACAACAGCTCTGTTCAGGTGTTATCTGCCTGTAATCCGAGTTTATGCACTAGAAAGGAAATAGAAATGTTTGCTCGACATTTTCTGACATCCTCTGGGTCTTCACAGAAATAAATTTGACTGTAAACTCATATCCATGGGTATAAACAGCGTTCAGATATCCGTGACGGCAGGTTTTAATCTCATTCTGCTGCTTTTAATTGGAGAATGATGAGGAGGGAAGTTGCCGCCCGCTGGGCCTCTGAAGACACGACTGAGGGGGCTGTTTTTATTTGAAAACCCTGTAATGAAGTTAATTTTACACGGTTTCCATTCATTAAGACCAGCTCGCTCAGGTGCTCGGCAGACGCCCCTGAGCTCACGGAGGAATGAGGCTGTTGGACCATAAGCAGACGGTTTGTAAATAAACACAAACAACAACGACCAAACAACAAAGAAAGCAAAACGTTGTGTTCAGAGAAGTGAGAAAACCCAGTGCGTTTCACCTGTCCGCCTTACCACAGGTGCTGGCTCGTTCTCGTGACGCACCTCCCCAGCTGGTCCCCACAAAGGCAGAAGAACCGGAGCCGCGCCTCCAGGTGAGTCCAGGTGTTCGTTGTCCCACAACATTAACCTGGTGTTGGATAAACATCTGGGTGCTTTAAATTGTGTCGTGAAAATGTTCCTCGGAGGTTTTCTGGCAGCAGCCAGGTGTGTGGTCTTCAGAGCTCTGTGATTGGCTTACGGCACCAGTGACATCACAGTGTTCCCAAAGGGGCGTGTCTGTTGGAGCTGAGTTATGTTGGCGTCGACGTCTGGAGGCGTCAAGGCGCCACCTCAGACTTTCTCCTCCGCCCTGCACATGGATCTGATTTTAGAGGCTGCAGAGGGACTCCTCGTCACGGAGCCGCTGATTTACACCTCGACAAACCAGATACATGTTTATACAAGCTTATATGTACTTATACTTCTTTATACTTATTAATATGTCTTCATACGTTCTTATGCACCTATAAGTCTTTATAAGTCTTTATCTATCATATAAACATTTCAGATGAAAACATTAACATCTGAAAACAAAGCTACAAAAATAGAGCAAATAAAGATGAAAACTTAAATCAATATGAAGCTGAAGGCCGAGAGGATTAACGTGAAACTTACCCTTAAAAATGTTGTAGTAAACACATCTGTTTACCAAAAGTTTGATCAGATTGGACAAACACAATTTGTGTAAACACACAATACTGAATTAAAAAACCCACAAAAGTTGTTTGTGTTATTTATCGATGAAGTTCATTGTCTCAGTTTCACAAAGTTGATCAGAAAACCAAACGTCACTGTGTTTAGTTTAAGATGTCTCACACAGAGGAAGGACAAACAGGGATGTACTTTTAGAGTGTGTGTGTGTGTGTGTGTGTGTTAATGTTGTGTCAGAGTCAAATGACTCACTGTGTCTCCTCTGCTCTGTCCAGAAAACAGAGTTTCTTTAATGTACATTCATATTTATCTAATAAAAAAACAATTACAGTGACGGAGCTGCTCCTCCTCCTCCTCCTCTTCCTCCTCCTCCTCTTCCTCCAGATGTCTGGACTCATCTTCTCCTCGTGTCTGAGCGTCTTGTTGAGAAGCTGCTGTGATGGATTCACTGTGTCACAGATGAAGATGCTGATCAGATGAAGGTTTCGTCCTGATGCAGGTTTCATGTTTGATTAGCTGAATTATTTATAGTTGCATCAGCTGATTTCAGTACAATCACTGCTCAGTAAATTCATTTATGTAATATATATAAATATACTATATTTAACACCAAAATGTTAAATGAGACCAAAATGTGTTTTATTCACTGTGTCTACAGAAGGAACCCTGGTGGACTCTGCAGGTCTTTGCAGGACTCTGGTGGACTCTGCAGGACCGAGAGTAAGAAAGAGGTTGGAAGACTGACAGACTGGGAGATGCCGGCTGCCTGCTCCCATCATGCACCGGGGCGGACAGAACATGGAGCAGGTATAGTTTGTGTAAATTATAAAAGTGATGAGCTTTCTTGTTTTGGACCTTAGCCATGTTGGGAGCCATGTTGGGAGCCATGTTGGGAGCCTTGCAGTCATCTGATCTTTGTGACAGTAGCACCAGCAGTGTTATCGCTTGGAAAACCAGTTTAGATGTTTGGAACCTTCTGATCTTCACAAGAATTTAACATAAAGTGAGTTTGAAGACAGTTTTACTGTGAGGTAAAAAGTTGTAAATATAAAAATGGACATTAAAACAGCTGGACATCCAGAACAATGTCCTGTCCTCTTTCCTGTTGTAATCTGATGTGTGGACAACAGACTTGGACTCTGGGTGGTCTCTTCTTCTTCTTCTTCTTCTTCTTCTTCCTTCTCTTTCTTCTTCTCCTTCATGGTGGGGGTAAACAAGTTGTTTTATGATTCATGCAGCAGATCCTCACAGCAGCAGCTTCTCTAAATTTGATTACCTCAAAAATATGGAGCGCAGCAGCAGCTTGTGTCCATGATTAAATCAATGCTAACAAGAGCTTATTAAATTGATATGATCGGCTCCATGGTGGCGTCCTCCTGCTCCCCCTCCCCCTCCGTGATGGGGGTTTCCACCAAAGCGAACTGTCGTGTGAGCGTCAGGTGAGGCATCATGACCACTTCCTGTGACGGTCAGCAGTTTATTGACAGGTTGAATGGTGTGTTCATGATTTATCTGTGAAATTCTGTTTTATGCAAAGTTCTGACTTTCACTAAAGTGTAAAAATAATATGCATTAAGATGAAACACCTGTATGAATGAAAAATAAAAGCTTTATTATGCAGCTGTGTTGTAGGAAATCCTCCTTACAATACACACCTGGTTTTAAAGCTCAGTTTTACACTTGATGATTGTGTATTTCATCACAAATTCTGAGACGTTTGCTTAAAATCAAACCAACTATAAAATGTAATTTTTAAGTTTTTAGAGGTTTTACAGTGACAAAAATATTACTAACCCCAAATATTAGACTATATCATTTAGAGAAGTAATTAATCATTAATAGGTCTAATATTGATTAACCCCACAAATACATTTTAATAATCTTTATATTTGAAATTAGAAATCCTTGCGTGAATTCTCTATTTATTTATTTTAGTGATCTTAACTCAACTTTATGAACAAACCAAATACTGAGCTTTCGATTCAAAATACTAAGATAATCATAAACTGTAATGGGCCCAGCATTGTGACTTCAGTGACAAATTACTTCAGTTCTATTTATATCATCCTAAATCATACATTTGTATTCAGAGGTCTGGACAACCAATCATCTCAGTCAATAGAGTTTTAATTCAGATAATGAAAAATCATTTTCACTTTAAATTAATTTATGAAAAAAAACCAAAAATGGGCCCAATGATGAGCCTTGAGGAACGCCATGAAAAACCTTCAGTGAGTCAGACTGTTGCATCCATCATGCTGCTGGGGTTGTGGTCGGGGTTACACAGTTAAACTACAACATTTAACTGTGTAAGGCAATTAACTCAAGAACAACCCCCCCCCCAACATATATACTGTATAAGTAACATATATATTCCAACATACTCTCTGTATATATAGCACGTGTATTGTAAACTGAGAAACTGTTCAAATGCCATTTACAAAAGGTAAAAGGTTAGTACACACTGACGTCACCACCAAATGAATGTTTTGAGTTATAGGTAATCATATGTATATTTGTCACATGTTGTTTTAAACAAAGCACAAACACATTCAGTCATCGCCCTGTGCAGAATTCCCCTCTTCCTCTTTAAATAGATTAAATCAAAGGCGACTGGTAGACTGGTGTTAATTAAAGTTAATTGAAGTTAACTGAGGCATGTTTTCATGTCAGTTCACTGTTTGATCAGAAGTTAAAACAATCTAAAAATATAAATCACATGATTCTGTTGTTTTCTGCTGCTGCCAGGGGAAATACACAATGTTTGTTATTTTTTTCTACTTTGGCTCCAAACTGGGATTTTCCTACCTGATAACATCAGATTACAAGGAGTAATGACTCACAGCTGTTTCCCAGCAGACTATTTCATCTGATTTTTACTTCCAGGTCCTGAGTACACGTTCATCAGGGTGTGTGTCTGTTCTCTGTGTGCATCATGTAGTAATACATGTGTGTATTTGTGTTTCCTCACAACAGACAGCTCAGCACCACCACATCCATCCAGAGTGATGCACAAAATGAAAATAAAGACAGAAGCTCTCACCTGGAACAAGTCAGCAGTGTGTTGTAATCAAGTGTTTATGCATCTTTATTCCTGTGCTCATTCTAACATGAGGCGTAATGATACGACAAAAACATGATTTGTGTTGTGTTTATGTTTTGAACACAACTTTTACAAGTGTAAAATGTCTGTAAATGCAGGAGTTTACTGGCTGACAGTGAAGCCGCTGACCACTTTTAAAAAGTGCGTCAGTAACTGTGAAAAACTGTGTATGTGTCTATTAGTTTGTGTAACTGTGTCCATTTTTGTGCCAGTGTGTATATTTGTATTTTAGCTGCTGCGAGGTTCCAGTCTTTAGTCTGGACCTGTAAATGTAATGACTCGGGTATGAGTAAATACTTAAATACTCGAGTAAATACTCAGCTAAAGAAACAGGTAAGTAATCATGTCGTCGTCAGCGACAGTTTCTGCTTTTGTCCAAATGTGAATATTTGCTTTTGTTCCTCTGATTAATGAAATTACTGCTGATACATAAAAACTGGGACATTTATCTGTACTTTAAATGATTAATTTTAGCATATATAAATATATATAATATCAACAGTAAGTTTAGCAATAACCAAATCCTGAGGCAACCTTGTGATGCTAACGTTCCAGCCCATGAGTCAGAACCACATTATCAGGACTTGGACCACACCCATGTTTGAGTCCAGTCTTCATTTTGCAGTCAAAGTTTCATCCGACGCGGTTATGACTCCTTCATGGAGACCTGGAAACTGGAAGTGTTTCTGCCGTCTGTTTAAAGGTTTCAGGTGAGGTTCAGGTTCTGAGATCACCTGGTTCTGGTGTCGCACTGAATTTAAATCACGTTGAAGTGAGCGGGGACGTCACACTCCGGCCTCTGTGAGGTCAGACCGGACAATCAGAGGTTAAACTCCTTACCATGAAGAGCCTGTCCTGTTCTTTCGTTATTTATCACTTAATTCATTCTTTCTGACCGGCGGCGCTCCAGAATTAGCAGAGCTATGCGTGTCTGTCATGTTCAGTCACTAAAGACCAGACGCCATCTGAATAACAGATCCCTGAGGCCAGGGATCCAGGGCCACAGTCCCAGTCCTGGACCGAACAAAAGGCCCGTCTGTTGGTGGTGTCACCCCGTTCAGATATGGCCGGGGGGTCTCAGTAGTACTCCTCTCCATTAGCATATCAACTTGGATTTGGGGGTTTTTTGTGAGTCTGTAAACAAAGTTTCCAACAGGAGCAGTAATAATGTCTCCACTGTACGAGGATCGTGGAATAATGAGGAGCCGCGTAGAGGAATTTATGACCCAACTCCATCCACAAAAGGCCTCTGTTTGTGCGACAGGAGGTCGGGCGTATTTTTAGACTGAACGCAGATATCCCCTCTGACGCCGTTAGGTACGAACGCTCCGAGTCCGACTGTACTGTGACTTCACGGGTTTTACTCGTTTGAAGGTAAATGTTAGTGAGTATTTGGACTGTACCACAGCCGTTTCTCAGGGGGGGTCAGATCCTTTTTATGACATGAAACATCCCGCCGCTGCAGGTTAGTCTGTAACCACGGGAACAGAAAACAACCACCTGGATTACTGCAAAATATTCAGAGATTATGAGAGAAGTTGATGGAGAAGAGTATTTTTAAATATGATTTCTAAAGCGAGACGCAGTAAAAAAGTCAGGTGATCTGTCAGTGATAAATCAGATCAGCTTATGACGTGAAGCGAGATGTTTTACAAACGCTGAGTGAGCATCAATACATTTAAAGATAACGGGGCAGTGAGTGTTGAGACGAGGCTCAGGTGGTTCTGATCGGAGGCTCGTTACCTGAGTCCACCTGCAGCCAGCACTCACCTGTATGAATGAGGCTGTGCACGTCACCATGGGAACATGAGCAAATGAAGCACTATGGATAAGACGAGTTATTTAATGTCAGCGCTCGTCTTTCTGTACGAACACGTGTTGTATGTCGTCACTGTTCTGTTTGAAACCAGGTTAAATCTCAGAAACAGTAGCAGTGACTCACATTAGTACAACATGTACAGTTACTGCATCTAAACTTGTGACTCACCGACTTCAGTCCTGACACATGAAACCAGGGCCATTACCCCCCCCCCCATCCTTTTGTCGCACAACATCAAAACGCTGCTGCTTTTAATGTCATAATGTGAAATTTTCAAATAAAGTCCGATGTCATATGAGTGATCCTGTGACTGCTCCATTATGCGGCCGCTGTTATTCGCTGCCACTATCAGAAGTCATGCTAATTAGTGGTTTTGGTGAAATGCACGAAGGCCAGGGGGGAAAGGTTACAACACAAGGACCTCTGTTAGTGTTACTGCTGCTGTTGTTATGGCTGGAGATGTGTTTTCACTGTACACCAGATACATAGATGGACGGACAGATAATGAGACAGAAGCTCAACTCTCTCTGGACGTCTTTAAACTGTCTGCACTGAGAGGTGTGATGGGTCAGAGAATGCTAACAGAGTTAGCTGCTAGCAGTGAGCTTTGTTAAAGTTACTAAAAGCTAACGGTCACAGTGATGTCCATGTACAAAACACGTAAATCACTACTAACTGCCTCCAGCTCAGTTTGAAAACAACAAGGATTTATTCATGTTTAATTATTTCTCTTCATTTTTGGACAAAGTTTACTTTTAGCCGAGCTTTGCACACAGACTGGAAGCAGGTGGTATTTTCCCTTGTTAGTTAGTACTGTCCTGATACGTCAGTGATAGCCATGGTTAGCCGAGGCTGAAGCTAAGTTTACGTTCACCGATTGACTCCTGTTTAATTTAGCTGTTATCTGTAATTAAAATACGTAGTTTGTTTGTAGTTTTAAACCCAGTTAAGCTGTGGCCAATGCTAACATAATGTGGTTAGCTTTATCTCAGGTTTGTTAGTGTGTTTTAGTGTCGTTAATGTGTCTTTATTACACATCTTCAGATTAATTCACTTAGGTGAGTTTATATTGATTTAAAAAACAGACAGACACAAAGAGAAACGTTTTATTCCTGCTCAGCGTAAATGATCACGGTTATTTTTTCATAAAGAGAAAGTTGAAGTGAATCTGTAAACTGTGATTGTACATATTAAAACTCATATTCAGTGTTTCTGCCTGAACATAAGAAATGTCCACAGCATAATAAAAACATGTCTGAACATAGATACTTTATATACTGTACATACATTACATGATGTGGACATGTCTTTGTGATACGATCACATGTATTAGATAATATGTAAACATATAAAGACACTGTGCGTGTTGGTCACACACACCCCCCATGCCCTGTAGGTGACTCGACCCCCCTGGTGTTGACTGCCCCCCTCCCCAGTTGATTAATGATGGCCCAAGTCCACTGATGAAGCCTGAAGCCCGGGGCAGATCACTGACTGGAAGAAAATAAAGAGCCAGTGGTTGGGATGCCGTTGTTGGGGGGGGTTGTGTTGGGGGGGCGTGGGGGTCTAAATGGCACAGAATTCCACCCTGAGCTCTAGAAGCATGAAACCCAACATTGTGCAGCTTCCACAATGGCCACACTGTCGACACCATGCGTCTAATTCAATTAGCCGGGAGACGGTGCATAAATTCCCCCTGAATTCCTCTGATGAGCCAGTGTTAGCCTCCAGTGGGGAGGGGAGTGTGTGTGTGTGTGTGTGTGTGTGTGTGTGTGTGTGTGTGTGTGTGTGTGTGTGTGTGTGTGTGTGGTGGTGGGGGTAACCTGTCACACAATGAAGAGTCAGTCAGACTTTGGAGCGTTGGACCTGAGCCTCATCGTCGTGCATTAAGCTGCACATTAAACTACATATAAACGACTTCACAATCGATCAATAACCAGGTTTTCTCATTCACACATATATATTACATATATATATACATATATTTCTGTCATTAATTAATTAATGACTATATTCTATACCTTCATATCTGATATTATTCATTTAACTGGTGTTCTTCACTAATATTCCTGCAGATTTTATTAATATTTTTATTTTTGATTGTTAATGATTTTATCAACAATGGAATTATTTTTAATTTATTTATATTTTCTATATATATAAATTACATTAATTGATGGTGTATTTTTCTGATATTGATAATTTTAATATATTTTGTCTAATATCTTTTCTGGAGTGTTCAGAACTTAACTGTTCAACACAAACACCGACCACCACTGATGGAGACCTCAGACATAATACGACTACACAGATACATTTACACACAATACATACAATAAATACACAGAACACATGAGATCCTGTTGTTTCTCACTAACGTGAGGAAAATCACCTTCAGTGTTTTCTGCTGCGTCAAACGAAGTGGAAACAGAACGAACTAACATGTGTCCGGAGTTAAAACTCTGAGGTTTCATCTGGATCCGTGAAGAAAAAAGGAAGAACAGCGTTTCCCTCTCTGCGGTCGTCAGGCCGCGACCGGGCGAGCAGCGACATACCAGAGAGGAGGAGGAGGAGGAAAACTCTTCATCCAGCTTCATCCAGATTGTGTCACTGTTCGGTCGCCTGCATGAGTCACAGACGGGGATTTTAGAGGAAAAAATAAACCGCGCAGAGTTTTCCAGATCATGTGGAAGGTTTCTCCTTCTGGAGCAGCAGCAGGAGAAACGTCCACAGGTTCAACCCTTTGAACAGGTAGATGCCGTCACGACTCCCACATGACACCGGGGATCACATCTGGATCTGTGCTCATCCCCTGACCCCAATCCAGGTCCTGTTCAGTCCACTTATATTGAGTTAAGGAGGTTCTGTTTCCAGACGTGTCTGTTTGTTCATTTGTCAGGATTACAGAAATGTACTGAGCCAGTTTGAGCCAAACTGGGTGGAGTGACGGTTCCAGGGAAGAATCATCGTCGCTGAGGAAACGTTTTGGTTTGGACGCACACTAAGTTGTTGTGGACACTGAGTTCTGGTTTAAATGGACTCAGTGGGTTTGGTCCTGTTCAGGTAAGGACGTTTGGTCAGGTGGGTTTAGTGACTGTCTTCACCTTTCCAATGCGTTTCTCTCTTCACTTCCCAAATGAAAAATGTTAATATGATACGATTGAACACGCAGCCTGTAACAGCGATGTGGTCCTGGTTCTGGGCCTGGTGTGACTCATGAGGGTTCTGGCAGATCTTCAGAGGAGCTGTGACCGCAGGATCCCGGTCAGGCCTGCAGCAGAAAACCAGAGGCTGAACGCCAACAGGATCCAGACCCAGAGGACTGTGCTGGTCTCAGTGGACCAGCGACTTTACACCACCACCACATATTTCACAAACCACAACAATGCCTGTGTGATTACATCTGTCAGTGGTGCACAGGAACGTGGATCTGAGGAATCAGTCCTGAAGCAGGACCTGTTTCTTTCCTCACTGTCTTCTGGAGGAAGGTTCATGTTGGTCCTGGTCCTGATCCACGTGAGCCCCAGAAGGTGCTGGTCCTGTCTGAGCAACATATGACAGTTTAAGGTAAGAAACACAGTGTGAATATTGATCAAGTAAACGTCACCTCTGCTCTGCTCTAGGAAACGATCAATTTATTTATCAGGAAAATAAAGAAAGTAATTGTTCTCCACATAAATCACCACAGTCATGTGTTAAACAGATATTAACTCCATGGGGGGGGTCATCCAGCTAATTACTGCATTTGCAAATTGTTTATTTGCATACTGTTTAACAGAAAAGTCTCCACGCTCTCAACAACTGGAGCCTCAGCACATCTGAACGCCCTGAATCAGCAGATACGTGTTTATTCTGCAGTTCACAAGACGTGGAAACACCACAAATCTGAATATAATGAGCCGTTCTTACGTCTCGTCAACATTACATGAAATGTGTATCCACATACGAGAACGTGAACAAACTGAAGGACAAAGCTTCACCTCCGGCACCGTGTTGTTTTACTGCACGGCTTCAGGTTCTCACCGCGGTGCGCTGCGATCGTTGAGACACTCGTGGCATTTTGAAATGAGGCAACACACGAATAAACTTCCTCATTCGACAAACCTCACCTGTGAGAAGCCGGTGACCAGTAGGACTTACAAAACACCGGCGTGGTGAAAGAGTTCCCGGGTTCCTCGGCTTCAACCGAAGGTACAAACGGCTTCAAACAGGTGAAGTCCGTAAAGAGAACAAACCGGCGTGTCGCCGCCGGCTGCGCGCAGACGGTCCGACTTTTAACGCCATGTGTCAGAGCTGAACCAAAGGTCTCCTGCTACACGCCTGCACCACCTGCTGCCGCCATGTTGGCGTGTTTAAACAGCTTCAGAGCGTGTGTGTGTGTGTGTTCACATGCTGCTGCTGTCATGGAAAACCTTTTAACTCCACTTTAGAGAGGTTTCTGATCAGCGTCAGAGTAAAGACATAAAAACACCAACGAGGGCTTCGCGTGTTTCAGGAATTCACCTTCAGCTTCACGAGTTTCAGTCATTTACAGACCGGACTGATGGAAGAAATACATCAACGCTCTGCAGGTCTTCTTCTCTTCATCGTCATCTTCATCCACACTTTCTGAGAAGATTGTTTTTCTGAAGATGTGGACAGGTTTAGATTGTTGGACCAGAACAAAGTAATCAACAAAAACAAGTTGATTCTAAACTGGAAGAACAGAAATAATCCAAGGCTGATTTATGGCAGATTATCAGTGTGAAAGCTTTAAAGTGTAGATGTTACTGGGTTCACCCACAGCTGATCCAGATGTTCACAGTGAACTGGTTTCAGCTGCTTCAGGAGTTTTCTCAACACGTCTTCTCTGACTTCAGGACAGGGTTATGGGATTCCACTTGAAGCTCTGTGATTGGACGTTTCCAGCAGCAGCAGTTTCACATCAATCAGTGAGTCAGTAACTTTAATTTGTTATCACTCCATGTGAACGGGTCGAGCGGCGTCAGAAACATTTTACGTCTCACACAGCTCTGATGTTGCTGTTCTTATTTTAATCTCCTTAATGGAGCTTCCTGCCGACCGCTTTGTCTTCCTACACACAGATTAAAATGCACATCGCGTTGGTCTGACAGACTCGCAACAGGACGAGCGCGCCGTTGCTTCTTCTGCACAAACTCCCGCAGCAACTTCCTTCAGCTTTGTTTGTTTCCAGCCTCATCGCTTCGGCCTTCTTCTCATTCTTCTTCCATCCGCGCGCTGACAGGCTTATACGGCACGTAGGACGTCCTCATTGTCTCCGGCAGACTGTGTTTTCATACCGGCGAGTGGGTGGACATGTTTCATGGAGAGAAAGAACCACCACGGGCTCTTCAGAAAAACAAGAGGGAAGCCTTCAGAACTTGCTTTAATTCACTGAGTCTTTATGGGTTCAGATCAGATGTCTGTAAAAACCTCAGACCGTATGTATCTCCCTTCATCATAATATCTCATTTCTCTCGGTTCAGTTTCGGTCCTCAGGGAGTCGAGAGACAGATACAGAGCAAACCTCCTAAAACAACATGTCGGGAGGTCGAACGCGAAGTTGTCGGGACGTCCTGACCCGACTCCGGTTCCTACGTAAACACAGAGAGGCTAAAAACCGCCTGGATGCCAGACCGAGACAGAAACCTGCTGCTGAGGACAGACGGGACGCTCAGCTGGACGACGCTTCTTCGTTTACACGTCGCACCTTCCTGTGCAGATGTGACGCCGCCACAGTTTGAATGGAGATCGGCGCCGACCCGATCGGCCCGTTTCTCTTCTGGTTACGGTGCCGTGACCGAGTCGTCTCCTGCCGTCGCAGGTCAGACTACGGTCGATCTATGAAACAGTGACACGCTGTGCTCAGGTCACGTGGCTGGATAGTGTGACACGCTTAACGTAGGTGAATAAATATGGACTAAAAACCCTCAGACTGATCTGAAATCAGCCACAAAGCTCGAGATACAAGGTGTTTATCTAGATGCCGGTCTCTGCGGTGTTCAGGGACGTCCCAGCAGATCTGGATCAGATCTGAACCGCGACCTCGTAAAACGCAGACTTCTGTTTTCAATTAGCGACACACACGTGGACGACGAAACCCCGACAGTCCAGAGTATTCGGTGATTTAACTTCTCCTGACGTTACGAGACAGAAACACATTTTACAAGCAGAGGTCGAGACCTGAGAGGAAACCCTCGCACGGCCGAGCTCTGTCGACGCTGGCGGTGGACTGCTGCTGTAAAACAGGTGCGTTTAAGTCGAGTCGATTGAGCGGGACAACGATGAGGAAATGGCTAAAGAGGCGGCAGAGGGAAGCTGTTCAGCACAGGACTGTGAATCCACTGAACGTGAACGACTTAACGCTGAAAGCTCAGCTCGACTGGAATCGGCCCGATCAACCTGACTCCACGCCTGGTTAGCTGTTAGCCCATTAGCCGGTGGATCTGGATCGCGGCCTCCGGCACCAGTGCAGCTCCGTGTCTTCCCACCGAGGATGCCGAGTATTGTCCTTGGTACGTTGAATGTGATCCCACACGCTCCTCTGCAGGCCGGATTAGAGAGGAGGAATAAGACTCCTCCGCTCTCCTCCTCCCACTTATCCTCCTCTCATCACAGCTTCCTGTTCAATCTACCTGACAGGCTTTTCACAGGTACGAGCTAATCCCAGCCGGAGGCTCGCACTGAGCCGCTCTCGCTAATCCAAAGTCAAACCGTTTCTGCTTCACGTTAAAAAAAATGCTCCATCTATGCTTGTTTTTGGAGGACAGAGCCCATCCTCCCCTGGCCGTGATGAAGGTCGCGGCGTGGACGTGGACGGTCCAGCAGCGTCGTGTCTGCCGGGTGGTGGGTGGAGTCAGGTCAGAGGATGAAGCGGCATCCTAACGGAGGGTTCCTGCAGAGATATTTTATTTAAAGACGACTTTAAACACACACACACACACACACACACACTTGTTGTCCCACTGATGCTCGTCTGTTTTAAGTCGTCATGTGGATTCAGCTGATGAGGACTCGTCTCCTCTTCCTCTTGC
This sequence comes from Psettodes erumei, assembly GCA_016785225.1. Taxonomy (NCBI): domain Eukaryota; kingdom Metazoa; phylum Chordata; class Actinopteri; order Pleuronectiformes; family Psettodidae; genus Psettodes; species Psettodes erumei. The sequence goes on from JAFBJZ010000957.1 coordinate 79,634, forward strand.
CAGGTGACGTCGCTTCTGTCCATAAACAAGACTCGCTCCTGATTTTACATCCTGTAGTTACCTCCGCTGAACTCCAGGTGGTGCTGTACTTAAAGGGATTAGCTTCAATGCTAATATTAACAGTTGATGCTACGTTTCAGAACTTTATCCCGTTTAATCTGAGGTCAATTTGTTCTGGCACTGTTCTGTAATTTCACTTCAAGTTCCACAATCATCCCATGAATGTATTAATAGCGCCTCCAGTCGTCCAGTGGCCACTCGCGGTACTGCGGTCCAAAAGATTAATCGATTAAAGAGACGCCTATAAACCTGCTGACGAGACACCTCCAATAAACAACCTCAGATTAATCTGTGATGTTTTTTAATCCATGAAGGTTTTATATTCATTTTAGAACTTTGCCAAAGCTGAGCAGCGATCGTCCAGTTTATGTGCGTTCATGGTCCCTGCGGTTACACATGTGGGACAAACCAAAGTCCTCAGGATGGACGCACAGCTCCTCAGCTTTGTGTTAGACGTCAGTGACGTGACAGCTCGCGCTAACAGACTCGCTTTCTCCTGATGGAGTTTGACTATCGGGCCTGACATTCACTTCCTTCTGAGGTCAGACTGTCAGATACCAGCCTCCACGCTGACATGCTGACACTTCAGTCCACGCTAATCTGTCCACACTCACATCCGCCTCCATCCTCCTCAGGTATCAGCCGGGTTCACGCGACAGGGCCGAGCTGATCTCAGACCAGGCGCTTTAATGATGTCACATGTGGTTAAATTGATTGTGTGCGACACTTACGGGTTTTTAACAAATAGAATCACTTTCGAAACTGACAAAATAAATACGAGATCAGTTACTTCTTTATTCACTACTTCTTCTCCAGACATCTGCACGACAGTGGGAATTTCTTCAAAACACTGAAACATTATGAGCAGAACCCAGATCTGCTGCTTATCAGGAGGCTCTGAAACAGGAGCAGAAAACTGATGCTGAGTCAGCTTTGTTCGTTTTCCTGCATGGGATCATTTAATGACATGAGCTGAAAGTCAGCGTGCAGCAGACACTGATTCAGACCTGAGATCAGCGCGCGGGACACGCTGGTCCTCACCTCATCGCATCACGACCGCCCGAGCGAACGCACGTCACCACCTGAGGTATTTCACTATAAAAGTCCTGCACTGTGTTTGGTTTGTTCAGATTTGAGGAGGTTTTATATAAATATTTTATAAAGTTATATAATAAAATAAAATGAAATTTGTTCTTGTCAAACTGTACATTTTGTACGTGACGTCTTTTAGGGTTTAATTGTTTCATCTTATATTTTTATAATACACACACACACACACACTTTTACCTGGCTGCAGAGGTCAAAGGTCACCAGACATGTTACGATCAGACGACACTTAAATGAATCCTGTTTGAATTTTTCAGGATTTGACGTCGTTATTTCTCTCTCAGTGATTGGCTCCAGGTCAGCTGGTCATCACATGATTGGTCACCTGATGAACTGACTGATGAAGACCATGAGACGCAGTTAAAAGCTCTGACCTTTGGTGGATTTTATTGGGTCCTGAATGAACATTGTAAACTGTTCCTTGTTGTGTAGTTTCTGTGCTGTGTGTCTATGATCGTGCCTGTTGTTGTGTGGTCTTTGTGTGTCAGTGTTGTGAAGTTATGTGTAGTGTTTTTATTGCTGCATTGTTGTGTTGTGTGATGATTCAATGACTCAGCAGCTTTCTGTCACTTTTGATGTTCCTGTTTGTTTCTCATCCACAGTCGACTTCATGTTGTAACACAGCTGTGTTTGTGTGTGTTTGTGTGTGTGTGTGTGTGTGTGTGTGTGTGTTGCAATCACCTGACGAGATGATGACACATCTTGTGCAGGCTTGTGATTGGTTCGTTGTCTGTTCCTCTTTTCTTTTTGTTTGTCTCTTTGCTGTGAACAAACAAACGGATCTGACAGAGTTCTGTTGGTTTCCACCTGTGAACTTTATTTTGAAATATGAAAGTCAACAGGACTTTTATTTTGACAGATAATCTGAACCTGCTGTCAGGTGCTGTAATACCCCTGCAGGTATGAGCACCTGTTGTTTATTAAATAAAGTATATTTTATCTTTTTCTTTTTTTAAAGAAAATTTGACTATTTTATTTTAATATTTTATTCAAATTTAATTTCTCTGCTTTTCATTAATGTATGTAAATAATTTACATTAGTCAAGTTAGTTTAATCATATTTTACAATTTAAAAAAATGAATTATTTATTACAAGTTATTTAATTGACCATTCAGTAAAGTTTCAAATTTATTTTAAATGTGTGTGTGTGTGTGTGTGTGTGTGTGTGTGTGTGTGTAAATTGTTGAATATATATACCTATTTTTCTATCTTAACTTCATCTGTTATTTACATTCTACTTATCTGTTTATTTCTTTTCTTTTTTTTAGGTTATTTTATAGTTAAATTTTATTAATTTGCATTTATTTAAAGGAATATATTTCCAAAATGTATTTGTGACATATTTTTTATTAAATGTTAAATGTTTTAATAAAATAAAATGTTAATGTCCTAAGATCTTTTCATCTGTCAATCAAACTCCGGACGTGTGGCTAGCACGTGACCAGGGTCGCGGGTCTCCATTTTACACCTGTTCACACAAACGACCCGGATCAACTCAACCAGCCGTCTGCGCATGCTCCAGGTGTGTGCGGGCACCTGCCCAGGTAATCCACCTGTGTGATCGCTGCCCGCGGTCTGCGCGTGAACTGGCACGAGCGCAGGTTCAAACCTAATCCTCCAATTGATCGAAACAAAGAGTGATCCGGTGTGCGGGAGGATGAGGAGGCGGGAAACTCTCCTCAATTATCCCTCCGCGTGAAGATAGGTGGCGCGTGGTGCTAGAGGGTCTCGCGCCTGTTTATGTTGCAGGAAAAAAACGGTGACAGGCTCCGGCGGGAGGCGTCAAACCGACCGCTCTGACACCGGATCAGTCCCGACCCGCCCGCCCGGACCGACGCTCCGCTCCTGGCCGCGGCTCGGCTCCAACACCGGGACTCACCGGGACACCGTCCAGTTTTATTTATTTATTTATTTATTTAAATTTTTTAGTTTCGGGAGGGGGTGCGGGCGCTGCAGAAACACTTTTCTCTTCCTCGCTGCTGGTCTCCTGCGCTGGAGGAATCACGGACTCTTTCCGGTAGGTTTCCGCTTCTCCGTTCGCCCCGTTTTCTTTCAGCAGCCAATCAAAGCGGGCCGCTCACCTGTGCAGCTCTACCTGCGCAGCCAGGTAAGAGGAGAGGAGAGAGGTGCGCGCTCCCGCTCGCTCATCGCCAGATGTTGAATTTATGTGGAGGCGCGGGGTGGGGGGGGGTTCTCCAGCGATGACGGCGGGTGGAGGAAGGCAGGCAGGCCGGAGAGGAGGACGTTTGTCCCGGCGTCCTGCCTCCGTCGCTCCCCGCTCAGACACGCAGAGCTGTCGGTCCAGCGGCTCGTCAGGGTGTAGACATGCAACCCCACACACACACACACACACACACACACACACACTGAACTAAACAATGAATGCAGCTTAAATTGTGTGTAAACAGCAGGTGGTCGAATAAGAAAATAATGTGAGAAAAATAAAATCAATTATCGGATTTTTCTGTGGATTTATGAGCGCGCGCTCACAAGGCCTGAGTATCTAAACACACGTATGTAAATATAATCTATATAAATGCATGGCGTGTGTGTGTGTGGTGTGTGTGTGTGTGTGTGTGTGTGTGTGTGTGTGTGTGTGTGTTTGTCGACGGCCGCTCGCGTGAACTTTTACACACATTTTGACGCAGAAAAACGCACGCGACGATGAGACACCTCGACCTGCGGAGAAAATCAACAAGTTTGTGTTTTAGCGACAGAAAGTTATTTGGATGAAGTTGGAGGAGGTGGAGGAACGACGCTGTGAAGGGTGTGTGTGCTCTGGTGTGTGTGTCCGCCCTCCTCCTCCTCCTCCTCCTCCTCTGTCAGACCAGCGGAGACGCTCCTCTCATCAGAGATCGGGCGGACGGGGACGCGGGGCGGCGGGTGCAGTCGGTGCACGCTCTCCAACAAAACAAACAAACTGAAAACAGAAAGAAACTCCGGACACGTCATATTAAATGGGATCCAGTTCGTCATAACTTTCTCAAAGTGTTGAGAGAACCGAAGTCCGGGTACAGGACCTGGTTCTGGGATTTACTTTGTGTGTGCTGGTTGTCAGGGAGCGGGGAGGAGCAGCGGAGCCGGATCGAAGAGCCCATGCGGACTGGACTGACTTATCAATGAAGAAGGAGATCATGGCGGAGGGTCCCCGCTGCAAGAGGCGAAAACAGGCCAACCCCCGGAGGAAGAACGGTAAGCGAGCGCACACACACACAAAGTCCCGCAAACTTCCCCGCCCGCCCGCCCGCCCGGCCCGGGCCGGGAGGTCCCTGTCTGCCCGCATGTCCCCGGGACGCGACAAAGGCACAGAAAGTTTCAAATGGAAACTGTGGAGGCTCGCGGGGTGCGGGGGGTGGAGTGCGTGATGGAGCGGGGCCGGGACCCGCCGGGACCCGCCGGGCGCAGGAGGCAGGAGAAACCGTTATGTGCGCCCCCGCGGCCCCGCGCGGCTCGTCCACACGCACCTGGGCCGGGGCGCGCGGGTTTTCACCTCGTCGCTTCTTTTTGTCACTTTGTGTCACCGCGAGGCTCGTGCGCGTGGAGCCGCGTGCCCGTTTTCAGCTTCTGAAATGGAGACTAAATTTTAAAGGTGTAATAATTTACTTTTAATTTTTACTTTGGGACAAACGGACGTTGGATAAAATATTATCTGTAGTTTGGTTCGGTTTTTATTTAGTTTCCGCGGGTCGACTCTTTATTTTTTCAGCTCAGTCATTTTATACGAATGTAATTTATTATTTGTTGTCACGTCAGATCAGACGCTTTTTTTTTTCTTCGTTGTAAACTCTGCTTTTTAAAAAACAGTTTTTCGCCCTTTGTGTTGCAGCCTGAGGAGCCGTGCCCCCCCCCCCACACACACACACACCCGTCAGCTGCTGCGTTAATAATAATAATAATAATAATAGTTGTTTTTCATTTGTTTTGAATCCATAAACACACAACTCTCAGGCTTCAGTGCCGAGTTAAGGGAGAAACAATAGAAACCCTGAGTGCCACTCAAACCAGCTGAAGGCCTAAAACCCAGTGTCCTGCTCATTTAAAGGCTCAGTCCGTCATTTTAATTCAACACATTTAAAGGGATGATTGACAAAGATGTTTGATATTTGTGTAAAGTTTATAAAATTAAATCCTGTAAAATTCCCTTTGGGTGAAACGATTAGAGACGAATTAAAATCGGGTGAAATCAGAGTTAAACTTTATTGTTTTCTCTTGAACTCAAATTAAAATCTTCTCTCCGTCGTGAAGTTTTGCGACCACATTTCCTCCCGTCGCCGCGGTTTTTCCTCTCCTCGGGATGCGGCTCCGTCTCCTCCTCCTCTCGGGGGTCCCGGGGGGGCCGTTGACGGGGTGAGGGGGTGTCAGATTAGGGCCCGGCGTAACAGGATCTGTGCAGACTGAAGTGCCTCCTCCACCTCTGGGTGTCTGTCACGTCCAGCTGTGAGGATGCAGCTGTTTTTGAAAATTCTCCGTTTGCAGCGTGAAGTTTGGCGTCTGGATGTTTTCGTTCAGGTCCGTCTTTACGCTCATGTTGAAACTCTCGGGAGGTTTTTTAAATGTGGTGGAGTCTTCAAATGCTCCAGATCTTTCAGGCTGAATTTTGTTGAGACGCACACGTCAAATATTTAATTTTCATGTGTGTGTGGTTTCTGTCTCGGGGGTTCCTCCCTTTTCATTTCCATGAAAGTGTTTTTTGCGGCGTCGCTTCCTTATCTGTGTGGTAATGACGGGGGCGGGGGACGTCGTGTTACTGCTGTTAAACCCTGTGTGGAAATAAATTTAATGTCACACAAAACGTTTTAAAAACATTTTAATCATGTGACCAGGATGTAGTTCATGTCCAGGCGTGGACGTTGTGAGATTCCTTCACACAAACTTTGTGTTTTTGTTGCTGTGGAGCATCGCAGGTTTGATGCATCCACCCGCGGCGGTGGAGGGGGGGTGGGGCGCGGCGCGGGGGGGGGTCCGGTTTCCCTGCAGCGGTGTCAGGCCGCCTGCTGTACCATTCATGCCACATGTCTCACAGCCGTGTCATTGTCCACTCAGAGCCCAACGCTGTTTACTGTCTCCATGTTTACAACCTGCTCACACGCAGTCCGTCCCCGTGTCTCTGTCCTGCTCGTCCCCGTGTCTCCGTCCTCGTGTCTCAGCTGGAGACGGCGGTTTAAGGGTTTGGTGTCATTTCTGTGACATGAGATGGATCATTAAACATGAAGGTGCTGTTATTTGGTTAGATAGGGTGAGGTAACCCTAACCCTTACACTGGGGGGGTGATTCATATTCAGTGTTCACACACACACACACACACACACACACGTGGATTTCACTGGACGGCTGATAAATCTGTTCAGGTCGTTCAGATTAATGTAATTTCCAACCAGCACGTTTCAGCATCACGTCGTCGGTCACTAACCAATCAGATTTCATGTCCAGAGGTTCCTAACAAAGTGAGCAGGGAGTGTCTGTGTCACAAGACGTGTAGTAAAATAATTTAACGGCGTGATGTGACGTTTAAACAGCGCGGGGGGGGTCAGCGGTCGCGACGCTCTAACGATGGACGTCCGTCCACATGATTGACGATTTGTTGTCCGACTCGCCGTAGATAAAATGGTTTCTCTGTCCGGGCCAGAAGTTACGCAGAGATTTGTGTCGGCGTCTTGTTCGCCGTGTCTGGTGAGAGACGGCGAACTTTTATTTTGTAAGAAACGTGAGATTTTCTGTTTCCCGTTTGATTTGCTTCTCTTTGAGATCAGATTCATCACTGGTGAAAACAGTCGCTGGTTTCCGCTCTTGTTTCGCCTCCCGGTGACGTTTGTTGTGCGGTTACACATTTGTGTCGGGCGTCATGTGACTGCGTCGCCGTCTGAGCGCGAACATCGTGATGCCGACGTGAGTCGACACGTTTCAGTTCAGGGTCAGTTTATTTTGTTCCATTCGACCTTTTTGCAGATTTGGCACAGGATCCGGAGACGAGCGTTTCGTCGCCGTCTCGACTCCCTGAAACTTTGTGTTTCACTAAAAAATCGTTTCCTTCAAATTCACCTGGCGAAGACGTCTGTCCCCACACGGACGGCGTGTCCCCGTAACGTATGCTAACATACGCTAACGCAGCGTCGCTCGCGCTGACCTGAATGCCTTTCATATCTGCCCCCCCCCCACAGTAAACACCTCCCTGAGGGCAGAACAAAGAAAAGCGGCTCCTCTCTCCTCGTCCTTAATCACAATCCAGCCCCGGGGGGGGGGGGGCGTCCCAGATGAAAAGAGAAAAGAAAGAAAAGTGAGAGTGGGGGGGGTAATAAAAGAAAGGAGGATGTAAGGTGGAAGGAAGGTGTGTGTTGTGGATGTGCCCTATATACACCCCCCCCCATGATTCATAACTGAACTACAGGACATTGAGAGACATGTAGAGACAGACTGAGCGAGTACAATATTTTTTAAATGATGATTTACTCAGTTTGACTTTTGAGGAGAATCATCAAACAACTGATTTTTGTTTTGCAGTAAAACTGGTGTCAGATACTTGTCAGTATTTCTGGTATTTTCTCCGTGATGGTTTCACCACTTTCTTGTTGTCCACACTCGAGTCATTTAGAGATTAGTTTGTTTTCTAGATTTTCTTTTTCTTTTTTTACTAGTTTCTAAATTCTTTCATTTTCAGTTTGTTCTCTCAACCAAGATCATTTCTAGAATAATTCTTGAAAGAAGAACAAGCATTTTCAGACATGTCTGGATTTTAATGTTTTCTAGATTCCAGCAGTTTGGAGATTTTTCTTGATGTCACAGATTCTAAAAATGTTGTGTTCGGTGTAAGAATAAGATCCATAAACGGCAGCATCCACGGCATGTTATTCCGTGCGCAGCCTGGAGGGGGCCCCCGGCGGCCCCGGCCCCGGGGCCCCGGGCCCCTCGCTGCTCCGGCACTGTCAGGCAGCTTTGTGTTGAAGCTCAGCTGCTTCTTAACAGGTCAGGAATCAACTTTAAAATGCACCATGTGATATGAATTCCTAATTTTTCTCCCCCTCCCTCACAGAGCTGTTTTATTGTGAAGAAAAGCAGATTATCTTTATTCACCTTCACCCCCCCCCTCCAGGATTTAGGCAGATTTACTTCACTAAACACCTCTGGGTGGACAGTGGAGGAGGAGCCGGGGCCCCGCGCTCGGAAGAAGGGGCCCTTTGTTCAGGGAGGGCCTGCAGATGAAGCCGCGGAGACGCATTATATTAACAACAGGAAGTGGTTAATACCCCCACCCGCCAAAATAAAACACACTTACTGACAGCACAGAGTGACATCACTGACATCTCAGTCACGTGACCAGAATAAAAGATGTTCGTGTTTCCAGATATTTTATTTTTATCGCTCGTCTTTTTTTCTGGTTCCGTTTTCTGGTTCCGTTCATTTTTTGGGGGGGTTTCAGGATCTTTCGTGTAAATTTGGATTTTGTCGGTTTCTGTTTCTGATTTTAGGATTTTCATTTCCCAAATTCTTCAGGTTTCAGTGTTTTAATTTTCTCGACTCTTTTGGAGTCAGATATCTCTTGTTTTTCATTCTTATCAGTTTCGTGATTTTTGTTTTTCTTGTTTCCAGACAGTTTTCTGGAGCCCCATGATTTCTGTAATGCAGAAACAGATTTTTCTTATTGACCGGTTGAGTTTTATTCATCCACTGCAGATTAATGGTAAAACAGAGAATTCACAAAATTAAAACGGACTCTGGAAAATAAGTAAAAATAAAATTCATGTTTTTTTTTAATTTGTGCGTTTCTGGAAACCGCAGGATGAAGCTGTGAGGACTCTGACTTGTTGACTTGTTGACTTGTGTGTGTCCTGTTGTGTGTTCAGCTCCAGATTTGTTAAAGACCCCGCCCCCCCCTTTAAGCTCTTATTCATTAAGCCTTAACCCCCCCCACCTGTCTGCCGGCCTCCTCCACCTCCACAGCTTTATTCCTCCTCTAACATCTGTCACCGAGGGAGGGGGGCGCGCTCTTCTTCTTCTCCTGCTCGCACAAAGCTCGTCTCTGTGCCGCCAACAACAAAAACTCCTCAGACGTCTCCTACGCCTCCCATGATGCATCTGTGCAGTGGAATTGTGTCGGTGTAAAACTCCTCTGGTGTTTGTGATGTTTCAAGGTGACTGACATGCGTACACCCCCCCCCCAAGTTGCCATGTGCAGATTTTCTTCATGAGCGAGCTCGGAGCCGCCCGGTGACATTTTGTCGCCGTTAGCCCAAACAGAGCGGATTCACCAAGGTCAGCGCTGCGTCACGGCGGAGACAACGGAGGACGACGGCTTTTTAAACACTGTTTCAGATTAAACTACAAAGGAGACAAATTAATCCAAGCTTTGTTAAAGATGTGAGGTTAATCTAGAATCAAAGAACACTTGTTCTTAACGTTAGGCGAGAGCATTTTAACTCCCCATATTTTTACTTTTTATCTGAAGTTTTTATTATCTATATTTATATTTATATTTTATTGTTCTTCTGCCGAACAATAGAAATCTGTGGTCAGAGGTAACGTCAGAAATAAACCTGTTCATGTTCGCTGTGAATCTCGGCAGCTGCCCTTCCCTCGCAGAAACGGTCCGTTTGATTGGCCGAGCTCCTGCGGCAAGGTCGACCACACATGGAACAATCAATAACGGATGGCTGGATTAAGGTGTCATGACATCTGCGCGTCCAGACCGTCAGCGTACGGCCGAATGACTCGACCCCCCGGAACAACCCCCTGTACCTCTGTCCGAGAGCCCCGCCCACCTCGCGTGCCGGTGCGAAATCAATCAGTTTATGCGTCTGTGTTTTCCCAGCTGTCAGTGAACCTCTCGTGACGGCACTGAACAGGTACAGGTGCGTCGCCTCGGGTAAACGTGCGAAAGAGCTGACGAGCTGATTCTGATGACGTCGTCCACGTCCGTCTCAGTTCGCGTCTCGGTTCTGAAGCGCTCACCTTTTCCCCTCCTCTCAGACTCGGAGCGAAAACCTCCTCAGGCCGGATCAGATCAGCGAGGTCTCGGGACGCCACTTCCTGGTCACAGATCTACCAATTAAAGTAATGAGGCCGAGCGGCGCTGCTGAACCCGGCCGCCTCGGGGGAAGTCCCGCTCGGCTCTGGGTCTGAGGTATCTGAGCTGACACCGCTGTCAGAGCCGCTCCGCGGAGTCCGGCCTGAGCGAAACCTCTCCACCTCCGCAGGGCCTCCACAAACCCAGAGACGAGTCCTGACGCACGTGTGGGTCAGAATGATCGAAAAGTGCTGATGAATAATAATAATAATAAATAAACAGATCAATAATAATGTCGTAAAGACGAGCAGCTCAGGAATTGAACCGGAAAAGTTTCATAAAAGTAAAACACTAATACGTACAAAGATTCCTTGTTGAGTCCTTACGGCTCTCACCAGTCGTCCTGAAGTCGTGACCTTCCGAACACGTCGACACTTCTGATTGGTTGCTCCAGGGGGCGGGGCAGCTGGGAGGGCGGAGCCTCGACGATGCCGCTCCTGAATATTTGTGTCTTTTAAACGCGTCTCTTTGTCCTCACATGACAGCTGGAGGTCGATGAGGGTTTCTGCTGACGACCGCCTTTATTCAGCTAAACGGGCATGATGGTGTGTGTGTGTGTGTGTGTGTGTGTGTGTGTGTGTGTGTGCGCTCATCTTTACTGCAATGCTCCATCAACACCATCAGAATTATCTTGGAAAAAAAAAGTCATGGCAGATGTGAAGCACTAAAACTTAAAAATCTTCCTGTTTTGACAAAAAATAAAAGAAGAAATCATAAAAAAAAAAACTTCATGTTTTTTAAAAAGATGAAACGGGACCAACTTTGTCAAAAAAAGAAATGAAATGATTTTAAAAACATTTCAACAACTTCTCCGATTTAAAAACTCGTGGAAAATACAAAGATAGAGTTTCATTTAACCGTCACGTGACACTTTGGAGACTTTTCATTGGTCGACACGTGAATTTATAAAGATTAGTTTGTCTCTGACTCGTCCCCGCACCTTCAGGTCTGAGACCGTCCCATAATGCACCGCAGTGATTTTTTTCCCCCCGGGTCGGTTCCCACGGCGACGGGCTTCGCCGGCCGTCCACCTTTTAGTCGAGCGGCTGTGAGAAGTCTCGTGCGTCGGCGCAACCGTGTTTGCGGTGGGATTACCAGCGTTTGGTTTGGGGGAGGCTGTGTGAAGGTAGCCATGGGGAGGACCCCCCGCGGGCCAGGAATGCCGGCAGGTCAGGGGAGGAGAGCCGGCGGAGGCGGGGGGACACTCCGGGATGGGGCAGGTGCCTTTGTGAGTCTTGTCAGCCATCAAAGGAGCAGGCAGCGCTGAAAAGGTTAGCGAGGAATAATCCCCCCGCCCCCGCCCCTCAGCCCGAGCCATGGGTCCTCCACCCGCCTCTGGTTTTTATTCCAGCTGAAGAAACGTGTCTGAAATCTCATCCAAAATAATCTGTCGTGATAATCTGACTGAAACGTTACACCGTAAAGAAACTGTTTGATGATTGATTGATTTACACTTTAAAAAAGTTGATTCAGCATCAAAGTTTGTTGTTGACCGTCCACTTTCAACCTCTTACCAGGGCTTTTGACCACATCTCTTGGTCTTCATCAGCCGGTGAAGATAGAAGATCATGTTTTTTAAAATTAGTTCTGACTGAGCCTCAAGTTTGAAACAGCGACGGATGAATAATCTGGAGTTACACTCATTAAATTAAATTGTGCGTGTTTTATTCTGAAAAGTCTGACCAGTTTTATTTTGACGACCCGGTGTTTGTCCTGATGTTAAATCTCACTTCCTGTGGCTCTCTGGGCCCCGCCCCCTTCTGCACCTCCTGTGTTTGGGTGGGGCTGTTGGGGTGGGGGTGTCCAGGTTGCGTCATGGGACCCGGAGTGTCCCCTTTTGTGCGGCCTGTCAAACGTGGTTAACGTGCAGCCATTTATCTCCCGAACCCCCCCGGGTGCACAATGGCCTGGGTGAGCCTGGGTGGGGGGGCGGGGGGAGGAAGGTAGGGTGGGTGGGAGCCGGGACTCTCTCTTTCTCTCCCTCCATCTTTTAGCCTCCGCCCCCCCGTCATTGTTGGTTCGTTATTCGCCCGCGGCCGCTCCTCGCCGCGGCGCAGGCGTTATCTGACAAGGTGCTTCAGAATGTCGTCCGCCGCTGCCAGACAGATCCCACTGTTAATGTGCTGGAGCCGAGCGCGCCCAGGAGCGACACCCCCAGAACAATGGCTGGGATTGTTGGTTCCCACCCCCCCCCTCTGCTGCGCCGCATCCTCCAGCAGTAACAGTTGTACCTGACAATAAAGCTGCAGTTCAACATGCTGCTCGTGTTCACACTCAACTTCACTCACTTTATTAAAGATTCACATATAAATATATAATTCAATATGTAGTATTAATACAAAGTTATAAATATTTGTCTGTGAATATGTTAAATAAATGATCGATGCTACGACACGTTTCTGTTTGTACCTGCTAAATGATTTCTGACATAAAGTTCGGACACATTACTGTGCAGGGTTCCGGTTCTGATAATCTGAGATTTATTCCCGAGTTCAGATTGAATTGTGGACGAGTCTCCTCCGTGTGAGTTTAAATGATGTAAATGTCTCCGGACGGCAAGTTCCATCAAACCGCCTCCGAATCTCGGCTGAAATAAAAACCGTCTCTGGATCTGGCTGTTTGTTTCATTACCATTTTGAATAGTGTTTCATTGTGTAGGCTGAGACGCGGCGGTTTGCGGTGCTTCTAATGTGGCAGATAAACCCCCCAGCTTTGATATCGCCCGCTCCAATAAGCCCCCTCAGCCTGCCAGCACCTGCCAATGGGGAGGTATGCATTCATCTGCCCTTTAACAGGATTATCCTGCTCTGTAATTGATTCATTTGCAGCGAGGGGAGGTGACAGTGCTTTGGAAATGAGAGTTTAGGTAACGGGCGCCCCAGAATTCAGCCGACTCCATGTGTCAATTTTATTACATCAGTCCAGATGAACTTGAAAGGCCGGCTTTGTGCTCGCTGGCCGTCGGTACCTCGCTCAGAGGGACCACGTTCAATAGAGGTCATTGATGTGTGCGGGCTCCTCTCTGCGTGTTCACGCTCTACGGTCAGTCGGTGGCAGCCATCGACGTGACACACATGAAGCTTCGCGCGCCGTGGCGATGGCGGCGGCGTAAACGGGTCGGTCGATACCGCGTTGTCCGATCCGTCGACATGTAGGTTAGAGGGACCGGCGGACGGTTTGTGTGGACATCTGGTGGAGCAGGACAGGTGGAGCTGCGGTTGGCTGTTCCCCCCAGTGCTCCCAGTAACGACGCTCCCAGTAACGGTGTCGCTGACACAAGCTGCTCATTTAACGCCGCTCCGTGCTAACATCCTGTGGCGTGACCGTGACTTTGCTAACAGGGGCTACGTTGAGTGATGCTAGGTCCATGCTAACAGTCCCAGGACTACTCTGCCCAGCGAAGTACTATATGTAGTAATGTAATACACCCAACAGCTGTTTGGAGTATTAGTAGTACTGGATGATTTTCACAGCTATGGTCCATCCCCCAGTATCAGCTGATCATATATTTATACTATAGATTCATACCTGCAGAGTAACTAGTACCTCAGAATTGTACTCGAGTAACTTAGTTACTTAGTTACCTGTGATATCAGACCCCAGAGAAGCTGCAGCAGCCAAATCTTATACTGGGAGCTTGTCCAGTTCTTGTGTAAACCAGTTCACCTGAAACTAATGGTCCCCCATCCCTGCTCCAGACTTCTAATGAGCCTGGGAAAAGAAAGCCCCCCCCCCGGGGCAGAACTGGGTGACCCAGTGGACGCAAACTGCCCCGGGGTATCGGCGATAGGGTGGGGTGAGGGGTCGTCCTTCACGTCGCCTCCTCCTCCTTTGTCCCGGACGTCTGGCCCGTGAGCCGCCGTAAAACGCCTGGACGTGATTCACGGGCGCGTTGAATGGAGCTGCGGCCGAATGTTTATGTCGTGAAGTGAAGAAGAAAGACGCCGGCGACGTGGCTTCCTGTCCCCGTTTCTGACGCCAAATCCCCTTTGCTCCCTGAAATCTGGGTTAAATGCAAATTGATCCAAGCGATACCAGACAATAATTACCGTCCGACTTATATATACGTGCAGCAGACCAGAAGAGAATTCAATAAGACCTGGATACACACACACACACACACACACACACACACACACACACACACACACACACACACACACACTCACAGTCACAGTCAATCAGCAGCGGCCGTTATTTCAACAACAACCAAACAAAGTTGGTGCTTTAATCTGTTTCTGGGATTAAATCCTGCGGGGAATAAAAACCGTAATTTGTGACTTATTGTGACGCCTCAGCGCTCGCTGGTTTTGACCCGTCAGTACATTCAGACCCGATCGGTACCTATTTAAAACGCCGCTGTCCGAAACATCCGCTGAATAACCGTCATCCACAGAACTTCTGCTTTCTGAACAAGACTGAACACGTCTGTGTTTCCTGTGCCGGATCTTTTTATTACTGATGAATCTGCTCAGTGTTTTCTCAGTTTTATCAAAGATCCTCCTGGAAGTTTAACTGTCAATGTCCGATTGATCGATTGATTGATTACTGCATATCTGCCCTTTTTCTTCCAGTCATAAGATACTTTATATGATTCGTACGTGGTTGAAAACTCACTAATTCTTTTTCTTCTCTGTTTTTGCGGCTCTTCTGCTTCTCCTCGACCTGAAACGACTCGACGTGTGAAACGCAGGTAAGAAAGAAAAACATCCAGTTTCCTCTTTTCTGTCGGACTCCGGTCCTTGAGACTCCAGTTCCCTTTGCTGCTATAATCTGCTGACACCGGCTTTCACGGGGTTTACTGACCTTGTCACCACATTGTTGCTTCTTCTTCCATTTCTGAGAACACACACACATGCTCACACACACACACACACACACACACACACACACACACACACACACACACACACACACACACACACACGCACACACACACACACACCTTCCCTCACTGTGGGTCCTTGTGTTGGTTGAACTGTTTGTTCTCAGAACGTTCAGTTCTAAGTGAGCTGTGGTTCCTGTGTTTTATTCTGACGGGGTAACAGGCTCAAACTCCACTGCAGCTTTGATGATTGATCGATCGATTGATGAGTCGATCAGGAGTTTGATCCATTAACGTGTGACACGATACGTCTCTTTGGGCTTCAGGTATTCGAGCCTCTTGTTTCTGTAAAATCAAAGATTTGAGACTTGATCGAGTCTTTAGGTCCTCGGCCCTGGTCTTGCTGTGATCCAGATTTGGGTCTTTAGATCCGGCCCTGGTCTCGCCGTGATCCAGACTTGGGTCTCTAGATCTGGCCCTGGTCTTGCTGTGATCCAGACTTGGGGTCAGTCTGTTTTCTGGGTTTGGTCCATAACAATGACTTTCATACAATCGTGTTCCTCCAGCTCCGATCAACAGTTTGTGTTTGTCTCCTTCCTGTTTGAACGGGACAATGTCCCCATGAAGACAAGCCGTTCCTAGTCTGAGGGTGAAGAACTGGACCAGTCCACACTGGGTCCTGACCCAGACCTGGTGGATCATGAGCCAGACCTGATCCCTGCAGCAGGTTCCACATCTGGAACCAGAAAAACAGCTGTCTACATACTTTAGGCCACATAGGGTCGGTTTGTAGTAAAACTCTTCCCTGATTCCAGTACCAGCAGTACTACCACAGTAAGACCACGAGTCAGATAAATGTAGTACTGGAGTGAAGTTGAAGTACCTCACAGTATTTTAGTGAAACCCTCCATCACAGATTCTGACTGGGCTGACTGTACAAACTGGGTGTAGTAGTTCTTAATACTGAGTTTTGTAACCATAATACTTGTACTAGTACTGTTGTTTACAACAGATACAGAAACAGAGTGTGTTGTTGTTGTTGTTGTTGTGTTGAGTGAATGACCTTTCAGGACCTCTTCATGTTGTTGACTCCAACACAACGCTCTCTTCTCTCCTCTCCTCCTCCTCTTCTTCTCCTCCTCACACTCGTCTTCAGGACCACTTGATGTTGAACAAACGAGTCTTCGACACTTTAATTGGTTGAGAGTGTTTTGGACAAAAGGCTTTTATTTTGAAGAGCAGGGAGCGTGTGATTGGAGAGGATTAAGAACGCCCCCCCGTAACGGGATGATTTATCGGTCAAAACACCTGAAGACGACGTCCAATCAAATTCATTCCTGCTCAGCTGTTTGGACAGACGTGCAAATCTTGTTTTCTATGACACAACCCTTTAAACCAATCAAACTTGATTTAAACAGCAGTTTAAAGGTTTTATGAACTTAGATTTAATTTTATTTCAGAAATGAAGCTTTGACTTCATCCGCTCGGTCCTGGATGTTTCAGCCCGTTGTTCAGACAGCCGAGCACAAAGCATTATGGGTCTTCATGTTGTTCGCCGCCTGCGCCTGAACAAACCCCAAGACGACAGAAGTGGCTTTAGTTTGGCTCAGGTAATGATTTGCACAGGTCATGTGACTTTTCAGGAAGTTCTGCTGCTGTTTGGTGTCATGTGACATCCTGCAGCGATCACATGGTGTTTACGGTCAGTTTGAGCTCGTTTAAGATCCTCGTCAGAAATCAGAGTTAGTTTGTTTTTAAAGTTTAAGAAATCAGCAGTTTTTACACGTTTGTAAAACGTTACGCGTCAGCGCGAGAACAACGACTTCCTGTTTTACTTCATTCAATGAAGTCGACTGAACCGAGATAAAACAGATGAGAGATAAAGATGAAGACGAAGATGAGGATGAAGATGAGGATGAAGATGAGGATGGTGGCTCGTCCTGACTGTGTGGAAGCTGCAGCCTGTTTCAGTCTCTAATCATCCACGTTCATTTTTCATGTTACACGTCTGCTGAAAAACCACAAATGGCTCATTTACGCGCCGCCTGCACTCAGAGGCTTTAACCCCAGAGCGTATGTTGAGTGGAAGAAGAAGAAGAAGAAGAAGAAGAAGAAGAAGAAGAAGAAGAAGAGGAGTTCTACTGGAAACGAGATCACAGATCTGTTTTAACTCCTGACGTGAGGTGAAAACGCTGCCTGCTGATTGGACGGCTCGTCCGATGCAGGAGGTCTTCGGGTCGTGGCCCGCTGGTCTCAGTGGAAACCAGTGGGGTTTACTGGATCTAAAGTGGTTTTCCTCTGGGCTGCCGGCAGGAAGTGGTGACACCTCTGAGCTCAGAGGTACAATGGCGACCACATCGCGGTAACACTGGGCTCTTTGTGGTGACGGCTCTTATTGTCAGCATCACAATCGGACCTCAGACCTCTGGAAACCAGATCCTGCCGGTTCACGTGTCTCACATCCAGTGAATTCAGAATAATCATCTGAACTGAAATTAGTCTTGACACTCACTTCCTGATTTTCTACCTGTGATAGTGATTGGAGGATCCTGATTGGCCGATCAGAGCATCTGTTACATTTGCTGTCGTGGTCGTTTCGACGTGACGAGAGATGTACCAACATGTCGGTGGATGAACACGCGACACCTCACTTCCTGTTTCCTTCGAAGATTCGGTCTGTGATTAGTAATAAAACACGTTTCCATGATGGGGAGGTTGTTGTTTCTGTGTCGCTCCGGTTGCTCTGGTGATTTCGTTAAGTTTAGGTGTTTTGGTCTTTCCCAACTTTCTTCTACGTTGTGAAAGCCGACGACTCA